>JANVCC010000035.1:23902929-23913849 GCA_025345505.1 Todiramphus chloris collaris
TTCTCTTCTCTTCTCTTCTCTTCTCTTCTCTTCTCTTCTCTTCTCTTCTCTTCTCTTCTCTTCTCTTCTCTTTTCTCTTTCATTTTATTCAGCTACTCTTACCATTTTAAATGTTGCTGGTTGAGTGGATTTATCACTCTCATCACTCACAGCTGTGACTTACTGGCCATGGCATAACAGAGTCCCTCTGAGAAATATTGCAGAGACGTGAGCAGTAGCAATCTTGCAAGGGGTTAATACTGTAATCTTTTCTGAGCCTGTTTATAATCCTAACAGTAGTCCAGTAACAGAAGAGGGTGGATCTAAAAAAGTGCCAGAGGGGATGTGTGTGGATGTGCGTGCATATGTGTGAGTGTGTGAGTGTGCACATGCTTTGCTTTTCTGAACTGCCTTGTGTGCTCCTGGAATAAATCTTGTTCAGCCTGAACAGGACTCTGTGTGCTGGCTGCTCCTGACAGAGAGTTAGAAGAGTTTCCTTGAACAACTGCCTCTCTTGTATTTCTCCTGAGGATTTCATTCAGGAATGTATTTGTTTACAGAAAGAATGGACAGATAGTTTTACAAACCCAGTCTCTTCTTCATCAAAGTTCACCTCTGGATACTGAAGAATGGAAATAGTTGATGCCAGCTTCCTAGGGAATGATACCAATATTACTGCTTTCCTGTGCCATATCATCGTGGAAAATGACACTTTTTTCTGTGTGGATAATCCACCTTATGCTTCTAAAGGTACGTGTAGAAAAATTGGGTTTTTTTTCCAGGCAGTTTTGGTTCTAGCTGAAAATAGAGATGCTATGGAAAGAAACAGCTACACAAGGCTTTTTCTGTGAGGGAGTGCAAAATCAGCTGCTTGCTGATGTTAGGATGAAAGGCAGGCAGGAAAGAATTTAATATGTTCTGGTTTTCCAGGTTATAAATTCAACTAGAACAAAATCTGGATAGAATGGAAAAACAAACCAGTAGCGCTATTGGGCACAAAATTTAAACAGCTCTGCTAAACACTTGGAGAAACATAATTGTTACTCTTTGAGCAACTCAAGAACAATGGAGATATCTGATACTGTGTATGAAAGTGATTAAATACAAAATTACAGCACTCTGAGGCTGAAAAAAATATCCATATATTTAAATATTTTTCATTTCTGTGTTGTTTCTTACTTCTGCATAAAGGAGGCACTCCCATGGTGAGGGATTGGTGCACACTAAGTAGTGTGAGCAGAAGGCACTTTTAAACAGTCGTATTTGGCTCTCCAAATGTACATTGTATTGCATATGCTGTATTTTAATGTTATGTTATTCAGGTAGATCAGAATAAGTTTAAGAATTTCAGAACTTCCACTGATTTTGCACTGGTGTAAAGACATAAACCTTAGTAAAACTGAATACAGAAAGGCTTTTACCTTTTGATTAAAAGATGAAACATGCATGTCTCCGAGCTGTATACTGCATAACTGATTTTTCCTTGTGACAACTTGCAGATTTGCATCAGGTGATTCGTATTCTGCTGTATTGTTTGATATTTCTGCTCAGCATTTTGGGGAACACGCTTGTTATTACAGTGCTGATAAGAAACAAGCGGATGAGAACAGTCACAAACACATTTCTGCTGTCACTAGCAGTCAGCGACCTGATGCTCTGCCTTTTCTGCATGCCATTCACCCTCATTCCCAACCTGCTGAAAGATTTTATTTTTGGCAGTGCTGTTTGCAAAACTGCCACTTATTTCATGGGTAAGTCTTAGAAGTTTATACTTATTTTGAAGACTGACTAATGAGATAGGTGAGAAAGTCCATTTAAAAGCCCACAGTTTCCCTCTGCCATTGAACAGTTGCCAAAATCATGAAGAAACAAATTTGCAATGCAAATCTTCACGGTTCTGGTTTCTGAGGTCTGATCCAGCAAACCACAGAGGCATCAACTTTATTTTAATGAGATACAGGAGTGTTTTTCTGGATCAGGTTGAAAAGTACATTGTACTTCTCATGCTTTAATGAAGAGCCCAGCACATGCACTTGCTTAACCATCACTGACGGAGTTATTAGCAGGTCACCCATCGGAAATGACAGGGTTGTACAGTCCTCACTAAGCAGAAATTTCGGCCACAGATTTTTGGTAGCAGTAATACATTAAAATAAGCAGGCGTCATTAAAATAAGTAGGTGTCATTGTGGAGCTGGAAGTTAGAACAAGCACTTTTTGCAAACAAACCAGATGAGATCAGAGCTCACCAGGAGACCACAAAATACAAATACAGGTTTCAGAGGATGAGTTTAAGAAGCATTACTTTTATCTGCCTTGCCATACCCTCTTTGGTTGTGGAGCCAGGAGTTTCAAAACACCTGGATTATGTATGTCTGTATAAGTGATTTTCTCTGACTTCCAAAACGTCCTGTGCATATGCTCATTCTTAAAAAGAAAACAAAACAAAACTCAGAACACTATGTAAAATTCTCCCTACCTTGGGATACCCTCAGTTAATTACAGAAACCTTAGGTGCCCTTTCAACCCATGCCCTTGGGAACTTTGATATAATGTGAAAGTACACACCTCAAGTGTGCGAATGGGAAATCAACATCTTTTTGTAGATAAAATCAATAAAACTAAAGGCCATGTTTAAACAATTATAATGGATTGCTGCAATAAAAACTATGAAACGTTACTGAAGTGTTGTCATGTCTCTCTTCACATTGTGTAAATTAATTTATAAAAAGTCCAGTTAAGTATTTTTGAACATTAAGTTTTTCATTATGAAGGTGTTTATTTTAAGAGACAAAATGTGGCAATTTCCCCTTAGTAGTTCAGGTTAACAGAGGCTTCAACTGACAAACAGACACTGACTGACATCCATTGTATCACCTCATTTGCTCAATTTTTCATTTGAAGATGTAGGAAGACTTATTTTAAATAACAGATAATCTGTGCAAAGCAAACTGTAAAGATATTGACATTTTGCACTTTGCCCCACAGTAGAACATTCAGAAAGACTATTAAATGCAAGCTGTTTTACTGAAAGGAAAATCTGTGGCAAAGTTAAGAAGAAATATTTATAACCTTGCAGTGATAAACTGGGGCATCTCGGTGACAGAAACACAGAGCATTGCATTATATTTTATAATGTAGGAACAGGAAAAATTAAGGGCATCTGAAGGACAAAAATTCTGCTTCATGACTTCATTTCTCCAGCTTTGTAACTCCTTTAGCATCTAATTTTAAAAGTGATAACTTATTTCATTCTCTCGAGTGAGAAAATCAGATCACCAGTCAAGCAGGACACTTAAAAAAGTTAAAACAATAGAAGAGGGACCACAGACTTCTGTGTTAAAAGACTAATTAACGGCATAATCCCACTGATTTCAAATGCTTGTTTGAATTTCAGTGCAATTAATGAAGCAGATAAACCACAGTAGCAAGGCAAAGAATTAGGAAAAGTGTCTTCTTTCCCTTTTATCAGAATTTCATGGTTTGACAGTATGAATCTTTTCTGTTGGATTTTGGAAGTTAGAGAAGCACAGAGCAGGAACATCAGTCTGAAGAACCAGACCTGTTACCTACACATTCTTTGCTGACTTAATCATTATGATATTTTAAAGTAGCTTATGAATATTTTAGTATATTTTTAATTTTCTATATGCATACAGAAAGTTAGCAAGACTATTTGAAAATAACATGAACCTTCAAAACCAGAAAATAACCTTTTTCTTTATCTTATATATACAGGGATCTCTGTAAGTGTCTCTACATTCAACCTGGTTGCCATATCTTTGGAGAGATACAGTGCCATTTGCAAACCTCTGCAGTCCAGGGTCTGGCAGACAAAATCTCATGCCTTGAAAGTGATTGCTGCTACCTGGTGTGTTTCCTTTACTATCATGACACCATACCCAATTTACAGCAAACTGGTACCTTTTACCAAGTATAACAACACTACAGCAAATATGTGTCGGCTCCTTTGGCCAAGTGATGTCATTCAGCAGTCTTGGTAAGACATAAGTGACTGTTAGCAAATGCATAATTATCTGGTGGAAAACGGGATTTCATGGCAGCATTAAGCCTATTGAAAATCAAGTATTAACCTTCAGCAAGTATTTACACTTCTATCATGCTTATTTAAGAAGTAAAAAAAAAAAAAAAAAAATCACATTTTTAAGCTGCTTACATTTTGACACTTGTATGACTTTTCCCTTGTCATAGGAATGATACTCAACATGACAATGATTCTTGCACTATGGTCTGCTAAGCCCCTGCTGTCACTGTAAAGAAAGCATCTGTCACTCTTCAAATTGGAATACTGCTTTCACTCATTTATACATAAATACTTTCAGAGAAGTCTTGATTAATCTTTGAGAAACGCAGACATGTACAAGTGCCCCTCTGTATGCTGCCTTGCCTGTTAATTTGTTTGACTGAAGGTCCTCTGAAGCAGAGAAGAAGAATATGAGAACTCGGAGAGGTTGCAAATGCCCTCCTTGAGAACTGAACCCTTTTGGTCACTTACAGAGAATTGGGGCAGAGAGATGAGGGGAGAGACTGTGCTCCCAGTCCAGACCGAGTAAATAAATAGTAGCACTAACAAGCAGCAATATTACTTGGATATTGTGCCCTTGCACGATGACTAAACACTTTAACCAGCACTGAGAAGATGTAAGACTTTTTTGGATCCCGAAGGTCAGTCAGGACTGGGAAGGAGATTAAAGTATGCACCACTTCAGTATGGTGTATCCACCAACAGTGTACATTTCTGTTAACGCCTTTGTAGTCTCAGGTATTTGGTAGTATGCATACAGATGAGGAGGGAGGGTGAAGGGCAAATTTCTCTTCTCTGTGGTGTCATTGCAGATTCCTGGGTGTGTTAGTGAGTTTGCACCAAAGTCCCAGGGAGTAGAAGAGACATAGGTTCGTGAATGCATTTAAACAGAATTATTTCCTCAACTGGTAATCACATCAGAGAAGCTGTGTAGGAGAGTAAAAGCTGTGCAACCAAGTAAAAGCTGTTTCCTTTAGCAAAGGGGTTGCCAGCCCTGGAAGCCCACCCTGGGGGCTCTGCGTGGCCCCAGGGGTGAAAGCCCAGGTTGTGGCTGTTCTGTCCCTGCCCACAGGTGCCAGCGACACTTGGCGAATCAGTCTCAGTGAAGTGGTGACTGCCAGTACTAGGGGATCCTTTGAGAATCAGCAGCTGCTCATTTGTCTCCTCCAAGGCAATTTTTACATCACTTGACCCTACAGGGCATCCCATGTTCATCTGGTTACATCAGGGAGCCCCGCTCATGGGCAGAGACACCTTCTGCCCCTTCTAACCAGTGACCACCTCCTCTGTGCTTGCAGAGATTGGGTGACAGATGTCTTGCAGCCACAATAGCCTTGTTCCTACTGTGCTTTTCTGGGGAAAGGAGGAGAAGAAAAGGTGGGAAGCTTCTAATTTCCAGAGGTATCAAAATGATACTTCATATTAGCATGAAAAAATTTCAGAAAAATATTGAAATCCCATCCTCCGAATTCTCTACTGGAGTAAAAGGACTTTTTCTGGTTTTGTGCTGTTCCCTGGTCTCAGTCTGTCTTTTGATTCTCTAGGTACACTTTCCTGCTACTCATACTCTTTCTTATACCTGGGATTATAATGATGGTTGCGTATGGCCTGATTTCTTTGGAACTGTACAGAGGAATAAAATTTGATACCAGTCAGAGAAAATCTTCACGAGGTAACAATACATTTAGTCTTGTGTTTGCTTTGGGTTTTTGTTTGGTTTTTTTTAAGTTACGGTTGGAGACACAAGCAGTCACCTTGGCTGCTAAAATGAAAATTTGTGATTTGAAATAACAATCATTGTGGTCAGTTATGGTTTGGAACCCACTAGACGCATTTGTTGATCGAAGTTGTTCTATTATTCACTAGCAAATAATTCCTCACCCATGGCTTGTTTGTAAAGGCTCTGGGCAGGATACATTCAATTTCTAATTTGCTTATTATAGAAATACCAAGATTTTTTTCTTCTGGCCGTGGATGAGGATCATTTCTGTCAATAAATATCACAATGAGAATTATCAAATTGACAGAAGCATATACTTTTGAAAACTATCTTAAGTGAATACTCGAGCAAACAGTGTCCTTACATGTTCTATGTCAATTTGTATGGAGTTAAGATGTGAGAATACTGGGAGACAACGGATGCAGAGCAGCTGATACATGACTCAATCAGAAGTAGGCCAGTGCTCTTTGCAGCAGTTTTTCAGCCATGAATTATGATATTTATTTACACTTAGACTCCACTTACTGTGTGTGGGGTTTTTTTAAATTTCGAATCAATGTTCAGAGATATTTTGCCAACTATTTAAGCACTAATTTATATGTGCAGAAAGAAAAATAAGTACGTCCAGCACCAAATACGAGGATGGAGATGGCTGCTACCTCAACAAAACCAAAAGGAAAAGGAAAATGCCATTGCAACAGTTGTCTGCTACTAGCCATAGCAAAATAGACAGGGTGAGAAGCAACAGCTCTTCTGCCAACTTAATGGCCAAGAAACTCGTCATCCGCATGTTGGTGGTGATAGTGATTTTGTTTTTCCTTTGCTGGACTCCCATCTTCAGTGTCAATGCCTGGCGTGCATTTGACACCAGTTCAGCAGACCAGCGTCTCTCAGGGGCTCCGATCTCCTTTATCCACTTGTTGTCCTACACTTCTGCCTGCGTGAATCCTATCATATACTGCTTTATGAACCAGCGTTTCCGCATGGGTTTTCTGGCCACTTTTACCTGCTGTTCAAAGCAAAAGCCCCCTGCAATAAGGGGAGAGGTTGGTGACGAAGAGGAGGGGAAGACGACAGGGGCCTCGCTCTCCAAATCTTCTTACATGAATGCATCTGCACCCCCCTGAGCTGCATCAGAAGAGGCAAGAAGTGGCCTACAGAAATTCAAGTATCTATTGTCTGGTCTTGGAAAATGACTGGCATCAGCTGAACATGATTTAGTTCTGAGGTAATGAAACACTTCAGCTGATAGTAAACACAGTGAGAATTTTATGGGAAATGATGCAATCACTGTCTGAGCTTTATATCACTTCTTCTTCAAAAGTACAAAAGAGGAAGAGGTCTCTTTGAAGATAAGGAACTTTATAAAAAAGAAGCTCTGTCTGTCATAAATTCTCCTGTAAAAATTGCTGTCCTTTACATCAACAGTTTCACTCCATTTGAGTACCTCTGAAAATTTCCAAGATGCTAATAGATGCTTCTCAAACTTGAACATACGTATTACAATCTTCAATATCTATGTCTTATAATCAAACTTTGCAGTTACTACAAATGTAGGGGTTTTCACGTTATTCTAGCTGAGCTAATAATGTTGAGATCATTTTGGTGTCACAGTCAATTAAAAGAATTTTGGGGTGGGGAAAATGTTCTTGTCCATGTGAAAATAATGCTTTAAAGTAATTCCATCTTCTTTTTTTCTTTTTTTTTTTAATAAAATGAAAATAAATATTGGTGACTTTGTAGACAGAATGTATTCTTCACTTAGGCAATAGCCTAAGTTAACATGATTTAATGTATTTTTGGTTTAAATAAACCCCAAAGAACAAGCACAAAGAAGTGGCTTTTTTCCATGCAGCTGCAAGCACCCACATGTGCAAGTGACAGGCTCTTAGATGAGCCCCAAAGGCTCACATGAAAATTGTCACACTGGGAAGCAAGGGGATAAAGGCAAAGAGGTGATTTGACAAAAAAGGCATGGCTGAAGATGTAGGACAATGTCGACGGCAGTTGGAGATTTCACAAATACATTCACAGTCACTCCTGGCATGGTACTGCCCACATGGAAATAGAAGCCATGGGAAGCAGGAAGTCAGAAAGAGCAGACACGATAAGCAAGAGCTGAAAGACTTTGTCAGAAAGTGTCATTTTTTTAAATTTTAGAACAACAATTTTCCTCCAGTTACACATATCTGTAAACAGACTCAATGCAGAAAAAAACCTGAATGATGTAATTATTGGTGGTTTATTGAGCAAGGAATCTATTGTCTTTCCTGGGCACATGTGAGTGTAGGTGTTCAGGTCATGCCCTTTGCTCTGTGGAGCTCAGCAGGAGAAGTTACATAAATTATTTTGTTTTGTGAAAATACCCTGTCGGAGATGCTTCTGTATTCTACCTGAATCAATATCATTAAAAAAACTTGTTGCTAGATTGATATGAAATTTGAGCACAGCATGGAATGTAGATGTGGATATTAAATATAATCCCTCACAAGGCTTTTAATCAGGAAAATCTGATCTCTTTACAGAAAGATTTTAAATTGGAAATATAGTTGGAGTTCCAGGCACTCAGATCCATGTTGTGCACCCAGTTATTGCCTGCAACAGTTTACCCATATAACTTAGCACACAACTTTGGCTATTATTTTTTTTTGCATCGAGCTTATCCACAGACAGGAAATTAAAAAAAAAATAATTCTAAACAGCATTTATGCAGAATCCATAGAAACAATGTTTTGCCTGACACATTAATAAAGTAGCACTGTTCCTGGAATGGTGCTGTGACTACTGACATCAATCTGACCTTTTGCAAATATCCACCAAATTAAATTATGGGATTTAATTAATAAGAATGAAATGAAAATTTTCCTTCACTTAAGGATGCAGGATGAGATCCTCTACAAACCTGTCCTGCGTGTTGAAACTAAGGGAACAAACTTAGCTGCTTTTGAATTTATGTGAAACAGTGAGAGCAGAAAAAATACATCTGCAATATTTTATCACTTGAAAGCCTGGTTTTATTATAGGACATGGTTTAAACATTGTTGTTTAAGTAAAAGAACGAATCACGTTTTAATAATATACTGCATGTGAATATTACTATGTACTGTATAGCAAGACAGCCTATGTCATAGTCATAGCTCTGTATGCACTTTAAAAGGCAAATTCCTTCCTTTAGATGTAGACTCTCTGGTATTTGTGTAGCAGTATGCTCAGCATTCACCCACTCCCACTGCTTTAGTCTGTGGATAGTGGTTTCAGATGAAAGGCAAAACCTTTTTTTTTCAACAGTGCTTAATCAGATCACTGCCCTCTGTGACCTCCAGTACCTGTGGCTGAAAGGAGCAGATTCTCTGATTGATTCCCCACTCCTAACTATCAGGGAGCACAATTTTGAGGTGATGAAGTGAGTGAGGCAGGAGGAGATCCTGATGGAGTGGTGGTCAGGCAACAATCAGGGAAGGGTTAGAAATGTGCTAGAACAAACACCTTCTCTTTTGCCCAAGGCTCCTCTGTGCATGTGCCACTCATCCCCTACATTTCCCGTCACGTACCTTTCTTCTTTTTAAATCAGCACATTAAATCTTTCACCAAGCACCCGAAGTCACAGGCCTTAAGCTAAGTTCCAACAAGCAGTAGGAATTAAGTTTCTAAAATGCAATAGTGCAGTCCAGTTATTTTGTCTTCTGCTTTGGTCTCCTAGCACATGAAAATTCAGCCTTTCTGCAGCTTGCATGAGTCTTAATGCCACATTTCTTGATCTGTGTATTGCAGAAGTCATTCCTGGCTCCAAATGTTGCCCTTTCATTGCTAAAAAAGCATGGAATCCTCCCATCACCTTTAATTCACATACTGCTGTTAGTGGAACAACAATAAATGTGGTTGAATAAACATATCAAAATAAAAGAGCCCATGAAGTCTCCTTATTTTAATATTAGTTTATAAGGGCTGCAGGGGGAAATCTTATCCTAAAACTCTGCTTCTACAACAGGCAGTACCTAAAGGCAAACTGTCTCCCAGATATAAATGGCAAATCAATAAATTTCAGGTGTATAATGCTGTGCTGGGTTTGGCCGGGATGGAGTTAACTTTCTTCATTGTAGCTACGATGGGGCTGTGTTTTATATTTGTGCTGGAAACAGTGTTGATAACACAGGGATGTTTTAGCTATTGCTGAGCAGCGCTTACACAGAGTCAAGGCCTTTCCTGCTCCTCACCCCACCAGTGAGCAGACTGGGGGTGCACAAGAAGCTGGGAGGGGACACAGCTGGGACAACAGACCCCAACTGACCAAAGGGATGTTTCACACCACATGATGTCATGCTCAGCATATAAAGATGGGGGAAGGAAGAGGGGGTGTTCAGAGCAATGGCGTTTATTGTCCAAAGTAACCCTTACATGTGATTGATCCCAGCTGTCCTGGAGATGGCTGAACACCTGCCTGCCAATGGGAAGTAGTGAATGAATTCCTTGTTTTCCCTTGTCTATTAACCTGTCTTTATCTCAACCCACAAGTTTTCTGACTTTTCTGATTCTCTCCCCATCCCATTGAGGAGTGAGTGAGCAATCGGCTGTGTGGGGCTTAGTTGGCTCCTGGGGTAAAACCACAAAAATGACCACAAATCTCTGATGTCTTTCTCTTCTTCCCCTTTCTCCCCTGACTCCCAGGTTTTTTTCTCCCTTTGTCTTTCTTTTATCTCTTTCATTTGTATGTCACCATCTTTTTATCTTCTGTACCTTTTCCAGTCTCTAGGTTACTTTTCACCCCCAAAACAATTACTAGGTTTTTTTTTCCTCTTTGACAGGTTTATTTTCCTTCCCAGATTTACTCTCCCAGAAAGAACTTTCATCTTCATTTCGTACTATCACCTCTGGTTGACAGACTCCTGAAACACGTTGCTCCAAGCAATACATCCTGCCCACAGCACAACAGTTCTGGAATCGCCTCTTACAACTCTATGTCTGAGTTCACACATGAGCTCTCTTGAACACCAGCTCCTGGCATGCTCAAACAAGCAGTAAATATTAGTTTATAAAACAAAACCATATCACTAAATAATGTCCAAGTCCTGTTTTGTGACTTCTGACATTATTACTTGCAACCTTTATTATTAGAGCGCACTTTAAGATAGATGCCTCTAAATAGAGTGCTTGGCGGGGGGGGGGGGGGGGGGGGGGGG
>JANVCC010000035.1:23919045-23982366 GCA_025345505.1 Todiramphus chloris collaris
TTCCCCCCCTTTATTTTTTTTTCTTTTTTTTTCCTTTTATGTGTTTTTTTTGGGGGTTTGTTTTTTTTTTTTCTACTGCAAAATGTCGTATCTGGCTTGAGTTCCCCTTTACTTGGTTTCATGAACCCTTCTCTCTGACTTTCTGTGAATGATCTCCAATTCAGGCAATTCCCCTTTTCTATGTAGAGTTTGTCAGATCTAATGTTCTCACACACAGATCACCAACAAAACTACCATTGTTTAGTATCCAGAAAATCAAAGCAAATATTTGATTGCTCCTCATGATGCACTTTAGTTAGCTTCATCAAAGTGTAAGCTTTGTTTTATTGATATTTCAGGATTTCCACGTCCTCTCTGAAAAGTTACCTTTTGAAAATGTTGGACCATCTCACACATTTTGGTTTCTTCCATTTGGGCCCTTCAGCAATTTCCACAGCGTGAAGCAAGACATGATGACTGATCTACCTCTTATGGAGTAGCCTGTAAATAAGGGGAGAGACAGATGTATTTTCTAGATTTCACTCTTTGCAATGCATTTTATGGACTGACAGCATACACACATATATATATATAGTTAAGGGAGGTTGGAGGTTTGGGCAGCAAGACAAGCGTAGATTAAAATTTTTGGCACCTGGTGAAGTAGGAGCAGAATTTTCAGGCCACTGAATGAGTACATAGATCGTGTCTGGATTAAAAGCAGAGGAAATAAGCTTAAAATGTAGACATCTAAATGTGTTTTGGCCCGGGTAAGCGGAGAAGGTAGTTTACATCTGCAACAGAAATCTGCAGGAAGGGATAAATCTTGCATCAAATGGGTCTAAATAAAGGTGCAGAATGCCTGAGGTGCTGCTGATGACTTGGAAACCTTATATACTTTATTTGCTAGTTCTGATTGAAAGCCAGTCTGAGGCCAGTCCCATCTAATCCTGTTTGATCCCAAGCAGCAGCCTCTGCAAACAATTTTTGGGTTTACATTTGCAGATTCTGTTGGCATTAATGAGAGTTTGTTGGGGCAAGGATGTCAGAATAAAGCACTACTTCCCTTTTCTCCGGGTATCCAAGAGGAGATTGTGTATTTATTTTCAAGTGTTTGTTTGCAATGGTCTTCAATACACCAGGCCAGAAACCTGCTCAGGCGTGTCCAGTGAGACTTCTAACTCTGACCCCAAGCATTTATTTATGGGGCGTGATGAGGGGCTGGGGAGGCCACTGAAGATGACAGTCTCCATTGGGCCAGCTGAAGTGCAGGCTTCTTTTATTTTTTTATTTTTCTTTCAAATTATTTAGAGTAGATAGAACAGTTGCAATGTTGTCATAAGGTGCTGGTGCTTATAATTTATAAGAAAACAATTCTTTTACCTTCCTAATGAATCGAAACTTTAGCTCTGCCTCTAAACTGATTCCTGCAGCTCTCCATTCAAAAGCTGAATTGATTACCAGGCTGAGTTATTGAGATGGTGTAGGAAGTAGAAAACCAGCATGTTATTGGCATATTCCTAAACAGACAACAGCCAGTAGGGGGTTTCTGGGAAGCAGCTACAGTTTGATGTCCAGTAGCCCCCAGTTTCCCTTGTATGCAAATCCATTCTTCTCTCTTGCATTTTTGTCTATGGCCTGCTGTGCCCAGATCCTTATCAAGGACCTGAAAATACCAAAGACAACAGTTCTTAGCATCCTCTGTTAACATGCTTTTCATTTGTATGCATCAAATGATATGTATGTCTCCATCTCAGGGATATAATTCACTCCTTGAAGAAATTTACAGTTCAACTTCATCTGGGTAGTTAGGTGAAGTCAGAGTTGGTCAGGAGCTTTTCTATTGAACTCTCTAATCAAAACTTATTGATGGAGATAAGCCAGTTGAGACTGAACCTTTTTTTGGCAGGAAGAAAGGTTTTTCTAGTCTGAAGTGAAACTTCTGATTTAAGATGAATCAGGTTTTAGTTCTTCCTGTTTCAGAAAAAAAGATGTAACCTGTTTGCTCCATTTCAGGCAAAACAGACCCATTAAACAGTCACCTGGAAGACAGACATTACGGCCTCTCTGCTCTGGGGTTTTATCAATGCCTACAGACTATTCTTAACAGGAAAACTAGGACATGCAGATTATAAATCCCTAGAGAAATGATTACCACACTTCAGTGAGATGCAAGAGAGCTATTCATGTCCAAACTTTGCATTCAAAGCAAGTATCTTGACCAGGCTTTTTTTTTTTTTTTTTTTTTTAACCTTTTTCCATGTGTTTTAAAGATTTGTTCTATGTGGCCCTGTAAATACATCAAATTAAGATTAGATAAATTCAAGATGATTCCAACTTGTATAGCACACATGCCAGAGCTATCGTAGGAGATACAGATTGATATTTTATACCTGAGCTCCTGGCTGTTTACCAATAACAATTAATGAACTGCTAGAGAACAACAGATTGTAACTCAGCTCTCCTAGAGTCCATCAGCTTATTGAAGTGTCATTAGCATTCAGCTGCTATTTGATTTTTCCAATTTAGCACTGTTAGGTTTTAGAATAAAATGATTCACAAGTTGTGGACATCAAAGCAACACCTTAACTGGTACTTGACAGAGGGGTTTCATGTGTGATCATTCCTCCTTCCTCTGAGCCAACATCACTGTTGGCCAGTGGAAAAAAAACCCTAACAGCATACCCTCTTGGCCTCTCTGACAATTAATACTCAGACTTCAATGACCTCACTCATTACATGATTCATAACTCCCATCAGCCCTGAAATTTTCAGCAGTCTGGCTTAAAAATCTAGTGTTTACTTCCATTTTTACCTCTCTCCTTCCATCTAATGTAATAATGTCAGTATTTACATTTAATTTGAGGTCTTAACTAATTTTTTGTCACCTACACCTGGGACCTGGAAAAATGTCCTTTGTATCAGGATATTACTGTACTTTGGGAATTTCCTGCATCAGCATAATGAAAACAGTTCACTTTGCATTGAATGTAGAATCATAGTTTTGGTTGGAAAAGACCTTTAAGATCATCAAGGCCAACCATTAACCCAGTACTGACTGGTCACCACTAAACCATGTCTCTGAGCACAACATTTACACATCCTTTAAATACTTCCAGGGTTGGTGACTCCACCACTTTCATGGGCAGCCTGTTCCAGTGCTTTACAACCCTTTCAGTGAAAAATTTTTTCCTAACATCCAACCTAAATCTCCCCTGGTGCAACTTGAGGCCATTTCCTCTTGTCATATTGCTTGTTAGCTGGGAGAATGGACCAACCCCAACCTCACAACCTCCTTTCCTGTAGTTGTAGAGAGCAATAATGTCTTCCCTGAGCCTCCTTTTCTCCAGGCTAAATAACCCCAGGTCCCTCAACTGCTCCTCATAAACTTGTTCTCTAGGCCCTTTGTTGCCCTTCTCTGAACATGCTCCAGAACCTCAATGTCTTTCTTGTAGCAAGGGGTCCAAAACTGAACCCAGTATTTAAGGCATGGCCTTACCGGTACAGGGCAGAAGGACTTCCCTAGTCCTGCTGGCCACACTATTTCTGATGTAAGCCAGGATGCCATTGGCCTTCTTGGCCACGTGGGCACACTGCTGGCTCATGTTCATCCAGCTGTTGACCAACACTCGCAGGTACTTTTCCTCTAGGCAGCTTTCCAGCCACTCTTCCCCAAGCCTGTAGCACTACACTGGGCTATTGTGATGCAAGTGCAAGACCCAGCACTTGGCCTTATTAACTTCATACCATTGGCCTTGGCCTATCAATCCAGTCTGACCAGATCCCTCTGTAGAGCCTCCCTACCCCAAGTGGTAGCTCTTGCCCAACTTGGTGTCATCTGTAAACTTACTGAGGGTGCGCCCAATCACCTCATCCAGATCACTGATAAAGATATTAAACAGAATTGGTCTCAAACTGAGACCTGGGCAACACCACTTGTGACCAGTCATCAACTGGATTTAATTCCATTCACCACCACTCTTTGGGCCAAGCCAGTTTTTCATCCAGTGAAGCATATGCCCATCCAAGCCCTGAGCAGCAAGTTTCTTCATGAGAATGCTGTGGGAAATGGTGTCAGAGGCTTTACTGAAGTCCAGGTAGACAACATCCACAGCCTTCCCCTCAGCCACTAAGCAGGTCACCTTATCATAGAGGATGAGGGTCATTAAGCAGGACCTGCCTTTCATAAACCCATGCCGAGTGAGCCCGATACCATAGTGCTTTTGCGGAGAACACTTCACAAGCTAACTGGTATTTAAACATCATTTTAAAAGAAAGGAACATTTTCATAGACTCATAGATACTGCATTAACTGAAAACTCAGATAAACATCAATATTGTCAACATTCACTCTAATATGACCAACTGTAAATAATTTACTTGTTGAAACAGGATGAAAGTACAGGTGAAAGTTAGACTGTAACATAAAGGGAAACTGGTTAACAAACTTTTCTCAAATCCAAGCAGATGAATGGCAAAACTCTATCCACAGGAACAAGATGCAGAGACTCCCATGTCATTTTTAAAACCTATGTCTGTATGACATATTTAATTTTTCTCCTTGCTGTGAAGATAATCCCACGTAGGTATGATCCTATTTTATTGTTTCACCACCCTAATGTCCAGTGAGATGAGAAGGATTGTTTCATTTTCTAACTTCACACATTTATATTGGTAGCCAATACCTCTTTTCTGTAAGTTTACCTGTAAGCTGACAGTAAGACATGGTGCAAAAGTAGAATTTTATCAAAATTCATCATTTCAAGCTCTGAATTTCAAAGAAATCCAGGATATAAAGACACCCATATCATAACTTTTAGGATGAAACACACTTGGCTCATAGTTCAGGAGCCAAGATATTTGAAGACAGAAATACAAAACAACAATAAAAATCACATTACATTTTGTCTTTGAATGAAGAGCATAAAATTCTTAACTTGAAAAATGAACCACTTGGTAGAAAGTGCAGATGTATCTGAAAGTTGAAACACTCACCAATTGTATGTATCCTCCCAAAATAAGGAATTTTCCATATCAATGTTATTTGGAAATTAAATAAACAATTTTTTTCAGACCAAGGTCTGATTTGTATGTCTATTAGATCTCCAAGGTAAAACTTTACAGAAAACTGATTTAGAAGTCTAAAACTTTCTGTATATGTGAAACTGGGAAGATGACATAAACATCAGTCCCGCAGCTGAGGTCATCACAACAGTTAGGAGTCCAAAATCCAGATGGCTCCTTAAACCCCGGCATTCTCTAAAAAAAGCAGTATGGAGCAGCACAAAGGTTACTCCACAGCAGGCCCTTCAAAAATAATTTGCTTGGAACTCCATTCTGAAATTTATAATAACTTATCAGTAATCTGCACAGCACTGCTACAAGACATTTTCATTTGGAAAAAAATAAACCAAACTCCTGCTTCATCGAGAATTTTGTGTTAGTTGCCTACTTTGTCAATATAAGATTTAACACTTGTTTTTTTTTAATGGCTTTGTATGGCATTCTGTTCTCATTACTGCAGACTGCCAGACTCTGCCACCTTAGCAACTATACTTAATCACAACGCTTGAAATGATTGTTATACAAATCAGGCTTCAATGCTATAAAATCTGAGCAGGATAAAGGGACCGCTAACTTTCTTCCCTCAAAAGAACAAAGTAGCTGCTGTGTTAGAAACAGCACTGACATCAAGAGGCAAATCTGCAGTTGCCTTGTTTGTATGTTGAGGTGGCTTTTTTCCAATCTTGCAAAGAATTCCATGGAATTATGTCAAACAGTGTGAGAAATTTATAATTCTTGCTTTCTAAGGCAAAGAACAGAAACACCTTTTGTTAAGATCAAGACACAAGTACATAAAAAAAAAAATCTGATACACCATTTCCAAACTTACTGATTTCTGTTGTATTAAAAATCTAATAATGTTGCTGAATCTCTCACGTTTTTGAGGAACCCCCTATTACAGTTTTTAAGGTAGTAAATTCAATCACCATGAATCTTCTATCTGCCCTTTCCTAATTTCCAAAAATTGTTGGCAGTGAGAGAACTGAAATGGAGTTTGAAGCACTCCTAATTGAGAATAAACAGAAAAAAAGTACAATAGGAAAAAAGACTTAAGTTAAGACATTGTAGTAATAGCTTAATGGGGACGAAGGGGAACACCAGATGGTAACAAACCAACCATTTTTATCTTTGGCATGTTTTTTATGAGTATCTACATGGTGCCATATAAGACATGTTTATGCATATAAAGAAATATTTAGAGTTCACACTGAACTAAACTCTGCAACTATATGCACTTACAGAAGTATCACGCAAAGCTGTTTTGGATAGAGACCAAAAAACCAAGTCTGAAGTCACTGCTGTTACATTTGCCATGTATGATGAACACACCAGTGTGGATTCCAGCATGGCATCCCATTTCACAGCAGAGATACCTTGTATGGATTAGCTCTAAACAGATTATGCACAATTCTATCAGAATTATCAAAATCAAGAAGAAACACTAGAACAAACAGTCTCATTCAAAAAACCAAAACTGGGCTCAAACCATTATTAAACACAGAGATTTTAAGAACTAATATGTTTGTGACCAGTTGGCTATTAAAATAGACAATTTCAAGACAGAAAGCATAGTATGTATAGATCTGTGCTTCTATTTTTCCTACAATTATTGAAGTTATTCATCAAGCAGAACTATGGAGTTCTTAAAAAGATTCTGATTATATGCTATGTCTGCAGTTTCTGTAACAAAATCCTGTAAAGGATGGCCACCAGGTAGAAATTTGTTATAGATGTCTTCAAGTACTAGTATAGCAATGAACCAATGAATGCAGTTGCTATTATTTATTTGTATGCCAAAGGCCTCAAAGCCAAGTCACTCAGGAGAAGCTAAAGTAGAAAGTAAGAGATGGAGGCAGGGCACAGAAGTAGCTCCAATGGCACAAGGTCTCATCCTGCCCGTGAAACACATCTGTGGGGATTCGCAGAGGTGCGAACGCACAAATTTACCAGTGAACAAATCAGTAAATAGAAGTATTTTAGTTAAAAGCAGAGAAGAGTTAAGGTCTTAATGAATACAGATGAGGGGCAACATGCCAGCAAATATAATAAAAAGATTAATAGTAAGCAAAGAATTTCTAAATTCAGATAAAGATTCACAGGCACTACCCCACACAGTTTCTTCCAACTATGTCAACACTGAAGTTTAGCAAGTGACCATACTCATTGCCAAAACCTCAGATCTAATTCCTATTCGGTTCCAGAAGAATCAAATTATCATTCCAGAAAGACTGCAAGAGTCAAAAATAATTTTGAAATGTATTCTGCCCATACTGTCCTGGTTTCAAACAGCAGAAGCTCCACCAGTGCTGAGTTTCTTGCTATTTTATGCATCTCAGTAACAATGGCATTCACCTTTGCAGATGTTTCAATCAAAACCTATAATGCTTCCTTATAGTCAAGTAATTTATTTTTTCCGATTTAATCTCTCTTGCTCTTGCCAAACCTTCTTACCAACCACTTCTAGCCCCTTGGCAATCTTACTGATAAACTAGTAGTTTTTGTATTGGTTTAATAAAAAACTGTCAGTGGTAGCTTTCCGCCATCTGAACTTTTTTTTTTCTGTTGTACCCACTTCCCATCTCAGAAACTTTTTTCAAGTGACTGTGTCACTTGTGCTTGCAAACTAAGAGTGCATAACTTCTAGCTGTTCTGTATTGTCCTAATAGAGTGTTCTGTCAAAGAAAGAAATAAACTAGCTTGCTAAATTTCTAGTTCTAATTAATAACCAACTGAAAGAAATTATCAGTCTGCAACAAATAGAAGGATGAAAAAAAGTCAGGTATGCTACTGCAGTAATAAAGTTGCTAAAGTTAAACAATTAAACACAGTAATTTTTTTCTTATTTAATAAATAATATAAAAAAGTGAACCTTTTGTTTGTTTGTTTGTTTTACATTATCAGAAAAAAACAGTTTCTTATCTAACTCCAGCAATAATACAAGCAATAATGAAACCCATTCAGATTTTTGGGTGGACATTCCATATCCCGTTTAAGTGGAGTCCAGTGTGCACAGCCTCACAACTACTGATGACTCTTCCATTCCTGGGGTTGGTCTTCTTTTGTGTTGTTCTGGTTTCACAGCTGACCTCGCTGTTCATTTGCAACGAAAAATAAAAAAAAATCATATTCCTTGGTTAACATTGAAAAAAAATCCACAAAAACAAAGCAAGTTTCAACACCTGATCAAATCATAACTATTTTTAGATCATCATACAGATGTTCAATTATGTTTGTCACATCAACAGTAACATGGCATTTTACCTTTACCCTTGTTGGAAAAAAAATGAAACCCGACAGTATATGCACATACAGACACAGAGTACACTTGACAAAAACACTTTCATGTTGTTTACATTTCACTTTTATTTAATCCTCAAAACTGCCCATATTGCAGGGTTTTTCTGGATGAAATATGGAACTGAGCAATTAATTCTACAAAATTATAGTAAAAACTTGCTCATTTTTCTACCTTATTGCTAAGAAACTTTTACAGGTGCACAGTTTGTAAAAATAACCCTTTTAAGACTGAAGGTATACACATGCTACAGGATTAAAAAAAAAAAAAGACATTAGCATAGCACCTCCAGATAGGGCAAATGCAGTGCTGAACACAGACAAAATGTTTACAAAGTTAGAACTGATCTTTTATTTTACAGCTTCTAAGGGAAGAAATTGTTCAGTCCTAAAAGGGTTAAGTAGAAACCCTAATATACTTCTTTTTCTAACAAAGCTGCCACTCAATCCCACAGTACAGTGCTTGAAAACAAAGTCAAAAGTCTGGCACAGGAAAGTATACACATTTGTTCAGTACTCATAAACACAGCTGCTTTTGAAAGAAAGTAAATAATGTGGTTAATAATTGAAGAGCATCTTAGTTTCAAGATGGACACCTCCATGGAGTCATTTCATCTACAAGTGGGTAGCTTACTTCCAATAGGCCAGTTGTTTCACTTGGTATTAATTTTTTGCATACGGGGAATTCACTTATTTATGTCTTGAGTTCATGTCTTTTCAGGTAACCATTCTGATCTTACCAGTCTGTGCAATGAAAAGAAGTACAGAATACCCTTATTAACAGAGTTGTGGGATGCCCTCAGGGCAAATAGTTAGGAAAAAACATCAGCAGCAGATTATTAAAGACGTCGCTAGTGTTGAATTCTGAAATGCAGTTCCAAACATATGAAAACAAGAAAAGGCATAGCTAAATTTGAGCACTTCATTTGCTTTTTCTTCCTCTAGCTGGAACTATAACAACATTCCGAACACAGACTCATTTTCTATGTATATAGAATTAACAGCAGACTTAACAGCTAGACTTGTACAGTTATAATAGTTTCATACTGAAACATTCTACAAGTAGTTTTATCAAAATCTTGAGATATTGTTAATATTATGAAAATTGATTAACAGCTCACAAGGCCAATAAATGTAACAATATCACCCCACATGAAAAAGTTCAGGAAGATAATACATCTGAACAACTGGACATCTCAACAACAGTAAGGACCTGGAAGACCATTTCTGTACTACAGAGTAACTACTGGCAACAATGGAGCCACAAGCCCAGGAGAAAAATGTGAGTTTAAAATGGTCTTGTAAGCAGAACTTTTTTTTTTTTTTTCACTTGGCTGTAGTGTGTAGAACAGCAGAAATTAGGCTAGGTCATTAGGCTCGTTACAAGTCAAGGAATATTATATCTATTGGGCAAAATTACTGCAAGTAAAGAAATTGAATATAAAAAGTATTGCATTTATATGTAAAAATTTTAAAATAATGATTATAAAAGCATGTGTCAAGTTCTGAAAAGCTATTTAAATAGTCTTTGAAGGTTAAAAGGCTTGTTATGGTTTGCCTACTGTGTGTACATCCTGGTTTGTTCTTGAATACCCTCTAAATCTCATAATATATATCACTTATTTTAATTCTCAGTCTAATTAGTGACAAAAATCTGTGGCTCTTGAATTAAGCCATACTGTAAGATACTTAAGTGCTTCTAACAAAAACACTGTGAAATGATTCCTGCCACAACACAATTCAAACGACATTTTATAGCACACACACAGGTAAACACATTTGCAAATAAATGCCAGTAAACAGTTTAAACCAGAGATAAGGCCACAATGAATTCTGCCCTTGGTCACTGAAATGGAGATGAGGTGAGGCAGTATTCACTAGTGCTAAGAACCAGCATTGTGACTATGCCATGGGAATAAGTTTCACAATACAGAATAGCAACTACAAAGGCCCGTGGTAGAATACAAGCACATTTTAGAAGGACAGTGGCACTGATTTTACTATTAGCTAAATATGCTTTATAACCAATTTCTTCCTTTAACAACATTGTTTTCACACACACAGCGGAGGACTAAAGCAAACGAGCTGAATGGAGAGTCAGAAGTACACAAATACGGTGCAGAGACAATGCTTTAAAACGGTGGTGGGTGTTGCAACTGGAGTAAGTGGTCAGAAATAAAAACCCTATGAAAATGGTCAACATTGTAAGCAATGCACAGTAGGAAGCCATAGGTTCAGATTTACACAGCAGTTGTGACTCTTGCTTCAGGGTACAGAAAAGGCTGAACATGACATAACATTTGTATTTTGGCTTTTAGAGAGGAAAATCACGCTATCAGAACTTGTCCTACGAGTCTATGCCTAGCTCTGTGACTACAAATGTCCTACTGGGGTATCCCTTCAAGTACAGATGAAGCAGGCAGGTCTACAAGGAGGGATAAAACATGGCAAAGTCAAAATGGAAAACAAATGCAACGACCAACAAAGTCAAAGTGCAAATGAGCCTTGAATTTACGATGGAGAGAAGACTTGAATGTTGCACAAGCTGTTGGCAGGGAAAGAGAAACCCACAGGAAATAAGGGTGGGAGGAGTTGACATCTTCATAGTGCTTTTACGATTTTCTATTCGCCCATTTCTAAGGAATAAAATTTACTTCTAGTTATTATGGTATGATCACTTCACAATGAAAGCACGTTCTCAATACAAGTGTTACACCGAAGTCTGGCCTAATTTACTGAACAGTATGAAGAAAAACATGCTTGTTGTGATTCTCAAGTGATGAAGGGCATCACCTACCAATCCCATTTGTAGCACATACTTCTCATGGTATTTTAGTTACATGCCAACAAGACAGAAGACATGCTGCCAAATGAAGTTATTGGGAACATTCCACTTTCAAAATAAAACATTTAACTTACACTTAATACAAATTATGTACAAGATTAGAAAAACCTGAACAGATCCTGAAACATTTTCAGATGCAATATGACTGAACAAGGAAGAGGGGGGGTAACCCAGTAACAACCCTTCAAAAAACACCAACGTATGCCTGTGACATGAACAATCATTAACATGACTGTTTGAGATGTCACTTAAAAAAAAGCTCATGTAATGTTAGAACCTCATGAATTATCACTATAAATACATATTTAAAAAAGGAAAACAGAAATAACTATTAACAATGACTGAAAACAGAGCACTAAAGTTAACATACATTGCATGTATTGCAGGCAAGGCAGAGGCATTTTTTTAAAGCTTTTGCACAGACTTCATATAATCTTAAAAAAAATATGCTGGCCTTTACAAGGTTCTACTTGCTGAAATAAAAACAATTTCAGTTCATAAAAAGTCACAAGACTTCAGTTTAAAAAAAGGAACAGTTCCAGCCACAGACCAAAAATATATATATTTTTTTTTAAAACTGGAAGAGTATGGTAATTAGATTATACAAGCATGGTCAGGCTTGGAACCTGAATATACTTCAGAGCAAAAGCTCAGAGAACAAAAAATATAAACTATTTGGTAACAAAAGTGTACTATATGTTGTGATACAAAAAAGGTATGGTGAAAATGTACCTTTTATACTAAAGCTTATACAAGTTCCTTGGTCCATAAAAACTATGTTGTGTTCATGTTTACTAGTTTGCTCAACATGTATCCCAGCCACATATTTTGTTTCTTGCCCATTAAAAAAAACAGCTGAAAAATAGATTTTCAATAAAGTTCTCATGTTTCAGATGTTGGTTTTGTTTTTGTTGTTGTTGTGTTTTTCTGTTGTTTTGTTTTTTATTGTGGCTTCTATATTTAAGATCAGCACTTGCAGGTAACAAGGTTCAAATAATATCACCTAAAATGAAAAGGTGTTTTCCCATGAAACCACAAAAATTGTTCAGTTCTCTTGAATGTAGCACTTAAGTCAGTTAAAGTCCAGACAAACAACAGTAGTTAGGAAACTACAGTTGCTGTAGATGATGTGACATTGGTTGGATTTGTGCTGACGTTTGTGTAACTTCCCTCGCTGTTTGTATTTGTTTCACTGGAAGCCATGAGACTTGAGTTGGCTCTGAGAATTGCTCCAGCAGCACTGCAGTGTGGTCGTGGCCCTGGTTCCGGTGTGTACGTAAAGGTAAGGCTGGTGGAGTAAATTATGCCATCGTTACGGACCAAAGTTACTGGAACCTGGACTGGCTGACGGACCCACCTCCAACCCTCTCGAAATGCAGAAATGTCTGGAACAACACATAGCATGCTCTCTGCGCATCTGAAAAATAGGAGAGTCAACTGAGCATAACAAAAATTAAAGAACAGAACAGAATATTTCAGTTGGAAGTGACCTACAACAACCATCTAGCCCAACTGCCTCACCAAAAGTTAAAACATGGTGTTAAGAACATTATTCAAATGCCTCTTAAACACCGACAGGGTTGGGGCATCAACCACCTCTCTAGGAAGCCTGTTCCAGTGTCTTACCCCCGTCTTGGTGAAGGAATGTTTCCTAATATCCAATCTGAACCTGCCCTGGTGCAGCTCTGAGCCATTTCTACGTGTCCCGGCACATGATACCAGGGAGAAGAGCTCAACACCTCCCCCTCTGCTTCCCCTTCTCAGGAAGCTGTAGAGAGCAATGACGTTGCTCCTTAGCCTCCTTTTCTCCAAGCTAGACAAGACCCAGAGTCCTCAGCAGCTCCTCATAGGACATTCCTTCCAGGCCTTCCACCATCGTTAACATTCTTAAATTGTGGGGCCCAGAACTGCACACAATACTCAAGGTGAGGCTGCACCAATGCTAAATGCAGTGGGATAATCTCTTTTGACCAGCTGGATGTGTTTTTGCCCTCTTGGCTGCCAGGGCACACTTCTGACTCATATTGAGTCTACTGTCAACCAGCACCCCCAGATCCCTTTCCACAGGGCAGAAAGTATATCCTCTGCAAAGCATCCAGTAAAGCATAATCACCATAAAAGTAGTAGGAAATACTGTACCTGTACATGGTTTCAGCTTCCACATCCCCAAACCAGACACGTAAATTTGGAGTGAAGTTCTGGCCTGTAAGTTCCAACATTGCTACATCCCCGCCACCATTCAACTGGAAAGGGAGTGAACAGAAAAAAAAGAAAATCCAGGAAAAACAATTATTAATACAAGTAAATACCCCCCTCCAGGGAAAACAAACAAACAAGAACCAGGAAAAAAAAATACAGTTTCTGTACGCATGTGAAGAAAACTGTGCTGTTTCTATCAGCTAGATAAAACTGAAAGAAACACACCTATGCAACTGAACTGTAAAAAAGCAACATCTCTACAGGATACTACCTATTAAGATAAATTTCTACATAATAAGAGGTAGAAGTCCTAAGAATATCACTACCACAGTATTTTAAGAAATAAAACCTGTAATGTACAGAAGAGTATTAATAATATTATTCCTGTGATGGATAGGCTCATGTACTCTTGAAATGTAGGTAAGAAAAATTACTGCAACATAAAGTTAATTTCCTATTTATAAAGCTAGTAAGAATGTTTTCCTACAGTATTCCACAAAGATGACATGAAGGTTAAATTAGAACGACAAAAATAATCTCACAAAAGAGTTTGTTTAAAAAAAAAAAAAAAACAAACCCCAAAACTTACTTGAAGACTTTCTACAACAGGCACAGGTGTCACAGGAGCATGAACCGGTCCCATCCCCTCATAAAATGTGTATTCTGCTTTATCCGTGCTAATGATTGTCCAAGAAGCTCCATCATTAATCATTTCTTTATTTGGTTCTTTTGGGCATGGAGTGGCCTTAGAAAGAAAACAAAGTTTCAAAGCTGACCTACAGACAAGTTTGCCAAGTCACAGAGCTAAAAAACAACTCATCCAGTAACAATGTCCGTTATTTCAGAAACATGTTTTCTTATGTTTCTCCTCTAACAAAATGAGCTATAGAAACAGTCACATTTCAGCAAAACTAGTAGAAAACTGTAACTTAGAATCATAGACTGGTTTAAGTTGGAAGGGACCCTTAAAGGTCATCAAGTCCAACCCACCCCCACAGGGAGGATCTTTACCTCATCTTTACCTAGATGAGGTTGCTCAGAGCCCCATTCAACCTCACACTGAGCATTTCCAGGTATGGGGGCTTCTACTACCTCTCTAGGCAACCTGTTCCAGTGTTTCACCACTCCCATTGTCATAAATTTCTTCTCTACATCTAGTCCAAATCTACCCTCCCTTAGTTTAAAACCATTACTCATTGTCTTGTTGCAATAGGCCCCACAAAAAAGTCTGTCCCCATCTTTTTTATAGGTTGCCTTCAAGTACTGAAAGGCTGCAATAAGGTCTTCCTGGAGCCTTCTCTTCTCCAGGCTCAACAACCCCAACTTTCTCAACCTTTCTTCATAGCAGAGATGCTTCATACCTCTGATCATTTTTGTGGCCCTCCTCCAGACCCTCTCATTGGGGATCCATGTCCTTCTGGTACTGAGGACTTCAGAGCTGGACACAGTACTCCAGGTGAGGTCTCACCAGAGCACAGCACAGGAGGAAAATCACCTCCCTTGACCTGCTGGCCCCACTTCTTTTGATGCAACCCAGGGTGCGGTTGGCCTTCTGGGCTGTGAGTGAACTTGTGAGAATGCTTATTCTCACCTATGATACTGTAACTTCTCCAACCTTCTGGTTTTTTATTGAGTTTTATCTTAGTTCAGCTTTCGAAGTTTTATTATTCAACAGCCATTAACTAACAAACTACAGCAACTGTAAGTAGCTACTTTAAACCGGATCTTGTTTTGTGAATGCAAAGTTGACTAATACAGCTACAGAATGAAGTGGAATACTTCTCATTAGTTATGATTTACATTTGGCCAAGATTTTTAAAAATCTTTTTAGAGAGTTCTTCAGTACCCACAAAATGATGGAGAAAACAAGCATGTTATTTCAGTGTTTGTGCAAAGATGTGGAACAGAAGCTGAAATAATGACTTTGCAAATTAGTCAGAAATTTTTTCTCCTTGTAAATAGTACTAAATTAGTATACATACATACAAGAATCAATTCAGGAACACATTACTCCTTCTGTCATAGAAATCCTTGAAAGATTATGATTCCTCTTCTAGATAAGTATTCCTCCTTATCATTTCCAAGTAGAGCAGTTCACCTCCAGGCACTTCCCCCCTCCCCTCCCTGCCCCTTTCCTTTCCTTTTATAACTAATCTTTCTCAACAGGTGGCACTGGAGATTTAAATGCCTTAACAGCATGCTTAGTACTTCATGTACTGACTCACATGGAGATAGGATGGGAAACAAACAATTGCATAACATTAATGGATACAGGACAGAATTCACCAAGAATTGGTATACACAGCAAGGACACAGTCAAAAGAAATCCAAGGGATATAATATATTTGGATTTAGGGGAAAAAAAAAAAAATAATTAAAAAAAAAAATCAAACAACTAAACACCACTAACCCGTCCTTCCTCTCACCACACCCATTCCCCCCCAAAGACAAAAAAAAGCTCAAGAAAGCTCTGTATCAAAGGATATTAACAAAAATATATTATAATGGATTAGTAAAAAATGTGGGGGTTGTTTGTTGTTGTTTTTTTGTCTGGGGTTTTTTTGATAGAAAGCTAATTAAAGAAAAGCAAAAAGCAAAAGGTAGAACTTAACAGTTATTCTCCTTTCAAAATGCGTAACATTCAACAGCAAGGTCCCCTGCCCAAAACTGGTGTTGCGACCAGTTTTATTTAATGTCCTCACCAGAGTGCTGCTAAAGTCAAATCTTCAAACATCTGCATGATCTTAAGTTTTTCAGGCAGTTAAAATGCTGTAACAATTGCAAGGATTTTAATCCCAGAAGGACATAAAAATAAACATAGAGGGTAAAAAAAAAAAGGTAATTATCTTCAATTTAGATAAAAGTGAGGTGTCTAAAGAAAAATTCTGTAAGTGATATCCAAAAAATACTGAACCTCAAACTGGCAGTTACAACGCAGGATCCTGGAGTGACCACTGACAGTTTTCCGAAGCCACCGGCTCAAAATGCAGTGGCAGTTGCAAGTGGCAACACAATGTTGGACACTACCAGAAAAAATGTCGAGAACTGGGTATGAGGTATTATTTAGCCAGTGTAAACCCTTTGTTAACCTAATTCTGCAATACTGTGCAAAGTTCTGATCTCCCTGTCTGAGAAAGACATGGTGAAAAAAGAGAAAGTACAGAAGAAGCAACTAAAATCACTGAGGAGCTGCTGACCTTATGAGAAAAAAAAGACTGTGATTCTCCAGTTTGGAGAGAAGAAATTAAGATGTTGATGAGAAAGGTGAATGCAGAACTGGAACTAGAAATCGTTCACAAACATTCAAACACATTCAAACAAAACCAACAAACAAATAATTCAAAACAAATACAGCAAAAGTTTACTACACAGAGGACATGAAACCTCTTGAACTTCCTGCCACAGAATGCTGCAGAAAAAAGAAAGCCCCAGCGCGTTCAGAAGGAATCAAACCAATGGACTACACAGCTACAAAAGATGGGATGCAGCCTTTAACATCCCTTAATACAAGAAGTGCGGGTGCTGGCAGACTACAACTGTTCTGGACTGCATAAAGCTACCAGATGTGCCTGCTTCCTGTGAGCACCGTATCTCCTACAGCTGCTGTTACACATAGATATGGACCATTCTCTCTGATCCAGTACGGCATTATTTATATTCTTTCTGTATTGTCCAAAATATACGGACAGCCTGAAAGAGAGAGCTGGCTGGTACTTCAGCAACTGAATTTCAAGGTTCTTCTAGATTCATGCTGACCTCCTGACTTTTTACAGCCTCTCTGCTTTAAGACTCTAAGGTCTCTATATTGGGCTATTTCCATTCATCCAAGAGAGACCTGTCACCCTAAAGCAAAGTTCGGCATTTTTTGTTGTTTGTTCTTATATTCTGTTTGTTTGTTTTGGTTTTTGTTTGGTTTGTTGTTTTTCTTTGTTATTTTGTTTTTGTGGGTTTTTTTGTTTGTTTGTTTTTACAGTGACCACAGCCTGTCTAGACTCCTACAGGAACTGCATTCAAGGGTAAGCTCTTAAGAGCAAGCAGGTAAAAGATGCTACACATGCCTCTTTCTCTGACCTTGGTCTTCTGGTCCAAAGGAAAAAAAAAAGGCAAAATGGGATTTGTCTCCTGCCACTGGTGGAAAGAGTTTATCCTCCATAGTGATTTCACTTAACAAAGAGTGATAACATCGTGATGTGCAAGTTAACAAATTTGATTCAACAAATAGAAGCCGCAGGCACCTACTCCACACTAAAAGAATTCAGAATAATGGGTTGTCCTTTTATCTAAGCCCCACCCATGTAGAACATTCAGAGCTCTAAAGGGACTGTGCTCCATGAGTGCTGCAGAAACTGAAGAGTGATAGGATGTCCTGGTAGTCCACAGACAATTCCAGGATGTTGAACTAAGACAGCTGACAGAGAAGCAGAAGCTGCTGTTCCTTTAAAGTACTCTGAGAAAAATAAAACAGCAGGGCTGATTCTGAGTTACTGCAATTCCGATTTCATAGCTTTCTCCTTGACAAAGGTCCATTCTCCTTTACAAGAAAGTATCTTGACAGGTGTATCTCTGCTATATGCTCTGGGTAGAATCAACAGATCTGGTCCCTTCTGAGACAGAAGTCAGGAATAGGTTTCCTAAAGTATGAACAAAGCTTCTTATATTCTCTTCCCATTGTCCCAATTCAGGGCAGAAGTCAACTGAGCCTTTACTAATCCTTTTTGCCCCTTCCCTTAAATTAAGGGAAATCTTTACAAAGTTAGGTTCCCCCTTTCTTAGGCCAGAAGCTACAGCTGTTTCCAGTAAGAAGTCTCAAGTGTGACCATCTTCCTGGAGTACCGCATTATCTCCCCACACACTCTGCTATTTGAGCTGCCCTGAATGTTTAAAGAAAACTGCAGTACTTAGGTGGGCCTGAACTTGGTCACAGTCTTGTTACTCTCATGGAAATTACCATGCTGAAAGTCTGCTAAAAGCACACTAACATGCATGAGACTAAACACCCAGTTTGTCAGCATATTGTATAAGCTGTCAGAACAATTATACACTGTAGTATTTTTTTTACAGCTTTCTCTAGGGGTTCATTTCTGTTACAGTAACTCACCAAGGATATTTTTCTCCACCTGCTGGAGAAACAAATACTTAAAAGACTAAGACAGCTGCGTTTTTTACAGACAAATGAAATTACTGGGGTCAACTGCCATAGCTGTGTTTATACTCTTAGCCAAGAGCAAGACAGTGTAACTCTGCTAAGTTCATCATGAAATAAGACTATCACAGACTGTATTGTTTCCTATTTGCAGTCCTCTGGAAACGGACGCACAAGTAAGTGGTGCAACTCCACTGGCACACGTCAGCATGTTAAGCCACAGTATCACCCTGCATGCACAACTTCCTAGCATGTTGCCATTTCTTCCATTGGAAAAAACAGCAATTACTGTCTAGACAGACATGTAAGAAGGTTACAAGGAAAGAAAAACAGATTAGAAAGGGACAGATAAAGTTTGTTGCTTTCCATCCTTCGTCTTTTCAAAGCAAAATAATAGAATCACATTCAAAACCAGATGAAAACTGGCATTCGTAAATATTTTGGGAATATTTGGGAAAACTTCACAACCACACTTCTCATCTATTGAAATAAGTTATAAAAAACTCACTTGAAATTGGATTATTCTCTCCTGGGAAAGGCACAAATACATTCTCTCAGTGTCTTTAAGGTAAAATGCACATTTATGGAGCTGCGATACTGGATCATCTGCATCCAATAATGCTGTTTGTTTATCTACTTTTCGAATTATCTGTGAATAAAAATTGTACATTTATATTTAGGACAACTTCTTTACTACATTCCATTGGAGATCACATATGTACTGTTCATAAAGGAATTGAAAGGTCTTTTTTAATTTTTTTTTTTTTTTTGTTAAACTTCCATGGCCTGGTTTTAATCCCAATCCTCCAGTTTTAATACCAATATCAGAGTCATCATTCTCAATGCTTTTGAAACAAGAGCACAACATTGAAGGGACATGCAGTACTACAGCTTCAATGTGCTGCATGCGTATATATTTTATCTTTTTTGCTGTAAGAGTGAGGAAAAAAACCGAAGCTTCAGCTAAATCTACTTTTGTTCCATTTCCTGGTACAAAAGAACAGTAGGTCAAGTATTAACAGACTTCTACAGAAGCTTCCATCATTGACAGCATCAACAAAATCCTGTGGCAAACTAGATGCTGAATGAGAACAGGGAAAAAAAGGATTTAAAGGTATCGAGATGTCGAAGTACAGTTTTGCAAACACAGCAATCACAGCATATCTTAACAATAGTTGCTCATTAAATATTAAAGACAACTAAAAAAAATTTGCTCCTTATATATGGCAGTTCAGTAAAAACTATCTGCTGACTTAATTCAGAGTGGTTATACTGATTTATTTTTAAAAATTAAAAAAGTTATTCCCTTACAGACAGTGGAAATCTGTAGCTTGGAATTTTAAATCAACTTCTAGAAAAAAGTTTAATGAAACATCAGCAGAAGCAGCAGTCAAAGTGCTTGAAGATTTCTAAGCCAACAACCAGAAAGCCGACCATGTCCTCTGGGATTTCTAATGATAATAAATGGCATTATTAGCAATATAAATTTCAAGATTAGCTCCTTTCTTCAAAGCTTTTTGCATTAACTTAGAAAATGTCTGCAAGTTACCTTTTAATGGCATCACCTTCAATCAATCCTGTAAGGCAGCATGACAAATGTTCCCAACAGCAAACATGACAGGAACCTTTAGCCTAATTTGTTTTAATGTATTTCTACCTATACATAAGGTTTCTGGAATCATAAATGACGGCATCTCCTTTCAACAGTAAGAAAATATTAATATGGAGTCTGCAAATAAGTGAGATCCTCTTACTGAATTTCATGTGTACGTGTACCGAACCACATCAGCAGTAACCAGGTATGGATTTTTCTACCAAATAATGTGACAGGAAAAACAACCCCAAAAACCTAAAAAAATCTATTTACATTATCACTTTATATCATTTACTCTGAGGAAGCTAAGTCAAGTTTGACATTGGGAGAGAATTTCTCATTACAGACCTAGTAAAATAAGGATGGAAAGAGGAACAAAAACTTGCCTGCTGGGAAGGCTGGTTTTACATTGGCGCATTCTAAAAATTGGTTCTAGTTAAAATTGAAATTGGCAAACCTTTGTATGAAATTCATAATGGGCTGACAAACCACAATTTCACAGAAGATCCCATAAGCAGCATAGTTTATTTTCAGGCATATAAAGTTCCACTTAGCTGGCATTAAGTGCGCAGAACAGGAGAAAGAAAAAGTATCTATCATTATCCTTAAATTTATTTCTAAAAACCATTATGTGTATCCAGCAATAAAATAATGTTTTTGGTTCACAGACCTTAACTGGTTATAATCAATTTTGTATCTGTGACAAAGACAAGGGCTGAAACTGTCTCTTTCTGAAAAAGAAGTTATTCCAAAGGCATTTCCAATGTTCCATATTTAAAACAGATGCTATAATCAATGTCCAAAATGCTTTTGTAAGCTGATACTGGTATAATTATGCATCCTTAGAAGTACACAGAAGTGCTTTTAGATTGAAATCAGTAGAGCATTTTTAAAGCTGTGCTGAACTCAACAAATAGAACTGTCCTACTGGTTGCAAAGACTTTACTCATCTATTCAGTATCAATATTTAAAGTGGTTTGCTACACTGGGACTTACATCACTGCTTTTAAAATAGACGTTTTAAGGACAGCTTGCAGATTAACCTACTTTGGCAGGTTTGAATTCTGAAAAATTCCCTGTGTTTACTGTACAGGCTGTTCTTTTCTTACAAAATTAATCTGCAGATAATAATAATACGCTTTATTAAAACAAATGCCATTTTCCATATACAACATGTATTACCAAAAGGAAACACACAAAGCCAAAACCTGCAAACAATTCAAATCTAACTATGCAATTACACTAAGTAGCCATCTATGAATTAATTACAGCATTGGAGAAATGAAACTGTACCAGTCTTGGGAGTGCCATGCCAGTAACTGAGCATACGAGTTTGACAGTCTGCCCATAATGAATGTAGCCATCTCTCACTGTGAATTCTTCTCCTTCCGATTCATCATCATCCACTGCATGAAACAGGAATTTTCACATAGTTTTAGTAACTGCTTTCCTCGATAGGAAGAACATTTAACATCACGTCGTTACACCAAATACACACACAGTAACAAAACAAATCTGCATATGGCCAATTAATATGGGAGAAAAAATGCAGGACCTTTTTTTTTTTTGTGGGGATAGAGGGAGGGAGGTGAAAAAAAAGATATTGCTTCATTTTTACTTACAGAGGTGAATGTAAAATGCTCCCCACTGTTGTGAACTTGCATGGAAATTACCACCTTCTACGTGCAAATATCTGGTGCTAACTGTTTGGGATCGAAGTCTATTAAATAGTGCCACTTTTGTCCCTGACGCAATACATACTGCAAGGAACACATACAGACTTGAGATTATAAAATTACTTTGTTATTACATACAAAAGTAACAAAAGGTCACAAATAGAGTAAAATAAACTGATGAATACTGGCAATCACAAAATAATACTCAACAATTTGTCAATTTAGAAAATATTTATAGTTGTGACAAGACCAAAAATAATCAGGAAATTACAAGTGGGTAACATACATAGTGGCTGTTCTCTAAAGGCATGCTAGTTCACAGAATTTTGACACTTAGCCAAATGGGCCAGTGCTTGCCAGCTGCAAACTCCTCCTGTTCATAGTTCTCCAACAACTGAGTATTTAGCTTGCCCTTGTGAAGTACTGAGACAACTTTCAGTGATCATTTGAAGTATATTTGAAGTATAAAGAAAAATTATTCTTCAAAATCACAATCAATTGAAAGGAAGACAGACATAACTACATAAAATTGTAACCATGCAACTGGAAATTTTCTCAGATTTGAACTTACTTATCATTCAAGAGAGAGAAATGCTAAGTCTGTTCCCCTAAAAAAAAAATCAGTAACTAGCATTTTGCCATCAAAATGGGCACACTTCTTCTGCTTGATTCATATTTACTATCAAAGAATGCTTGGTTCATATTCACTGTCCATCAAAACTATCTGTCTGAATACAAAGTCAACAGCGCATACTCTGAGCCCATGGTGGGAACTGCACAGCAACAGATTGCCTTTAGTCATGTGGCAAGCTAGCGGCCCCGAGATCCACATTCCATAGGTGAATGGGTTCCAGCCCAACACAGATGGAAGAGCCTTTTAAAGCACTAGTGAAGAGAGAGAGAAAAACAAACAAAAAAAAAAAGGGTATCTCTTGAGGTGCTCCAGTGGTATGCAGGAAAAAACTTTGGAGGAAAAGCAAAAATGCTCCCAATTACACATTAGCACCAGAGATATCTTTTGTTGAAAAACATGGTAAGCAAATAAATCTGGGTGAAATACCACCATGCAGATTTCTTAACCAATTACTTAAAAGGAACCATGCAAAACATAGTAAAAATAAAAATATGACAATGGCAAGAGACTGTAATTAGTTGGCTGTGATGTGATGAAGTGCAGTTTAGATAACATGATGCTACTTAATTATCGCAATCTGGCAGCTATCACTTTGGTACTGATCAAAACACTCTAGACATGAGATTATGGCATCTTAAGAGACCCAGCACTTTAGAAAGCTGGGGTAGAGCATTCTTTATACATTTGTCTAAAAGGATTCACTCCTCAAATTTTTTTTTCTTGGTGGACCTTTTTTATTTACTAAATAATTAACTGTACCTGCACAAAACTCAACAGTTTAACGTATCTATATTGGAATACTTTAAAATACACTGATGTGTACAGTTCTGAAATACATCTAAAAAACCCAGAAACCGAAAATATCATTGTATTTACTTCATAGTCAGATGCCAGAATACATAATTAAAATTAATAGGAAACAAAATGAATTGCTGCATAAAGAGAAGAACTGTAAAATACTTACAGTCTGCATTTTTCAGTGACTGTTTCTTTTTAGAAGGTTTGGAGATGACTTTGATCCGTTTACTGAGGAACACACCGATGTCATCACTATTGCCATAGAACATTTTTACCGATAACATGAAGTGCTTTCTCTTGTCTGAGTCTGATATGTATAATGTTTTGGCAGTGCAATAATTCTGTAGGTGAAAACATACCATTGTTTCTCCAAGTCAATCCAGTTCAAGAAACTATGTTTATTTAATTATGAAGAAAATATGAAAACCGATAGTTTCTAAAGTAGTTCAGAAACTGCTTTTTCCATCTCTTCCACATCATTATTTTTTATGACTGCTGTTTAGCTTTGTGAAGTTTAACACCCACTAAAGACCCTTTCCAGGACTAGAAAACAGATGATTAGAGACTACAGCTGTGTCAAAGCCATCTCTGAGTAGTGAAGAGCACTACTAAAAATAACATCTGAGTAGAGCTACACATGCAGTACACTGGGCATGCACGTGAGGCTGCCTGTACAGAAAAAGCGCTGAGCTTAACTTTTCTTGAAAGGATGGGAGATGATTTGGTTTTGAAACACTAGAAATTTGCTTTAAGCTCATTCTTCACACTAGGTGACAACAGGAGCTTAAAAAAACCCCATAAAATAAAATCTCAAAAAGAACTCTTATTATCTTTATTATTCAGCAACATACAAAGTCTAAGTAAACTGCACTGGAAATATTAGGTAGCTATAAAATACTGGTTAAGAAAACCAACAGCTAAAATGAGAACACATGTGCTGCCTGTTGTAGTCCAACTGCTCAAGTCAACACACATCTTTAAAAAAAAAACTTGTAGGAAATTATCACTTTACAAGTGATAAAATAAAAAAATAATCTAAATTTATTAAGATGCTATTTTAATTGTATTTTTATTTAAAGGGACTTAAAGACCTTTTCTACCTGCAGATATTGTTCAGATACTTTCTTGATGAGGCTATCCATTCATGCAAGCCAGGGAGAGGGACATGGAGTGAGTGCCAGAAACCTTACTTCAGTTAACCATTGATGCCTACCATTAACCTAACAGTTTAGTGACTATGAATCAACAACCCACAGATGAAAGGTTAAGTACCCTGGCTAGGGTACTCATCAACATGAGCCAAATCCCCCTATCCAACTGTCCGACGTATTTCTGAAAGCCATTTTAAAGCCACTTATGTAGTATGTGCTACAGCATAACAAACGTTATCAAAAACAAGCAAGGGTATTCCTTGAAATATACACCACCACATAGCTATAATATCCTTTGCAGTATGTAGCATCCTTTGCAAAGTGGTTTATTACAATTCTTCTACCTTTCCTTCCAAGTTCAGCTGCTGCATTTCTTGGTCACTGTTTCCTATTCCAATGAAGGCGCAAGGTTGTGACTCTTGCTCAGTGCAACCATCCCGTTCCATTTGCTCTTTTTTTTTCTTCCATCCACTGCCCATCAGATATACACATGGAGGAGGACAAAAGAACCTGAAAACGAAACATGCATTATGAGATGATGCACAGCTTTCAGGAAAATTGAGACAGAAACCTTTGTGTACCAAAAGCTTTCTCAGACCATTCACACTCTGCATTCAAATTTACACATGCACATCACATCCTTCATTTGCCTTGAAGATTTTGCTAAAATGAAAATCAAAAAGAGAACAAAGCAAGGAAAATCAGCATTAGATGCTCTGTCACTGAGTATCTTTCCAGTTCAATATATGATTGGTAACAGCCTGCATCTCTATAACCACCCTTATAAAGAAGATATCTTCAAAGAAAGTAAAAAGGCCTTAAAATTGATGACAGTGTTTTGCTTTTGTAGGTGCTTAACATGATGCAGCGATTAATACACACAGAACTGTTCTGCTAATTAATTTAATGGACAACTACTGACTACAATTCCTAAACTTTTAGTGTTTCATTATTAGCAAGGAGGGAGCCCATTTTGTCCAAGCATCAGCTCTTTTCACTTTTTAAATGGAATAGTTGATTTAACATCTTCATCAGTGGAAGACGTGATCTAGTCTCTAGCAGCACTGCCTGAAATCAGTCTAGATGCTACTTAAAGCAACAAGTTGAAAACTAAATGCAGTATTATAATACACTGTATGGGTCTTGAAGGTTTGACAAATTTTTAAAACACTCATCCTAATCACTTCTGGTTTTAGTTTAGGCAGCAACTGCATCATTTAGTTAGGGTCTGGAGAACAAGTCCTGTGAGGGGGGGGCTGAGGGAATTGGGATTGTTTAGTTTGGAGAAGAGAAGGCTGAGGGGAGACGTTATTGCTCTCTACAGCTACCTGAAAGGAGGTTGCAGTGAGGTGGGTGCAGCCTCTTCTCTCAAGTAAATAATGACAGGACTAGAGGAAATGGCCTGAAGTTCCACCAGGGAAGATTTAGGGAAGGTTTAGATTGGATATTAGGAAGAACTTTTGCGGGAAGCGTCGTCAGGCACTGGATCAGGCTGCCCAGGGAGGTGGTGGTGTCATCACCCCATGAGGTATCCAAAAACCGCGTAGATGAGGCACTTCAGGACATGCTCTAGTGGGATGGGGAGGTGGTTGTTTGGGGGAGGGGCGGGGGGGCAGGGGGTGTGGGTGTTGCTTTTTTTGTTGTTGTTCTGGGGGGTTTTGTTCAGTTGCACAGGTTTTTTTGTTTATGGTTCTTTGCTTGTTTGTTGGGGTTTTGTTTGTTTTGTGATTTTTTTGGTTGGGTTTTAGTTGTTTTGTGTTTTGTTTGTTTTCTTTTTTCTTTGGTGGTGTGGGTTTTGGTTTGTGAGTTTTTCTGCTTGATTTTGTAGACAGTTGGACACTGTGATCCTAAGAGCGTTTTTTTCCAGCAGTGACAATTCTGTGATTCTGTGTAAAAAACAAAACAAACAAAAAAACAAAGCAGACAAAAACCCAACAAAAACAAACAAACAAACAAAACCCCCCCCAAAAAACCCAAATAAGTATATCCAATTGTGAGGTAGCTAAAGGGCCACAAAGGGAGAGGATAATTGAAAAAAGCTTTAACCACTCTATTTCTTTCAAGTTGGAGAGTAATGCTTAACTTGGCACTTCCAAAACCCAAAGACAACAACTACCTTAAGCAGTTACATAGGTAGGATTTATTTTTTCTTTAAATTTGGCTTAGGACAACTGAATTAATGGATTCCATCTGGTAAATACCATATAAACTGCAACTAGTGGAAATCAGCTTTAGTATGAAAATCAAGCCAAATACATTTCTTTACCTTACCTACTCATCAAAATTACCTTTATTTAACAGAAATAAAATGCTCTTTTAAGTAACAATTCTTAATAGATGAAACCAAGGTCCTGTTCATAAACCAAGTTCATAACCACATATTAATAAAATGCAACAATTAAAATTCCGTACAAACAAATAAATGCAAAGATTTGTAATTATTTCAGTTAATGCACACAATTAATGTATATTCTTTGTTTCAGAAACAAAACACTTTTACTGCCATTCAAAATGTCTCACTGGGTATGATAATGCACAAAAATTATCCCCTGCAGGCAAAAATAAAATAAAAATTATCTTTCTATCTTGCCAATAAAGCCACAGTGAAAATTTTTCACTTAATTTCCCTCTTTTTAAAAGCACAATAAAACTGAAGATATACCAATATGCATACAGCTTAAATATCTATGATCATCTTTTAAAAGTATCACACTCTGGTTTAACAAAAGGCTGCCTACAAAAGAGAATTTGTAGAAAGCAGCTCACTAGGTGACATCAGAAGATCTGCACGTTCGACAAGCCCGTTAAATTAGAGAAAATGCTCCCACAGACTGCTGTTAAAACTTAGTAATTTCTAAACAAATAGAGACAAATGCTCTATTTCCTCCATTATGATAATCCATGTCAGCACACAACAGAATTCTCTGCTCCTTTTATTGCCTTCACACTGTTCTGAAGCACAGAAATTTTAATAAATACAGAATTATGAATAAACAGAAAGGCATTTATATGTAGAAGCAAACTATTCAAAGTTTAATGACTAACATTTTTTCATGTGCTTATTGCCTCAGTTTTAACTATTTATGTTTTATTCTTTGGAGTCATTATGGGACATATGAAGGCTCTGGATTTTTTTTTTTTCCTTCAGTTGAAAATGCAGAACACAGAGAACCAAGGCAACAGGTAGAAACTGGCCAATTTGCCAAGCAGATGTTTCCTGATGGAACTCTCAGCTTCTGAAACTACACAATAAAAGACCTCATAAATAAAATTTAACACTTTCCCAGTAGCAGCACAAGACAATAATTCCACAAGTCCAGCTATGAATCATAAAGCTGAAATTTATAGGTAACTGACATTAAAGTGGATTATTATAACTTTATTACTGTAAGAACAGTCCCGAGATCAAAAATCACCTTTAATAGAAAGAGTAAGCAGTAATAAATGTTATCAAACAGCACAGTGTGGATAGCCTTTTTTGCTTACTATTACGCCTTTTGCTTCTTATCTTCTGCTACCTGATCTCTTTTCCAGGTGAGTGGAGTTAATTCCAGTTGGCAACCAGTCACAAGCGGTGTTTCCCAGGGTACAGTGTTGGGGCCTGTTTGCTTTAGTATCTTTATCAGCGATCTGGATGAGGGGATTGAGGGCACCCTCAGTAAGTCTGCAGATGACATGAAGCTGGGCAGGAGCACCGATCTGCTTGAGGGTAGGAAGGCTCTTCAGAAGGACCTGGACAGGCTGGATTGATGGGCCAAGGCCAATGGTATGAGGCTCAGCAAGGCCAATCGCACAGTCCTGCACTTGGGTCACAACAACCCCAGGCAATGCTACAGGCTTAGGGAAGAGTGGCTGGAAAGCTGCCTGAAGGAAAAGGACCTGGGGGTGTTGGTCAACAGGTGGATGAACATGAGCCAGCAGTGTGGGCAAGAAGGCCAATGGCATCCTGGCTTGCATCAGAAATAGTGTAGCCAGCAGGACCAGGGAAGTGATCATTTGTCTGTAGTCAGCACGGGTGAGGCTGCACCTCTGAATACAGTGTTCAGTTTTGGGCCCCTCGCTAGAAGAGGACAGTGAGGTGCTATAGCATGTCCAAAGGGCAATGAAGCTGGTGAAAGGCCTAGAGAACAAGCCTTATAAGGAGTGACTGAGGGACCTGGGGTTGTTTAGTGTGGGGAAAAAGAAGGCTCAGGGAAGACCTTATCGATCTTTACAACTACCTAAAAGGAGGTTGTAGCAAGGTGTGGGTCAGTCTGTTCTCCCACATAACAAGTGACAGGACAAGCTTCTAAACTTCCAAACTCAAATGACAATACAAGATCCTTTCTGTGTTAATGGAGGTATCCCGCTAATTTTCCTCTCAATAATAAGCTATTTCTAATAAAGAATTTATACACAGACCAAAAAAATCAGTATCAACCTTTAACAGAGCAATGCTTTGCAAAAAAAGAAACCAACCCCCTTGTATTCCAAGTAGGCATAACATCATAAAGAAAACATCACACATTTACCTTTTTCCCTCGTGTAGGCTTGTATTTATCTTACTAGTTAGAGCACAGGAAAAAAAAAAAAATCCCAATTTTTTTTCATATCCTTTTCCATTTCAGCTTTATTCGAAACAAAGTCCTTTCAAAAACTACGGCCACTAGATGGCAATGAATGTCTAAGAAACAAGGTTTAACTCGATGCTGAGGAGAAAACAAGTGCTCTTTTTAAATTAGAACACAGAGAAGAAACCTTAAAAACCTAAGACTTGTTGAACAAAGAAAGAAAGTTTTGAAGCTGAGACAATTTTAAGTTTGGTTAAAATTAACAATCAAGAAGAAAGAGCCTAGACATTCACAATGTGAATGGGTTTTCTTACGTGTCAGCCTCTTACCCCTCAGATATAGACAAGTACAGAGTCTCAGAGCTTTTTACTTTGTATTTACAAACCCAGAAACTCATATATAGGATACATAACGCTATATATTTTCTACTCAATATAGTGTGAGTAAACCATGAGTACCCTTGTATTTCTAATTTTGACCAAGGATTAAAGAAGGAGTCTTCAATATGTAGAAAATAACCGCTGGGAAACAGGTTATTTCATTAATGAAACATTTCCAATGTAAATTTGTATGAGAGGATGGCTTTCAGGTAACTATAAAGAAAAGAGAAAATCACCTCCCCAAAGCAAGTAATTTAGGTAAAATAATTTCCAGTTATTACTGATGGGAAATAAGGTAGGACAATGTTTGGTGGAACAAATGAAAACACTCTTCCTTTGCCCTTTGATTTACAGGGCCTACGTCTCTTATTTCTTTAACCACAAAACTGAAGTAAGACTGAGTAGGAGGTAAAAACTCTTATAAAGCATTAATCTGACCTACAGTAAAAAGAAAATTATGTTCAAGGGACAGACAGCTGCGTCTGGCTCTTCTGCACTTGTTCAGAATTTTCAGTACAAGAAGTAATGGTGGAAAATCATGTAGGATGTAATTTCCTCACTGGATTTAAAACATATTCTCTTAATACCTCTTCTGTATGCCATGAGCAGATAGGTAATTCCTCACTGAATGAGTAGTAAAACAACACAGGACATTCCTCCATGAGGTAAACACCTAAAAACTTGATTTAAAAACCATGTGAAATCTGTTAGGGATCAACTCTGTGAGCTCTTTCATTACTGAAAGTGCAACAACCAGAATTGCCTTTCCCGGACAAAACCTATTCCACACTTGCTAGAGCTGCAAGATGAGATGCAGATTCAGTGCTTCCTACTCACTGATATACAGCACAGGGTCTGAATCAGCATATTTTGGGATACCAGGTCTGTGCAAATCCTTCGTGTAGTTACCATTTCTCTACAATGCTTTTTGTGGACTACTAGTTTCTCAGAAGAGGCTCTCTGTGATGCTCTTCCCATGCATCTTCCAGGAACTTGTGATCAGTGTAATTAAAACAATGGGCAGATTTAAATGAACCTAACATAGGAACTGCTATTAGCCAGGAGAGGTCAGAGGATCAGTCTTCAAGGGCGTCTCCATAGTGCCTTCTTACACTGTAATTTCATGGGCTGCTCAAGTGAAGAAAGACCATAGGATTACCAACCTCATGTTAGATTCCAGGCTCAGTAACTCAGTACAGTAAACAGAAGCAAGCTGTTACTCATCTGTTCTGATACATCTGTTCCATTAGACCAACTGGAAACTGAACATTTTTCCATGGCAAGAAAACCAAGCTGAGCTTTGTCTAAAGGATGCTCCCCTTTATTTCAAAGGACTTGAAGGGAAGAATAAGATAATTTCCAGTAGTTTCTGAACCTTGACTGAAACAAAGAGAGGAACAGGTTGAGTCTTTGGCTCCTGGAGTATTTTTTAAAATCAGACTATCACTGGAGACAATGGTATTTCTTCAATCTCTTCAGTCAATTCCAGACAAGCAATACAGAGAAAATATGGTACTTCAAGTAGAGAAACTAAAACAAACTTGCCAGGAAGCAAGGAGTAGAAAGTAAAATAAAATCAGCTCATGTCATCGCTAGTTCTGATGCATTCAGTATTCTTTTCAAACCACAGGTTTTTGTTCACCAAAGATTTGCTTTCTCAGACCATCCAAGTAATCCTTGTGTTATCTTACAGAAGTCTTTGCCTTTAGAATGAACTAGATGTGTCTACCAGCCAGTTTTCTTTAAGTTCAGGGTGAAATTAGTAGGTAATCTTTTCCTTTGTACTTGTCAATCAATTCCAAGTTGGTCAAGGCCGGAGGTGTGTTTGTCAATTACCTGCACTGCTCCGAGATAAAACTACTCTGTGGTCCTCTTTCCTTCTAACAACATCCACTGGATAACTCAATACAACAATAAACAAGCGAGCAATCAATAGGTGCTAGAGTGCTAAGGATGAAGCAGTGGAGCTATGAGGAAGCCCTGGAAAAGTCCATGCTCTCAATAACGAGCATTAACCAGAGGGCAGGCACACTTAGTTTGATGAAGGGAAGTATTTGAGCAGAAACTACAGGAGCTCCTTCACTAATAGGTATCAACCAAGATAGACCTTTCTCAGCTAATCAGTAGTGATAAACTCAGAACAGCATGTAATCCACAAATACCAATCTGGCTCACAGTCTTTGATGAACTATGTCTTGGAATGCTTCAGTCCCTTAAACTGTTGAATGTTCACACTGTTCAGACATTGAAGAGAGAGTCTCAGTGAATGGTAAACATGGAAAAAACACAAGAAGCACTAGCCAAACATCCACACTCTTCAGGATTAAACGTCACCCGAGTCTCTATCAGCCTTTGAAAGATGGCAGCCATCACAGGGAACACTGCGTGAAAAGTCTTAAATTCAACTAAAGTCCATCCCTGATATTCTTACCTCCTTAGCTTCTTTGTTAAGCTAAACAACATTAATTTTGGGAAGAGCAAGGCTAATAAGAAGAGTCCACTCAAGAAAGAAAGAAGCCTTCTCAGTACTGTTATTTAGGGACAAATATCAAGAATACTCCCAAATTAACTCAGAAAGTCCCTATCTATGTGGCAACAACCCGGAGCTGTGTTTCTCTGAGGCCTGTTGAAACCAGAGCACACTATGGGAAATCTGTGCCATCTACAGTGAGTTTCTGACAGTATTTCACCACCTGCTAAGCCTCATCAAAAGACTGAAAGGTAGTTATTGTGCTAACCTTCTAATTATGCCATGCACAGTTTACAAATGATAAATATTTTCCATGGCCTCACAACCAACCAGGTTTAAACACTGGAACAAAAAGTAAATGCTTGTTTAGGGGCTTTTTAGGTTCTATATTTACTTTAAAGACATGCCAAATTTAAGACAGAATTCCTTTTGTAATTTGAATTCCTAGTTACAAAGATCGTACAATTTCACTTACTCTTTATGGATGAAAAATTAATCCTATTATATCCATGACATAAGGAAGTCCCAAGGAAAAAAAATGACATTTCTCCATAAAATGAGGTAAGAAATAGGTTTCTGTCTATAAAGCAGATGTATTCAAAACAACTCACTTCAGAAATGCCATTAATGGTATTTTATGTAAAAGTTGTGGAAACTTGACTAGTTGCATAAAGCAAAATTAATAAAGGCTTAAGGTTGCTAAGTCCAGCAATATGAAGAACCAAAGAGTACGTTCTGCTTTGAATAAAAGAGATGAAGTTAAAAAAACTCAGGGAAAAAAAAACAAAACAAAACCATCCCTTAAAAAAAAAAAAAAAACAACAACAAAAACTTAAAAAAACCCCAAAACAACAGGAAAAAGAAAAAAAGCAAGATGCTAACTCATTTCATTATTCAGTTTCAGTAAGTACTGTAGGGTACACATGGATCCAAGGATTTAAGAATCAATATTTTTCTTCACACTGATAACAACAGGACATCATTACTGATGCTAACAGTCTGGGAACCAGCAGAACAGCACCAGAGACAGTCTAGATGGTGCATTAAAATGTAAGAAAAACGAAAATATTTCACCTGAAAAATTAAATCTTAGTATGTATTCCAAACTTTCATATCCATACCAGAATGGCAATCATTTCACCACCATATTATTTTATAACAAACACACAATCATTTTCAGTCCCATTTGTCTTCTGCAAAGCTTTAGCAGCATCAAGTGAAGTATACATATATATTCAAGGTAACAGGAATTATGGCAATGCCATGAAATACGCATTGGAGCTTTCAGAACCTGTTAGCCAATAGCAGTCTGAACCTTTGCCCTGTATTCTTCTGAAAATTTACATAAGTCTTCCAAACAATAATGTAGCTTTTAATAATCAAAATTAGAGACTTGATCTTTTTATTTTCTCTCTTCTTTTGATGCCTTTTGTTCTCCAAAATAATGATACACAGTGCAGCTTTGTGAAATGTTTCTGCCCCCATGAGCTGCTCTGACCCCAGAAGAAATGACTGAAGTTGGAGATACACTGTTTAGAAAGTCACTCTCATATCGGCAGGCACACTCCTAATTTTTGGGGAATAATATCCTTAACTCTACTGAGTGATGAGTTAATTATGCAAGTCTTGAATGACAATACAACCTGAGAAAGTAACAAGCAGAGCTCCCTACATTGCTACGATATATATTTTTGGCTGTCATTTACTGCTAGCAAGACTTTGCATCACAACCCTGTTGCATTTAAGCACGGCAGTGAGCAAGAGGGTTCTATAGTTATGCAGCAGTCACAAGGCACACTTGTCTGCTTCAGTGCCCTTCCTCCCTCCTCTTTCACTGACTTCCCATTTGATTCTCATCAAGAATTTCAGAAAGATCTAAAAAGCACTTTCAGTAAAAAAAAAAAAAATCCAGAGAGCTGCAGAACCTGGACGCTGCCCAAGAGCAAGGATGTGAGACACTGGCTAGCAAAAAACATGACGCATATTGAAAGACAAATACTCAAGCACAGAATACTGCAGAAGAGTTGAAAATATAATCTGCATCTCTGTGATTCACAGACATAAGAAGTATAATTCAGATTGGCAGCAACAAAATAGAGAACTCTGCAAGGCTTAATTTGAACATTCCTGCTTTCTAATCTAACACTTTCGCACGTAAATATGTTGGAATTTCAAATCTCAGGAAACTGTAAAAAAAACCATAATAATTTAACAGTAAAAGAAACAGTAGGAAAAGAAAGGTTAAAACTTCAAAATCATTCACATGCTGAATGTGGTCTTTTGTGGTGAACAAGTATTAATAACACAAAGTACCTAAAAACAAACCAAATACTGCGCTATTTATTTTAGTGAAATTTAAAGTAGGAAAGTATCATCTGTACTTAAAGAAAATTCCATTTCATTATGGGAGGACTAGAGATCTGCATATGGTCATCTTATGTGCTTGTACTAGTCATGCAATAAAAACATCACAGAGAAGACTATAGAAAACTCACCTTTGCCTAAAAGACGCTCACCTTCACATTCACTTCTAGATTCTGTCCCTTAGAAAACTACCCATTACTGTAACCTTTACTATATTGATTTGTGTGAATGTTTATCATAAATAAATATGGTTATGATTGACCTGCCATTCTTTTAAAAGCTACTACAGATCCGATTTGGAAAAATATCTTAGTTAGGTTATCAATTTCCCTTTCATATTAAATTGAAATTACTCAGGAAAAAACTCCTCTAAATAGTAACCATTAATCACCTTGTTTACTCCAGACTTAATGTGTAAGGTTTAAAATCAGAGACTTTTTAGTTCAATGGAAGAAAAACTCCACCCACAGAGAGAGAACCCGTTGGTAGAAACAGGCATCATCACACTGAATGCCAGAGCATTCATTACATAATTAAATGACTTATCAGAACACATTTTGGTTTATGTTTCTTCAGACTGCAGTGTAACCTGAGGAATTCTGCAATGCACTATGCACCAGACTACATAGTGTAGTTTCCCAGCGTGGGAACTATAGAGGGAAGCCAGGAAAGAATAGGAACTTACCTTTTTTCATTTCCATATGATTTCTGTGCAACTTTTGCATGGAGTATTAGCACTGTTTGATCACCTCGCTCCTTTAGGTAATTTCGCATCGCTTCCCTAAAAATTGAGAAACAAAATAAGCTTTGAAAGTGCTTTTAGCTTTATATATATTCTAATAAATAATTCTAATAATCCAAAACCAGCTTTGAAACAACAACAAAAAAAAAACCCAAACCAAACCCAAATCATTAGAGTCAAGATGAGTTTCTTTTCTTTAAAATAATTACACATGAAAAAAACCCCAAAACCAAATTATTTTGCACGAATCTAGCCCTCAGGGTCTGTGGTGATTTACAGTTAATACATTTTCCAGAAAAAAAGCTGCTTGTGACATCAAATCATATCCATGTCAACCACTACACCATATTCAGCGATAGATTTTATAAAGTACCATGCCACAAATATTTGATTAGAATTCACTTTATGAATTTAGTGTTGCCTCCTTAACCAATTTAGTCTCTCATGATAATGACGAATTGTTCTGAAATGTTGTTTAAGCTATTAATTAAATCAATGCAATGTTTATATAAAAGCTTTCTTTTGGTTGTGAAGATCCTAAGAAAAAGTTCAATTCTTTGGCTTGTTTCATGTAGTTTTCTAGAAAAATGCTTCTACTTTCTGCATAAAATCAAGTAAAAAAAAATTAATTAGGTTTTCTATCGTTCATCGTCACTATAATGACAGATGTCATATAAAAGCTATAATTACCTCAAACACATCAACAGCAATTCCTTGAGAGAACAATACACCCTATCATTCTGTTCATTAAGCAGCATGCCAAATTCAACACCCTAGGGTTCAGCTGTGTCACAGTGCTGACAGGAACACTTCTAGGTCCCTGGATGAGCTTTTGCAGGTTGCGCGGACACTAATGCACTCATCTTCAAAGTCAGCAGCCAGAGAAATGAATTATGAATTTAGAGCAAGCTATACGAAGAGATGAAACCCTACAGAAGAGGAATTTTTTTGGGTGGTTTTGTAGGTTTTTTTGTGAACAGCACCCACCCGTTGAATTCCCTTCGGACAGCTCTAGAAAACCAAACATTTCCAGTGAAAAAAAGACAGAAGATAAAAATCAGTATTTTGTCAACAAGACCTTTTCCAAAAGAAATTCCCACATAGTTTCACAGAGAAAAGAAAGTAGACTGAGGTAGGGGCAGGTTGGACAACACCAGCAATCCAGCTTTTCTAATGGTGTTTTGTAAATTCTTGTATTTGTCACGCCTGCATAAGACAGTGAGTAGTGTGTTAGATTTTCTGTGTAAACAGCAGGATGTAAGAGCAGAGAAAAGTCTTGAATTACTATTTTAAATTTGGGCTAACTTGATCTATTTATGTTTGACATTGGTAAGTGATGTTTACCCATGAAAGCACAGATGGAAGAACTGCCTCAAAGCACACAGACTTTATTTACAACTGTTGTTTAAGAATATATTTTAAACCACAAAACATAATTCACTGTGAAATTATTATTATACATTTCATTATGATATATATTAGCTGCATTTAAGTGGTTTAAAACCTTTTTATCTGACAATTTGAAATACTCTATTAAGAGTACTCTCATACTAAATTAAGAACATCTGTCATACTAAAAACTTTTTACTTGATTAACATTAAAGAAACACTCATAACCAACAACCCCCACACAAAACTGCTAGGTGCTATCTAATGTTTACTTAGAATTACGTGGGGAAGAAATTCTGCCTTTTCTACTGGTCCATTGCCACAGTAGACTTGTACAGCTGAAGCTCCTAGAAGAACGAGGAATGTCCCCCTCCAACACCTCCCAGTGATAAATACAGATCCACTGCAATTCTTAAACAAGATTTTTCATTATTGAACCTTAAAACTCTCCACAAAGGCAGCACTATTACAGTTTACATCTAAAACCAACTAGCACAGTACGAACAAAGTAGTGTTTTGCTAGAGTTTGCACAACGATGAATAGATTATTAGACAAATAGATCTTAAAAAAAAAAAAAGCAGTCATTTTCCCATAACAGAACTAAAAGCCTTTAAGGATTCACAGTTGTATTTCATAGTATTACATAAAGAAAACCTACTCTTAGAAATTTGTGTGACTGTTTTTCTGTTTCATCATTTTTGTCTTCTGAGGGAAAAAGTTAGGCTGCTTTGAAGGATAGCTAGCAGTACCCAGATGCCTACCCTGAACTTAGAGGAAAGAGTACCTGGCACATCTAGTAGCAAAATATCCTGTGTATGAACTTTAGTCACTATAGTTAACAGAAAACTCAGTTAAAAGACCTTATACTGAATAGTCATTATTTTTGTTGTTGTTCTTAAAACGATGAAGTCCATCGGTTACTTCAGGGTGATACTAACAGGGTTACTGCTCAAGGCAGAACACAATTCACTAATTAATACTTAGTACCTTTAAATGTCAGTTAAAATAGGTAGGCCAACAGGAAATGACAATGTTCATTTACTTTTAAGTCAGCATAGATCAATTTTGCATTGAAATGAAGTTTAACCCTGACACAATCTAACCCGAAGCTTATCCAGAAATGCAGTGAGGCTGGTATCCCCAACACAAAATGTAAATGCTTAACCTCCATGTGCATCATAATTTCATTCAAAACATAAGCAGGCCAAAATTGTGGATTTCCATGTCTTTAAACAGCACTATTACCACACAAAACTATAAAAAAAAAATTGTACATCTTCTGTACTTCAAGCACACAGTGGATTTTAAACTCAGTACCTATTTCAAATTGGTACAGTTTATGGCACAAAATAATAAACATTTGAATAGACTGTGTTACAACAGCTCGAAAAAATGATAACTACTTAACAGCTGCTAGTATAAATACTTCCCAGGCAGACCAGGAGCAAACCAGGCACAGTGCACCAGTCACTAAACACTTGTCAGAATGGATTGACTTGATGGGACTATTTGATGCTATCTCTGACTGTTTAGGTTTCACCAAAAATCGGTTGTGCACTCCTTGACAGCGTTGTTTTAGGTTTTTTCTTACCTGTTGCATGACAGCAGTAAAGTAATAGCTAAATTTTGGTAGTAAAAAGTGTTATTTTACATGAATTCAAAAGGCACTTTGATGTAAGAACAGAAATCTATCTCATTCCTGGTGATTTAACAGTGAGCAGGCACACAACCTACGGAATAACCCACAATAACTGGTATGTGAATTCAATGCTATTTATTACAAGGCATTTTGAGTATTTTATTAAAATTGACTGACTGTTCAATGTTTTACATCTGGCTGCTGATTGCATACAATAACTGAAAAGCTTTGATATTTAAAATTCTAGGATTAGCAAGCCACTATTTTTAACTCAGAAATCCTTCTGAGAATGAAAAGGGCAACTTTAGAAAACTGTGAAAACCAAAACTTCTTTAACGCTTACCTGGTGAGACGTTTCGGCTGAGGTCGCTCTCCAAATTTCCTGAAAAAAGAAGAAGTTATTTTTTTAAACCAAAGTGTTTAGTCATAATTGTACAGTGAAACACTGCCCCAATGTTACAATTTTTTAAAATGTATTGGAATTTAGTGTCTTTTCTTTGTAATTTCCTAGACAGATTACTATTAAAACATCAACCACCTCCTTGAAACAGCCTTTCCCACAATAGCAGAGCCTTTTTTTATTTGGAACACTATATAGCTTTCTTTGCTAGTGTGACATTTACTTTCTCTCTGAATTGCTTTTGAAAAGTTTAGATATCACAAGTATGTAAATAACCAGGAGATCTTAGACATAGCATTGACCAGAAATGCCAACAAAAAGCAGTTATTATCAACATGCAGAAATGAACAGACTTTTCAGAGTTGACAAATCACAGAGAATGCTTCCCATCACTTCTTCTTAGAAATGGGTTTTTCCTTAAAGAATTCTTACAAAAAGGATGACTTTGTATTTGATACAGAATTATAGGAAAAATCTCTTTTGTGGAATGTAGCCAAGCATGATCCAGAAGCACCCTGCTACACACTTAATGGCTTTTTAGCCATAAAGTGTTCTGAGACAGCTGTATTTCTTTCAGTGCTTTACCACTGCTCTTGAGAGAGGGTACACTCTTTACACTAGGTTGAGACTTTCCACAAAAGTCTTTATTTACATAAGGGACTGGATTTACACAGGGTAGAAACATTTTCATTAACAGAAACATCCTCAGTTTAAACCACAAGGGTCAGGTAAAAGACCTGAAAAAAGGGGCCATACCCAGCAATGTACATCTGCAACGAACATCTGCTCAACCTGGTAAGGAAGTATAGCCACAAGCTAAAATGAGGACAAAGAAACAAAAATATGGTGGGTTTAGCTTCACACCTTTCTATCTAAAAATAAACTGAAGGCATAAGAGACTGTGCTTCTGTTGCCAGACTTCAACTTGCTGAACTCTTTGATAAGTGGGCTAATCTTTCCCTTTATGCTTCCTGGGTAGTTAAAAAAGGCCCTCTCTTAATACTGCCCCCCAACACTGATGGAGGCTCCCTAGGACAACTAGAAATCCATCATTAAATGGACAAGAAATTCCCATTTATGCAGTGTATTTGTCCTGAACTCTACAGCAACTGGTGGTGAAATGGAATACATTCTAATTGCATTTGAGTAATTCTAGAAATATATAGAGTAAAAATACATAGTTTTTGCAATTCACATAGTTAAGCAGAAGAGCACTTTCCTGAAAAGACAGTGACAAGAACATTCAACAAGTTCTGAAGATAGTTTTCAAGAACCTCAGAAATTCATCTTCTGAAGTACTGGTAGTCCACTGCAGGGGAAGAATTGAATAAACAATTTTAATGTCTATTGGACATGTACTTCATTTATATTTTTCTCTGTGCTACGTATCCCTGCATTGACATATTTGTGATGTAGAAACTAGAAAACCCAAACAGCTTTGCAATCTGTCAGCAGGAAAGTTCTGTCCCAAAGCCTTCCTGCTTCTACCACTTATCTTTCCAGGATCTGCCTAGCTTCATCTCCTGAGCACACCCTGCACCTCTGACTTTCCCTGGCTAACAGTGTGAGTAGGTGTGCATATCCCACCTGCCTGGTACTATCTATGCAGTTACTGTTCTCCCCTGAAGACCTAGGATCATTACGTCTGGCAGAGGATTCACCCGCCCGTGACTCACTGACTAGACAACAGATTACCTTTAAGCAATATTCTACAGACAACAGCATCCCTATAGATTAGCTGCCTGATTTTGAGTAGAACTACAGGCTTTGTTTCAATCCCTCTGCACATTTTAATTCACAACGAAAAAAATTCCGAGGTGCCTGTTTTGGAGCAAAGGAGACATTACGTGCACCACACTTGCTTGTACTGTGGCCAACAGATCTAATCCAAGATGAGGACACCAGTACATCAGAGACAGCATTAACACAGAAAACCTCCCCAACAAAATCCTGCGCTTCCCTAAGGCACCATCTACCCGTGCAGAACACTGGAGCGCAGTAAGTGCATTCCCCTTGAACATACGCTTATGGCTGCCTGAACAGAGCTTTATCGACAAGGAGTCTACACAAAAGAAGTTCTAATTACTAAAAAGAAATAAACCCAATCTTTTCTGTTAAGTCATACCCTGAATATACAGCACAGGAAAAAGTACCAAAAATCCCCATTTTTCAGAGGCAGAGCTAAAGCACTGAGTCATTGTGGAGATGCACAGCGTAAATGACCTCTGATCATCTGAGGCTTTACCTCTACAAACCACATGCCAGTTTTCCCTGGCTGCCTCCAATGAAAACAAAGTTAATGATCTGTCATTAATCTGTGATCAACTTGTGAACGCAAATAAATGCTACCCTTAGCAATAGGAACCTTCCGAAGAGATGATGCAAACTAAATTTGGTAGATCTTTTATTATTCATTCACACAGATATTAAAGGGAGATGTAGAATAGGAAGTAATTACATATTTGGATTAATTACATATTCAGATTTACTGTCTCTAAATTAAATTCAGTTACTTTTTCCTCAGTAATGTCATCTTGATAAATGACTGATGTTTATGCACCCTAGGCTTGGTGACAATGAACAGCACTTTCTTGTACCACCTTAAAATAATTTCAAAGATCCCATAGATGTTCTTCAGAACTCTAAGACTTGACCTACAAACCACTCTGATTAGTAGACATTTTCACTGGGATAACTATATTTTATGAAAAATTTATGCAACTTGTACAGGAATGCTATAAATAGAAGTATTTACATAAGTGACCAATATGTACATGAATCAGACTGATTGACATTGTATTCTTACACATCCAGTAAAAAGCCTCCCTAGCTCAACAGGAAAAAGTCAAAGGAGTCATTCAAGAATGATGAAGAATGGAATAGGAAACACAAACGTTACCATGTTACAGCATTATTCTGCCACGTTCCCACTATTCTGAAAATTGCCTGAAATTCACTGAAAACTTAGTGGGGGGAAAAAAGGTATCTCAGAGTAATAAAAGATACCACAAAAGTGGTATCATCTAGTTCCAACCCCCCTGCCACGGGGAGGGCCACCTCCCACTAGACCAGGCTGCACAAGGCCCCCATCCAATCTCATGTTAAACACATCCAGTGATGGAGAATCCGCAACTTCCCTGGGCAAGCTCTTCTAGTGTCTCACCAATCTCAAAGTGAAAAACTTCTTCCTAATTTTCCAAATGGATGCAAAGACCCAAGAGACTAATAAAACATATGCAGAATGTCAAAAGGAGATAGTTATTCTCTCTCTCACAGAGAGGAACTAAGAAATATATATAATACCTGAAAATCTCATTTTAGAATTTAAAAAAAAAAATAATTCTTTGCTCTCCAAATAATGTTTTGAGTAAGTTGTGAAACATATTCTTACAAGACATTGTGGAGGCTGAAAACACAAGTGCATTCAAAACATTAAACAGAAGTCTGGTACAGAACTCCATTAGCTTTTATTAAACATAATGACCTATTTCTTACAACCTTGTTCTCAGAAAAAATAAACCATGTTCTATGAGCAGTAAAGAAGTTACCAGGAGGAACATTAAAAAAAAAGCAGCAGTGTCTATTTACCCTGCCATTCATACTCTTTCCTTAACCATGCCATTACTGAAGACTAGTAGGCACAGTCTAAGGTCCAGTATAAGTACTCCTATGAACCAGCAACTGTATCCAGGATGTCAGACTTTCAGTCAGTCACATTGCAAAACTCAAAATATAAAGATAAGACATGAAAATTAAAAAAGTGTCACATGTTTCATTTAATGGTTCATCTGGTCTATTCTGTCACATGATTGCAACATGATGTAGATATCTGCACCAACAAGGCAACCTGAAGTACAAAAACTATCAGTAACTACCACGCAGAAGAAAAGACTAAGAGGCTTTTTAATTTTTCTTAAGACAGTTCATTAAGTACAAGAAACATTACCTATGGTTCTGTACTGAATGACAGTCATTGTACAAGCTATGACTGCTGTTATTTCAAACTTTCGTATTTGCCTGGCATGATGAAAAACGACACAGTTTAGACATTTCAAGGTTACCTGTCAGAGACTGCAACCTTCTTCTTGCATAGGTTTTCCCTGGATTTTTTTTAATTTCTTTTTATATTCTGGAGTTTCTTTTAATATTCACAATTTCAATTCCACCTCTTCATTTACATCTTGAAAATATGTAGACTGATGGATAATAAAAATACACAGAAGAGATAACTAAAACGTGATCATAATTCCATTCCTGTACTGGTTATTAAGCAAGCTAAATACACATAGTTTGAAATACTATTTGTTCGTTATATATCATTCTATCTGAATGCTCACCAAGTTCCTTTCCTGTTTTGTTTTCATTTTACTATCCAAGACTAAGCACTGTTTCAGGTGTACTGTATTGGAATTCTGGTCTACAGTCAAAATTAATCCAGTTCAAACTGCATTTTATTTAGTATTTCCCAACGGACTGCACTGCAAACATGAGTGTGAGCATTAGTCACACTGTGACCACTTGCTGTTGCAGTAAGTTATACCTATTGTAGTAAGTCTTTTCTCAGTCTTGCATTTTCTGCAACCACTAGTTTGTATTCTATTATTTAATATATTTTGTCTTCTGATACTTAGCATAAATTAATTTCAGTTCCACATTTTGCACTGTTGGCAGAACTTTCCTCCCACATCATGTCCCAAACCACTCCTCTTTTCAAGTCTATCCTTTTCATTCAGCTAGCCCTAGTTTGCCATTCAAACTTTCATTTGAATTTCTTTTCCCCATTCACAGAATAGGAAGTGAACATACTTTTTTTCTTTTTACATCTTTACTGCCCCTCAAGTAAGTATGGAAAGGAACAAGGGCACTAACGTTAACCTTACACTACCTAGCTTTTGCTCTCAGATTAGGTAAAAACATGACACAACATAAATCAGACTGCTAAATCCTATTTGGAATTCCTAGATCAGATATAATATGTACAATAGGAAACTATATTTTTCTTTGGCTGTAGAAGTACAAATTTCCACTGTCTCCAACATCTACAAAGAAGCACCAAGACAATCTATTATTTATAATATTAATCTACTAAACCAAGTTTTTTTTCTGTTCTAGATTCTTACTTTCTGATGATAAACTTAACTGTTTTGATTGACTCCTTTCTTTTCAATGGTTCCACGTATCAACTTTGGAAGGAAAGGCAGGTACCTTAAAACTAACCAAGACAGTTTTGCCATTTGCAAGAAAAAAAGAATTACTAAATAAATAAAATTCACATGCTGTCCCATTCTCAATTTTGACTGAAAATCTGTGGTCACTAAGCCACCCTAGCATCCTCTTGCCTGGAAAACGAACTTCAACTTTTTCCACAACTGGCCTTCAGCCAAGTGCATCCTTTTTACAGTCCATGAGAAAGTCCATCCACCTTTATTTACCAACCACAGAAGTCGTAAAAAAAAAAAATTCCACAACGTTCAAATAGAAGCAAACTTTAGCAATTTTCCTTAAGAATTCTATCTTCACTTGGCCTATAGACTGACACAATTTTTGGCATCTTGTAGGAATAGAACGGATCTTTCTGTAAATAATACTCTCCAGAGAGGCAAAAAGCAAAAGGGAGTTGTCAAATTTGAGTACAGTAGGAATAAGAGCTGAGCAGAATGCAAGCACATTGGAGAGGCCAACACGGGGGGAAGAGCGGGAAGAGTGACGACTGAGAATGGCAAGATATGCTTGGCAAACTAAGACTTGCTAGGTGAGAAGAATGGGCCTAAGAACACTGTAGGAGATGAAGCACCAGAAAAACCTGTGATGAGGCAAAACGTTAAGATTTAACTCCAGAATACAAGACGACACACTACTGTTACTGTTTTCTGTCAACTGTTTACATGGTGTCTTAAAAATTCAGCATTGAAAATAAAAGCAAAATCCTTGCCTTACCCTGCAGAATCCAAAACCATAGCAGATATAAACGTGTTCAGATCTCAGCTGAGATCTCTATTTTCTTTTTGCCTTACACGACCATGAAGAGAACATCATTGGTGTTGGGGGCTAATCCCAGCAAGCAGCTAAGTGCCACACAGATGCTTACTCCCCCTGCCATCAGACAGGTGAAGAGAAAACACAAGGAAACACAAGGACAAAGAAAGGAAACTTGTAGGCCAAGATGAAAATCGTTTAACAAACAAACTAGAAGTGGAAGAAGAGAGAAACAATGGGTAGACTGATGCCCAACCAGTTCCCAAGCAAAAGCTGCGTAGCCTCTCTAAACCCACCCGCCTCTCCATTTTATTGCTGAGCATGACATTATATGGCATGGAGTATACATCTTTGGTTAGCTTGGGCCATCTGCTTGGTTGTGTCCCCTCCCAACGTCTTGTGCACCCCCCGGTCACTGTGAGGGGACAGACATGGGGCAGAGTGAGAAACAGAGAAAGTCTTGATGCTTTGCAAACACTGCTCAGCAAGAGCTGAAATGTTAGTACGTTATCAACACTGTTCTGGTCACAAAGAACACAGCATCATACCAGCTGCTATGAAGAAAATTAACTCCATCCCAGCCAGACTCAGGGCAGTGAGAAAACTAAAGAAAAACTGATGCTTTCTACATGTGAAACAAGTTTGTGAAGTCCCACTTGCCTTAAACAAAGCTGTCAAATAAATTAGTTTTGAAACAAACACAGTATGCATAGGCTTACGAGGGGATAGAGATGATAAAGAACACTAAATTAAATACAGAATAGAGTGACTAAAGAAAGTTTCTACTTCCTCAGAGGAGGTCTGAGGGGAAACAATGCTTGAAACAGGAGGAGTTTAATGAAATGATTTCAGATTTTTATATAATCTCTAGAGAAGTTTCAGAACACTCTATGCAATTCAGAAAGAAAGAAGAAATTCCAATCCTTACTCTCCAACAACAGGAAGTGACAATGAAGTTTGGTAAGAGGTTGAAGTTAAATTCCAACATTTCTAATATCTACCAAATAACTGGTATCTCAAAAGCCATTAAGTGTGACAGGACTGGGGAAGAAGAAATAGTGCCATTTCAACTGTTACAGGCATATTGTGTTTAGGAGCGCAGCTGAAGAAACCTCTTCGCTTTGCTTACTCCCACTTCTAAAAGCACTGTCAACTATCAGATGAAACCTTTTCCTAAACCTCTTGCACAGCCATGAAACTTGTGAAAGAATGTGAAGAGTTTGAGGCTGGACAGTACAAAAAAAGCCTCCCAAGGAAAGAAATTAAAATAAGACAAGTCATTTACAGGTATTTTTTATCATTCTCCCTCCACTTTAAAACAATTGCTACATATGCAGAAAGCTAGAAAGTCTTTCAAATATACATTCAGCATTTAGCACAAAAGATTAATTTAGTCATAACAACGCCTATTGCCTCTACCATAAGAAGCAAAAATACTTTCCAAGGTATTCATTTCAAGTTGCTATGTGATCACAAACATATCAAACACGGTGAACTGCAAGCTCACCAGTATGTGACCTCACTAGGTTTATGTGGCCTACTGAGGTTATCTGAGACCTAAGAAAGGCAAATACTAAGTTTTCTAGTTTTAAATTTAAACTTTGAGGATTAACATAAAATAATTAATATACAAGCGTTCCTTTGTAGCCATTAACAGAGATATCATCTGAGAAAAGCTGAAAGAAATAGATTCAAGTAACATACTGGGACTCTGTTCTTTCTCTTTCTTTTAATCCTCTGCCCATTTCCAGCTTCAGTTTGCTTACCACAGACAAATCAGCGGGGAACTGAAGCAGCACCAAGGAAAGTGGACTTTAAACGTGCTTAAAATTATCGGAGGCAACATACATACAATGGTGCCCATGTACAGGACACACTGAACAGCTGTCAGAAGCTACCCTCTAAGCTTCCATTTGTTAAAAACATTTCATACAAGTTAAGCAGTATACGGCAACTTATATGGTGAAATTCAGTTACCCCACATCGGCCTTGTTTAGATTTGCAGATTTCTACATTTTGAGTAACGTGTTACATCAACAGTAAAAGCAAAGCAGCAGATGTATGTTTTAAAACAGAGGAATTTTCTGTTAATGTAAGTATATTTTCTTGTGCACAGATTTCTGTAAAGACAAGATTCAAATATTGAAAATACTTCTGTGCATTCACCTACACAGCCATATTTTCTTACAAACATTTCAGAACACAACTCCCAAGGGAAAAAAAAAAGATCATCTATCACTAGGAAACATTATCCCATCTGGTGGTTTCACAGACACAAAAAGAATCCCTACGCATGAAAAAACTGTCCATTTATGGTCCAGCATGAGCTGGCACATGAAAAAAAAGACTAGAAAATTTCATACAGTGGTTTCTGGTACAATTGGTCTGTGAAATAGACACAAAATGTAGCTGTTCATTCGCACCACTTTAAATATTTGCTGTTGCAGATAACTGATGCATTTGATTTCTCTAAGTGCATCTTATTCCACACTGATATCCTTTCTTTTTGAAAACGAAGATGAGAATAGGTCACTGTTGTGACTTGCCAATGGTAAAAATGCACAGCTCAAAACAGTGATCTTCTACAGGTTTAACACATGATCAAAAAACCAAAACACCTAAAGGACACAGTTTCTAAGAGATTAATGCCAAGGACATATGATTAGATGCGTGAATTCAGTTCAGATGGAAGCAAACACAAGCCATTAATATTATTTATGCTCAAATAGAACATTTCACATTTATCTTTCCTGTGGATGAGGATACTGAATAAACAGACCATCTTCTCCAAAACGAGTTCAATATTCACAGGTCTGATCATTAAGGGAAACAGAGTTGTACTACCATCAATATCCAGTGCTAAACACACACACTGGAAACAAACTAAAAACCAAAGAACTAAAATAAATGAGCATATAATGTCAAAAGAAAGGACAAGGTGATGAAGCAATTCTTCTGTCAGCCAGCCCACTCCATGTCCCACACGTATGTTTTCTTTGCCCTCCTCTGATCTTTATAGTTTGTTACAACATAATGCCATACAGACTAATATGAACCAACCTACTCTGAGTGTCCCTAACTACTGTGGCTTCGTTTGCAGAGTATCTCAGAGAAAGAAGTTTTGAAATCCTCAGACTACTCAGACCCTAAACATTTTATGGTCTTTTTCTATTTCCTTTCACTTAGTTGAACCACAGAAGTTGCTGCTGTGCTACTTCCTCAATAAAATTACTGCTGTGGCCGTTAGTTCTAAGAAAGGTGCAGAACACACTGAAGATTATGCAGCTCTATTTACTTTGCAGTGATATATGTATGTTAGGAGAGCTCTTGCTTTCTGTTTGATTTGCTGGGGTTTGTGTTTTTTTGGCTATGAACATACTTAATTTATGCAGTTTGACATCTCTAGCTAAATACCCAGATAAATGATGCATTCCAGAAGCTCTTATTCCTTCTATGATATCTCACACCTGAGGTACGGAAACTGCTGAAAAAATGGCACCTATCTCCCCTGTTGCTCCCTCCAGATTCAACTGCGTGCGTAAAGGCAAGCCTCTAGAGCTCATGAAGTCAGCAAAATGACAGTGTCCGTACCATGATCATGCCGCAGGCTGGCTCATCATTAAGGGCAAACACACGCGCTAACCGAGTCATGTGCAGCCATCAACTCACTTTCACTTGCCAGTGACACTTAGGCCCTGATTCTCATTAGACTGTCTACTGTAATAAATATTGCTATACAGACTTCGGCCTGAAGATTATGAGTTGAACTAAAAGCTAACTCATTCTGAAAAATAAATATAGTTTTCTTATCCACACAAAATGTACAAAGAGGCAATCCACTTTGAAATACTGCTGACCCAATGTACCCCCTTATCCATTCTAAAAAAGGAGACAAAATTAATTAAAACCTCACCAATCAAGCATGTCTAAGAGACATGAACATTTCTCCAGCATTTCTCTACTCCTAAAGTTCTTTTCACCTCTGTAAGGATGACGGGTGGTCCAACTGCACTGTGGCTCTTTGGAAGCAGGGGGCACAGCGGCCCCTGAAATAACAAAACCAGACAGTTTCTGATCAAGACACAAAATGTTCCCTCTCTTCAAGAAAAAGACAAAAAAAAATAGACCCACCTGCTCCAGGGTGAATGCCACCAACCATGCACTATCACATCTTTGTACTGCATGATCCTGTACTAGCAGCTCCGGCCTATACTTAAAGCATTCAAGTCCTCCAGCACAGGGAACATGTTTCAAACATGTAACAAGTCTTCTACTGTACAGCACTATATACACTTTTGGCACTATATCAAATAATACTGACATAAATACAATAGAAAAAGCTCTGCTTCATTTAGTCACGCCCTCTCACTGGAAGTCACTGGTTCAATTAGAAACTCCCTCTCCCTTTTCTGACCCACTTTCATCCTCCCACATTGCTTTCATTGTCGTCTTCTCTCTTTTCCAAACCCCATAAAAAGAAAATCACAGAACCACAACTGCAGTTTAAATACAGCTTGCACCGTATCAATAAATAGGCTCACTTTTAAATAACTTAGAGAAAGTAAACAAATTCACTCTTCTGTAGTAGTCTACCTGTATTTGGAGAAAAGCTTCATCCAGTAAATTACTATACTTGAACAAGATTCTAAAAATCAAAGGTCTAGTCCAAAAAGGACATATTTTTAATCTAGCCAGAACTCACACAACTCTGTCACACTCATTAAGGCAATATAGTCAGTAATGACAGCTTATTTAAGAACAAGAAAGTTCCTAAACATGTATCTGGAGATGTTTTCCCCCGTTTTTTGGGTTTTTTTTTTTTTTTTTTTGCTGTAGGCACCTGGTGCAAGATGCTACAGTAGCCCAAAAATCTGAAGTCTACTACAGAACTTAGATATTATCAACTTAAAGGATGACATTAAAATGTTGGAATGATGTGGAGTACGTGAAACATAATGAAAACATTACACCCTTTATTAAGATTCCTTTATATTCACATGCTATTACTGCCTTTTGATTTACTCCCTAATAACGTTGGCTCAAATGGTCAGTGGAAACTGCAGGTTTGCACACACTTACCTTAGCAATTGAAACGGTTACCAGCTTTTCAAACCAGCATGCCAACAGAATCTCAGTCCCTAAAACACAATATAATTTGGCTCAGCTACTGTAACTGCACAGGGAATGTTCAATATAAGGCTCATTAGTTTTCTCTTCATCCACTCAAACTAAAGGAAGAGTGACTGTTAGGAAGACGGAATACAACTGCACACAGTTCACAGAACTGGCTAGTAAAATAGTAAACAGCGAATACATCAGAAGAGTCTGAAGTATGCTCCACATAAAATGTCCCACATTCACAGCTTTCAGTGACAACCACTTTGCTCAGTGCATGGTTATTCACATTCTTCTTGTCCTTCTAGAACAGTAACATTTCCCCTGGACCTCACCTGGCACATCACATGTGAACAAGTATTTCACAATTTAACTTGACTTTTATTTCCTAACCCCCCACTAAACCATAATTTAAGTACCAGTGAGTCTTTAAAAAACAAGCAGCTACCTTTTCTTTTATCAAATTAAATTTCTGAATGTGATATGAACAGAACTACTGAGTAATAAAGCAGTGCTTTTCGGTTACCAACCGCCCATAATTACAAATAAGATTTAGTCTGAAGAAGGATTTTTTTTTTAGATGCAAGAGGAATCAACTTTAATAAACTACTGATTGTTACTTCTGTTTCCTGATTATACCTGAGGAAAGTCACAAATTAGACACGAGATGAGACTTTTTAGACCACTTTCCTGCCAATATAGGAACCCTTCACTACATTATAGTACCTGAGGATTTGCTCAACCTTGCTTTCAATGATTGAACATCTGCAGTGTTCAGAGAACAGTTTCCCCTCTTTAAATATACCTTCCATTCTTAACTGGAAGATAAGCATTCATCTATGCAGAAGGCAACTTTAAAAAAACAAAAAAAAAAAAAAGAAAGGGTGAATAAAAAAGAAGCACAAAAACTTAAGATTCATGGTTTTCTTTGAATTGCCACTGTTCACTGTAATGCCAAAAATACAAAACAGAGACAGAAATTGTGAATGATTTTGCAAGGAAGTGGTGAAGAACCATACTGAACCTGCAGCGGAGGAAGATTCAAAAAGCCAGCCTAACCTCACTAACCATAAACGCACATACGTATTTCTTTTGAACACCTCTTAGAGATAACAGGTTCCTCAGCTCAGAATTTCTAACCACTGCTCTATTAAAATGATGTTTTAATAACTCTTCCACATGCTCTTCCTTACTCTATACTCACATAAACAAAGCAGCTTCATTACTACAGCGTTTCCTATCAGCTGAAAACCAAGGAGAACACAGTAATCCGTCTCTAAGGGGCTTACTGTCCTGCTCCAAGCTCCTCAACCAGCTTCCCCTGCACCACCTGCAGAGCTCAGATCTTCAGAGGGAGCCAACTTAGCCCATCAATCTGTCACACCACTAATACACTGGGAGGCAGGAGAAGGAGGGAACCCAGTGGTTTTATTTGCAGAAAGCTGTTCGGTCACCTCAACAAATTCAATGTTAACAGAAGCCAAAAGAGATTACACAGAAGGAGCAGCTAAGCTTGTTTTCTCTTGCATTCTAGCAAGCCTCTAACTCTCATGGGAAAGAACTGTATGCAAAAAAACAGAACACAGAAGAATTCTGTAAGGAAAATGAGCTGCAGAAACCAAGTCTTAAAACAGCAGACTAACATCCTTAGTCAAAGGTTTAGCTTAGGGTAGTCATGAGACTCTAACCCCAAATGCAGTTAGAACTTAACGCAATATGACAGCTAAGTATACTAACATCTCTAAGGTTTAAGCAGACCAACTCTGACAAGTCTTGCTACGACAGTTTAAGTCATCACTGTCTCAAGTGCCCTTCCCACCTCTCTGCTAGGTCAGGGTAAGCAAACGTGTCTGTGTCACAGCCGCTCCAGTTCACAGTTGAACTGTGGCTTCACAGGCAGCTGAGCTGATTTGTCACCATCAAACAGTTCTTGCCTGCCAGCTTCCCCGTGGCTACGCTGACCTGCCCTCACACACCAAACTCCAGAACTCGTCAGACATTTCCAGATAGATTCAAATCAGTAACCCAGAAAAAAAAACTACCTTTCAGGGGAGTAGGTGGATGAAAGGAAGGCAAGTGAATTTTATTGATTCAGTCACAAACCCGTTGAGTGCCAGTGCCACCACAAAGCAATCAAGAGGAACACTCCGGGGAGAATGTGACCTCCCACTTCAGTAGCAGCACACTATTCGAAATACAGCAAGCACATCCACAACTTCAGTTTAGACACACTTCACTGTATTTTTAAATAATGTAATAAAAACCCCAAATCATACATTCCCCTTAGTGATCTTGTTTTACAAACTGTAAGCTCTGACAACAATAGTATATACAGTGCTTAGCCCACCAAACCAAAAGTTTCAAGAGTCATTTTATAAAGACTTCACTATAAAAAATACCTTTAGGAAATGGGGTGGTTCCCTATTAACCCCTTCCCCCAGCAAGTCAGTCCGTTGAGTCAGTATTTTTATTTTTAAACACAGTATTATTACAGTCTGGACCCTCTTCCTTTCATTCCCTTTCTTCTTCCAACTTCCACAGTGCTGTAATCCTTGAAAATGCAAAATGGAAGCAGCTGCTTATATGCATTAAAAGAAAATTGCTAGAGTTGTATAATCTTAACTCTATGCAAGTATGTCCCATCCGCTGATTCTAGACTTGTAGAACAATTCAAACATCAACAAGCAGAGCACAGCTTGTCAGCTCATAAGCAGGTTTTTATGCAAACAATATTCCCAAATTGGCAAACTCAGTTCACCTCTCCAGTAGATCAAAATGATGACACAAAACCTGTGAATACACATACTTTGTAACAAAGCTGTATTTGGCACCAATCTCTTTTACAAAATTACAGGGTTTCCTAGATTTCAGATGTTTTTGCATTGCATCACCCAGGAATTCTGTGGTTACACTAACATTAATTGGGTGCAGTTGCAAAATGAGCTGTCAGTATCCTAGAATTAATCAATCTCAAATACATTGTTTCGTAATTAAGCTTATAAATACATCATCCCATGAATGTAAAACCAACAGCAATAAACACACATCCCAGAAAAGGGAAAATTAGAAGGCTTTTTTTCAACTTTCTAGGACAGCTAAATTATTTGGAGACCATCCTTCATCGTCAATATTTTCATAGAATCATAGAATGGTGGGGGTTGGAAGGGACCTTCGGAGATCAAGTCCAACCCCCCCGTCAAAGCAGGAACACCCAGGGCAGGCCACACAGGAACAGACCCAGGCGGGTCTTCAAAGTCTCTAGAGGAGACTCCACAATCTCTCTGGGCAGTCTGTTCCAGGCTCTGTCACTCTGACAGTGAAGTTTTTCCTTATGTTGAGGTGGAACTTCCTGTCTTTCACCTTGCTACCATTACCTCTTGTCCCTGGCACAACTGAAAAGAGATTGGCCCCTTCTACTTGACACCCACCCTGCAGATATTTATAAACATTAATAAGATCCCCTCTCAGTCTTCTCTTCTCCAAGCTGAACAGCCCCAGGGATCTCAGCCTTTCCTCATAATACAGATGTCCAGTCCCTTCCTCATTGTAGCTCTCCATTGGATTCTATTTTCCTGGCTCTCTAGACCTGGGGAGACCAGAACTGAACACAGTACTCCAGATGTGGTCTCACTAGGGCAGAGTAGAGAGGGAGAAGAACCTCCCTGCACCTGCTGGCCACACTCTTCTTTACGCACCCCAGGATACTATTGGCCTTCCTGGCCACAAGTGCACATTGCTGTTGCATGGAGAACTTAACTGTCCACCAGGACACCAAGGTCCCTCTCTGTGGAGCTGCTTTCCAATGCATCTACCCCTAACCTGTACCGGTATATGATGATGTTCCTCCCCAGGTGTAGGACTCTACAGTTATCCCTGTTGAGCTTCATTAGGTTTGCTTTTGCCCATCTCTCCATACCTCCCTGGATGGCAGCACAGCCTTCCAGCATGTCAGCCACTCCTCCCAGTCTAGTATCATCAGCAAACTTACTGAGGGTACAGTCTATTCCTTCATCCAGGTCATTGATGAAGATGTTGAATAAAACCAGACCCAGAACTGACCTGTGGGGAACACCACTCCTTACAGGTCTCCAGCTGGACTCCGCACTACTGATCACAACCCTCTGAGCTCTATTGTTCAGCCAGTTCTCAACCCATCTCACAGTCCACTCTAACCCACACTTCCTGAGCTTACTCATAAGGATGTTACAGGAGACAGTGTCAAAAGCCTTGCTGAAGTCAAGGTAGACAACATCCACTGCTCTCCCTACATCTACCCATTCAGTCACGCCATCACAGAAGGCTATGAGATTAGTCAGACACGACCTCCCTTTAGTAAATCTATGCTGGCTACTCTTGCTAACTTTGGGTGGGCTACAGGTCTCCAACTGGGAAGCAGTTTATGTAAGCAAATAATTCTTAAACCTTTAAAATCACGTAACTAACAGCAAAATTAGGTGATATTCCCTCTGCAGTTTAAAGGCCTGCATTTTAATAAAAACATAAGTGTTTTAAAAGATTCAAAAGCTTTGGATTTTCATTGTTGTTGAATTGATCCACAGGCAAATTAATTTATATTCCTGTTTAAATTACGTAAGCTAGAAGCTCCTTTCAGTTACCTCTATTTCTAATTGCAAAATTCAAATAGTTAGAAAGAAATTGCTAGAGAAATATAATCATCAAAACATGTATCATCAAAAATGACAATATTTTCAGTAACTGTTGTGGTAAACGGGACGATGATCCCAGAGCAAAATAATTAAATGGACACTCCAAAAAAAAACTTTTATACATCCTTATCACAGCAGATTTACAACAACCATATGAAAAGATTAGATTACATGTCTGGGATGTCAGCAGGCTAACTTTATCCTTTCTTCTGGTATTATAATATTACAGGTCTTTTACATAGTTCCACGTGCTCCTATTGTGCCCAAATAGCTTTTATGGGGCATTTTTCATAAGAAAAAAAAAATCCTCAGAGCACAAATGTAAAGCAGTTACTATATTGTCCATTTTTTTTTAATGGAACTTGTGTGAATCATATTTAATTCAAGTAGGCTTGCTTTTCAGGTTTGTCAAGTTTAAACTCCACACAGATGCAAATTACTGGCAAAACTTCTCCCTGCATCTTAATGAGGTACACTATAAACTACGAAGCCAACTTGAAAACAAGAATGTTTCTGAGACAAATTTTCTTTGTCCTAGGTATTATAAATGTTTAAGAAACTATTATTTCAAAAGAAAGTTTCACCCAACAGCACTTAACTTCTGCACGATCTTGTACCTCTGAGTGTTAAAACGCTAATTTCCCAGAATAATGCCCGTGCTGGCACAAATTTTTGTGTAAGGATTTTACTACATGATAAGCGTGCCTAAGCAGTGTTGCGAAGACTCCCAACCGCTGAGCTCTGAGCCCAACCTCTTTTCAAAACATTGTCTCATCCTTTCAAGTACATTCAGGCCAGAAGGGAAAGTAAATTGTCAAAACTGTTTTGAAGTACTAAACACTGAAATTCAAGAAGTTGTTCCATGAGCAGCTACCGCTGTCTCAGTCATACCTCGGCTGATTTAAAAAAGATCGCCAACACAGCACTGCCAAGTGGGTAGCACGTGGAACACGCTAATCAACAGACAGCTTTCCTCTCTGCGATTCCTGCCTACTGCTGCTTCAAACAGGGCAGACGGAGCTCTCCAAGAAAAATGGGAAAATCATGGACAAATGCAATCACTACGGTTCAGCAATCAGGTAAGTTGAACCATACAGATACCGGTGCAGCCAAGATAAATGAACAAAAAAAGTCAGTTCTAAGTTTAAAGAGAAGAAACCAGTTTTTAAAGACAAGTAATCTTCTATGAGTTTTATGAACTCAGCTGGATAGACGTTTCCAAAACATTGGTATCACTGAAATGAAGACAAGCAGAACTTGGAAATCACATACTCTTTCACAGCTGGTCACTTTGCATATGGCATGTGGACAGGGAGTAAGAATATGCCTTGGCTAAACTACAGTTATACTCAGCCCACTGGGGATGAAGGAGCTCATGGTATTGTCCCATAAACTCTCATCATGATACAGTACACAAATGCGTAGGAAACACAAGTTCTTTAGTCCAGCTGTTTATAAAGCAACTTGGAAGACCAAAAAAACCTGTTACTTGACAATAGCATATGCAAAATACAGCCTAAACAAATGAAGAAGATTCAGAATGCCAATTTTTAAGTGCTTAAATTATCTTACATGGTCATGGGAAAGTTTAAACACTGTCAAAACATCATTCATGCATACAGAACACAACACCAGCATTTCAGCTTACAAGTCCTTTCAATGTGCTGTATCTACATTCAGTTCACTTGGGTATAAGAAATACACAAACCACTTGTTTGCTCTACCGTCAGATTGTAAGTAGAGGGTCTCCAGACTTTCTGATGACAATAATAAATTACAAAATGCAACTAAACTATTGAGTTACACATAATTTCATGGGCCCTACCTTAAGTGGATTTTTAAACAAAAAAAAAACCCAAAAAAGTTTGAGTTGCCTATTAAATGTATTTATGACTATACACCTCTTGGAAAAGGTAGCAAATTATGCTACATTTATCAACCCAAAGAAAGCCTAATAAAATATTGTGTCAATTTAAAGATAAACACCAGAGAAGTGTATCACTGTGAAATTTATTTATGTATTTCCACAGTCGTTCACAGGTTGTAATAATTGTGTGTGCCAAGTTACCATATTAACTATGATGCTGTCTAGGTCTTTAAATAGATGGTATTGCCATGGGGAGAGAGGAAGAACTGCTGGACTGTTTCTACGACGAGAAGGGTAGTGGGAGAAGTGAAATGTGAGCAACAGGTTTGGAAGCCTGAGGTATTTTTCACTTCTGTTTTGTATTTTTTCCCTGTACACAGGAAACTCCCTTGGGGGGGAGAAAGACCAACTTCCCTACAGCTAAATACAAGAACATGTGTAAAACAGAAAAGTCATTCAATTTTTCCATACCTTAACAAAAAAAGCCATCAAAAAACAAAAAAAAACCCCAAAAAACAAACAAACAAAACCACAAAAAAAACCCCCAGTAAATTTAAGAATCAGAAAAAAAACTTCAACACCGAGATAGCAAAATCTATTTTTCCCCACCTCCAAAATTTCTTCAAACAATGAAGTCTTTGCAGGAGCAGAAAATTCAGGAGAATCAAGAGACAAGAGAGGATTAGGATGCCTACACACACACACACACATCATCATCATCATCTACCTTCATATTTAGAGAGTTAATTCTTTTCCCCAGCCCCAGACTACTGCCCATCTATTCCCCTCCACTCTCATCTTGATGCTGCAAAGCAAGTAAGGCAATGATGAGGAAGAGGGGAAGAGCTAAGACAGTCCTAGAGGTGAAAGGCCTTCTGCTCCCACTGCCAGTGGATGCAGCAGTTATTTTTGTTCAGGCCAAGGCTCCAGCAATCTATTTGCCCACCTCCAACAGCAGGATTAATGGACAGCTGAAGAAGAGTAAGAACCTGACAAGCCTAAGTGGTACTTCCCCTGAACATTCTCCTGTCTATGACTATTTTCAGTTCAGGGGATTTCTGAGCCCAGTGTCGATGCCAGGAACGAACACAGCTTTTATTAATAACTGGATGGTACCTCGTCAAAGCATACTGTAGATAACAGACAACGCATACTGTGTGCTTTGGAAACCACTGGGGTAGAGACCAAGGGAAAGTTCCGATATAGAACAGGGCTACACTAGATATGCAAGGGAATCCCGAGGCAACTTGGCGTCATCAGTACTTGAAGGGTCACCCCACCCCAGAACTAAAAATCAGTTCCAACGTGTCAGCAAAACCACTTTCATATTGGAGTGACACTTGAAAAGCCTGGAAATCACATGGCTCAGAAGGCGCAGACACTCGCCACTAAATGCCGCAGCTGTCTGAAGGTATGAACAGAAAGTCAGCTGTCAAGTGTGATATAATAATACAAAAGCTTATTAATAAAATTACCTACAGCACAATGAATCTCTACTCGTCATGTATTTGCTTTTCAGAAAGCTAATTTAAATAAATAAGAAAACAGCTCCTATATTTGAGGGTGTCGAGCAGTTTTGCTTTGGTACCATGAAATACAGCTTTGCTACCAGATGTTTCCAACTTTTGAGAACAAAGTAAGACCTGTCTTCTCTTTTGTCAGTTTCTTTTTTTTTAATAAACAGAACAACAGAAAAGAAGCTGCAGATCCACCTGAGGGCTTACTTTTGTTTTGGGAGGGGGGAAGGGGGGCTATGGGGGTGTTTTGTTTAAGGATTGTTTTTCCCTAATGAAAGGATTTTCTAGATTTTCCCAGAGACTGGCAACGAGAAACAACAATGTCCTTTAGGAAATAAATCTTCATTAAGTACACAAACAATGTCATGCACCAAACAGACTGCTCAACTATGCTACTTTTAGTAGTTACAAGATCTGGCCAATCGCACTAGCACACCTTGGGACACACCTAAAGCATGCTCACCATCAGAGCACTACTCTCCACAACACACAAGGCGCACAGAGAGGTGCTGAGAGCTCCAGGTATCCTGACTGGTTTTGTAATGCAAACCAGCGCAGTCCATCCTTTCAGGTGTACCAGAGCCCCTGCTGAAAGGGCTCCCTGAGCCTGCATGCCACCCAACGGATAAGGTTTGCAAGTAGTATGAGTGAATAGGTGAATACAGGCTACTTAGAAGAACGATACTGTGCCAAGACCTAGGGCACTTTGAACTCAAAGTCCTCAAGAAGATGCTTCCAACAGCTACAATTAACTGTAGAAAACAGAATCAAAAGGACCCGAGACAGAAAGGCAAAGGCAAGTGGACAACGCAATAAATGGCCTCTGTCAGAAGAAAACGTAGTGGATTCCGTTACAGATTATTTGGCAAAGGAGAAGCTGATAAATGACTCAACTTTTAGGAGAACAGCATGAAGTTACTTTTGGCTTCCAAGACAGAAATTAAGAAAGCAACTGAAAAACGGAAGAGGCCACAGACAGAAGGCGCAATGAAGATCTGGGACAAAGCTGAAGTGTTTGCTTCCTGTTTCTCCAACTAGAGTCCAGTGTTGCAAGACTGAATGTTTGAAGGATTCTTTTACCAAAGGAGAAAGGAGTGAGGCTCGCTGTCTGGAACTGCTATTCAATTCTGATATCCAAAGGACATGCCTATTTGACTTTTTAAATTTTGTTCCAAAATGAAGGGGGAGGAGGGCTTTAGCTAAAAGGGCTACAGAAACTGTTTAATCACCCAGAATCAATGTTGAAAGAAAAAGTGCACCAGTGTAACACATCTACTAGGGAATATCTTGATGTTAACCTTTCAAATACGTCTTTTTGTGATGCAATGATAGCAGATAAGGTCATGACAAGCGTATCACAAAGTCTACAAGTTACTAAAGACTCCTTCTCTGAAGAGACCAACAAATGTAGGACAGAACTACTTTAATCCAACTGGTAGTTTTTAACCTATATTAAAAAAACCCCAGCGTGAACACTACTTGTCTAAGCCTTTGAAATATTAAGAAAAGCAAATCTAATATTTGCATTCTGTTTGCATTCAACCACTGAAGCAGGCAAAAAGAAAAGTTACAATTTCATGCAGAAAGTTACACAGGTTCTTTTAACCCATCTTGTGTTAAGAGGAACTTTCTGTATAGTAAATATTAATTAAAGTTGTATAACAAAGCTGTATAACAAACAACCTTAGGTTTATCTGTATACACAGACCACTTTTTAGGCAATCCTTATTTAGAGAATTTTGCTTTCAAAACCTGCTCTCAGCTTTCCTTTGTTTACTTTCATCACTTCAAAAACAATCCTTTCTCCCAGTTCTGTTGCTTTAGAAATGAACCATGTTAGTAAGAACAAAGTGTCCTGCTTCTTCACAGCTTTCAATACACTCCCTACAAAGCCAGAAGCAACAGATTGCAGTCTCTAAATTCATTCAAAGTTCTATTTTACCCATTCCTCTTGGAGTAGCAGGAGGCTAACAAAATTGTAATAGCTTCCCATACACTTGTAAGATGATGAAGAGGGCAACATGTCAAAAGAGTGAGGGGTAGTGAAAGGAACTAAAGAAACTCCTCCAAAATAAAAGCAATCCTCCGCTATCTCTTCCTTGCCCTCCAAAAATATCTTTTCTGCCTCCATAATATTAACACATAAGGTCTTTCTTTGGCTTTCCCCATATAATATAATTTTCTTCATCTCTCTGTATCAATGTTTTGTCTTTTATTCTTGAATTCTTTATATTTTATTTTCTCACCAGTTCTTTTGCTGGGAGACTAGGAGCTCAGCAGACAACCCCTCTCCAAAGACAGCAATATGGCCAAGCTCCAGGTTCCAACAAGGAATAGGTTTGGACTTGACTTAAAATATACAGTTGTTAGATTATCACATCGGTGGAGCAGTAACAGCAACTTCCCCATTCTGTATATAATGGTGGTAATACCACAAGCCTTACAGGGCTAGCAACAGCAAAAATCCAAGAGAATAAAAGGAACATCACAGATCCAGAGAAAGAAGCAACACTGTTGGGAAGTACTCTGGAAATTGTGCTCCATACAAAGTTAAGTGAACACAGACTGCCTGTGAACAAAGAGAATAAGGCTTATACAGAAACTTCACAGAAAAAAAAAAAACAAAACTGGGGGAAGAGAATGCATTCTGATGTGCTACTACATTGAAAAAAACATAACCCACAACAAAACCCAGAAAGTGTAGAAACAGAGATAATTGAGGGCTAGTCACAAAATTCAGGAAAGAATAAGACTGAAAGCTACTAAGTAAAATTAAAAACCCACAACACTACTTCAACATGTTGTATATATAACAAGAGGAAGCAGAATTCACCAGATCTAAACTGGAATCAGAGGAAAGGAATGTCGAGCTGTGGCTATACACATTTTTCAACTATTATCAAAATAAAAAGGAGAAAATATTAGTTAGGAAAGTAATTTGGGCAGTGGTAGAATAGCATCTTCCATCTTTGAAAAAGGAAAAGAAAAAAAAGTAATATCATTACTGAAGGAAATTGCCTAAAATCTGGACATTAAGTACGAGAATACTGAATACAACACAAAAAGTCTCAAAGTGCCATCACTAAAATCTACGTTAAGTACATTAAACAAAAATATTCACAACATGAATCCTGTGCAGCAGGAGCAGAGAGGAAAATTTCCAGTAAGTGAAGAAGTCTCTTATCTCTACAGATGAAATACTCGTCACTGCCTAATAACTTCTGGCAAACACAAGTCTGTTAGTCTGTTGGTTTAGGGTTGTCTTTTCCTAAGAACTGTTCCAACCAAAAAAGATAAACTTTCAGATTTGAAGGATTTTCATTACTATGCAAAGTGACAACTCTAACGAGTGCGCTGGTAACTCTAAATGCCATGCAGCAGTGAGGTGAAACAGCCAAGAGACAGTGCAGTTTTCCTGATTGCTTGCTAAGTATTGAAAAATATATATAAAAAAATTAAAATTAAAGATTTTGTCCAGAAAAACTACCTGGATGAAACACTGGAAAAACCACTGGCTATGTCCAGAGCATTCTTTCTTATGTATTCTATTTTCATATGGAAATTCAGCCTAGATTCATGGAATACTTGCACAAGAACTGGCTTCAAACTGTCTTGACAGGTACCTTCAGCATTATCTTCTGAGGTCACCTTTTATTCACAGCAGTCTCAAAAGCTAACTGAAGACTCTGGTGACTGGAAAAAGGGAAATCCTGCACCCATTTTTAAAAATGGCAGCAAGGAGGATGCTGGGAACTACTGATCTGTCAGCCTCCCCTGTGTGCCTGGAATGATCATGGAACAGATGTCCCCAGAACCTATGCTAAGGCACACGGAGAACAGGGAGGTGATTCATGACAGCCAGCACGGAACTAAGGACAAGTCCTGCCTGACCAACCTAGTGGCTTTCTGTGATGGAATGACTACATCAGTGGACAAGGGAGGAGCTATGGATGTCATCTATCTGGGACCAGTACCACTTAGTATCTTCAGTAATGACATAGACAGTGGGACCGAGCACACCCTCAGCAAGTTTGTACATGACACCAAGATGAGTGGTGCAGTTGATACACCAGAGGAACAGGATGTCATCCAGAGGGACCTGGACAAGCTCAAGAAGTGGGCCTACACAGGCCCTCATGAGGGTGAATCTCATGAGGTTGAATATCATGATGTTCAACATGGCAAATGCAAGGTCCTGCATGTGGGTTGGGGCAATCCTTGGCATCAGTACAGCTGTGGAATAATGGGATTAAGAGCAGCCCTGCAGAGAAGGGTTTGGGGGTACTGATGGCTTAAAAGATAGACATGAGCCAGCTATACATGCTCGCAACCCAAAAAGCCAACCATATCCTGGGCTGCAACAAAAGAAATGTGACCAGCAGGTTGAAGGAGGTGATTCTGCCACTTTACTCTGGTGAGACCTCACCTGAAGTACTGTGTCCAACTCTGGGCCCTCAGCACAGGAAAGACATGGACCTGTTCGAGAGGTTCCAGAGGAAGGGCACAAAAATAATTACAGCACTGGAACACCTCTCCTACACAGAAATGCTAAGAGACTTAAGACTGTTCAGCCTGGAGAAGAAAAGGCTCCAGGAAGACCTTATTGCAGCCTTTCAGTACTTAAAGAAAGATGGGGACAAACTTTTTAGCAGAGCCTGTTGCTACAGAACAAGAGGTAATGATTTTAAACTAGAAGAGGGTAGAATTCATCTAGATATAAGGACATTTTTGACAACAATGGTGGTGGAACACTGGCCCAGGTTGCTCAGGTAGATGCCCCATCCCTGGAAACATTCAAGGCCAGGTTGGATGGGGCTCTGAGCAACCCTGAAGATGTCCCTGGTTACTGCATGGAGGGACTGGAATAGATGACCTCTAAAAGTCCCTTCCAACCCAAACTATTCTACGATTCTAGATGTAGATGTAGCAGCTAGTCAAAAAGAAGAATAATTATCCTTACAGCTCAAGGGATCCAATAAAGAATTGTCCTATGTTTTCTACTAGCCTTTAATACCTGCAAAAGACTGCAAGAGCCTGGTCCACTTTTCCTTTGCTACCGTTTGAAGTACGACTACTTAACAGCTCATGAGTAAAACTTCTCAATAAGACCTTTTTAAACATTGTTTCATAACAACTCTTTTCTTTCGCCTGTTAAATGTTGTGAAATACAAGTATTTTGCACATTGCAAATAAAAATGCAGAAAGTTCTGACTTGTTCTGGTGTAGTTTTCACTTTTTTTTTAACAGTTCTTTGTATTTTGAGAGTGCTGCCATCTAAATGTAAGCATTGCAAATACAAGAATTATTTACTGTATTATCGAAACTGAACATGAACTTGGCCAACATCCGTATTATTAATTAAAACGGATATTAGAATATTTTTTTTTTGGCCTTAACTTTCCTGTTTTTGATTACTTTATGGCAAAAACATTGCATAAGATCTATTTTCTATCTCTACATCATGCATTCTTCTATCAGTCCTGCATACAAAGAGACACATTCACCTTCATAATCAGCAGCAACACAATTAATATTGGAAGTTACTCTTGCAAATTTACTATTTAGAAGATCTCTAAACTTTTGAATCATGATTAGGATGCAAAGTTAGTATCATCTGTGCTGACTGAAAGAGTTTGTCACAATGCATCAAGCATGCTACACGCCTCTGTCAAAGAAATCTGATCCCAAATGAAACTTCTTCTGATTAGCTGCTCTACATAGCTTATTAATGAGATTTGTAATGCACATGTAAACAAAACACCAACCATGCACGTATAAACAAAACAAAAACACCACCAACCATGCAATATTAACAAAACCAACCAATCAAACAACAACAAAAACACAACAACAAACCAAAAAGAAAAAAA
>JANVCC010000035.1:23982466-24284142 GCA_025345505.1 Todiramphus chloris collaris
AAAAAAAAAAAAAAAAAAAAAAAAAAAAAAAAAAAAAAAATCACACCGAAATCAACAACCCAGGACTCAGTGCTGGCAAAGAAACACTGAACAGCAGAACAAAATTTGGCCAGAAAAATACTTGGACAGAAAAGACGTGTCCAAAATAGTCCTGCTATAGCTCACTCACTTCTGGAAGATATTACATTATTAAGGATTTTACTAGTCATCACTGTATATCTACTACAAAACTAAGAGAGCATGAACAAACACACACATGCAAAATAACATCAGTCTTTCAATAAAGCTTTTTCTTCTCTGAATTCTTACACACTACTGAAACCAGAGCTGGCTGGCTGACTTGGAAAGTGGTAAAATGGTCTGAATTTTAAAAATAAATACCCACATCAAATAATTCCTTCAGTAGCAGAAAGACAAGGCTACAGTACACTGCAGCACCACTTCATTTTTCTTCATGCCACATTTAGCCACTGGCCATGCCCTATCCATTGCTTTTGTGTCTCAATTACATCAGAGCAGCATCTCTTCAGTGTCTATTCTAATACTCCTCGCTATTACCAAAACACATTAATTATGAATACCGGCACTCTTTGTCTTTCTTACCATACCTTTCTGTTATGCAGATTAAAAACCTAAGAAAGCCTGATATCTTCCGACCACCTTTCACAGACGCAGTAGGGAGAACAGACATGATGCCACCTGTCAAAACCCAGCCAATGGTCCATAACCACACAGAGAAAAGAGAACCAAAGCAGGAGACTGTAATTCCGTTTCCGCCTCTCCATGGACTCTGTGTTTGACCTTGGCAAGTCACTGCCTTTTGTGCTTGTTTTTTCACATTCAGGACACAAAGGGCTTTTACGCAGATGGTTGGAAAAACAACAACAATAAAATAACTGAGTATGTTTAATTATTATTTCTTCTATTATGCCAGGCCTTAGAACTCTTCTGCCACAGAGTAAATTTAGAGCATGCACAAGCACCTCTGATTCTCTAGACCTTAATTTTTAAGTTCCCCTTACATAAAGGCACTGGTGAAAGCAGTAACCCATTACCAGAGACACACCACCACCACTGTATCAAAAATGGATAAAAGCGTAGTTTCACAAATTCTTCTGCTGAACAAAACAGTTCAACTTTATTTTCTACTTAAGCAGTTCCTAATCCACATCTTTCAAAAGAAAAGCTGCCTGTAAGATCCTCTGACACTGCTCTCAGACAAAATGAAATTATAGAGTTAGCATAAGACCTGTCAGGAAAAAAAAGAAAGTAGAATGTTGCCTAGAAAGTATTTTTTTACTCTGTGCCCTTTCTACGGTCCAGCAAAAATTAGACCCGGTATTTTACACAATTCAGTTCCCTCTCTCAGTCTTAGAAAATTCTGAATTTCATGGCTGCTTGATCAAGTTTCATTCTGATATCAAGTTTCCCAGTAATCTCTCAAAGCACCACACACTGGAGATACGCCACAAGTACAGCTTTGAAAAAAACAAGGAGTAGATGGAATGCTTTACAGACCATGCAATATTATCAAGAATACCAGTAAAAGACTTTTTTTCTGGCACATACGGAAAAATGTCTACATTCATCCGTACTTATAAAAGGATGATTATAAATGTTCGTTCTTCTACTCAAATAACTACAAATAATTAGATTAACAATCCAAAGACTGACTAGGACCCACTGCAATATCTCACCTACTAGAAGTGGAAAAATTAAATGAAGTAACAGGTGTAATCTCACACAGAGTAGTCAAAAAAGACCACTGCCAATACAGTTTGTTGCCTACTACAACAAGCATTCTGGATTTTTACTAATACTGATTAAATGGCACTTCATGCAAGTTAGTCTTGAAAAGGAGATGGTTCTTACTCCTGACCAAGAAACAGCTGAGGAAAAGTTATACTTTAATACACCTGCACTGAAGCCTTCATGTTTTCCAAGTGAAGCAATGAAAACAATTTTATTGAAATAATTACAGAAATATATACTTAAATTCAACAAAAATATTTTGAAGACTTATCTATATAAAAATACACACTCAAAAGAGGCACAAACTTAATGAAGAAACATGCCGTTGACTGAAAAATTCAGATTGCTTTAGAAAGAATAAATTATGCCCCAGCAGCATGTAATTCATCAAATAATCTGATTAATCAAACAGTAGAAGATCATCATGATTGTATCTTATGGTAAAATTTTATAGATCAGTCAAGCTTTTCAAAAATAAGAAAAAATATTAAATGGAACATAAAAACAGTGCTAAAGCTGCAGCCTGTGTGTACCGTAAGGGCGATAAACTGCAACACTGTACACAGCAAAACCCCTGACTTCTTTCTTTCCTTGGTAAGTTTGCCACTGCAAATATGTAGTTTATGCACTTACAAGCAAAAGAGCATGAAGATACATGTCCACTCATCACTATCCGGCTAATTAAACTCCAGTTGTAGAGTATGAAGTATTTTTCAGAAGATTAATTTATTTAAAATAGTATACAAAGGCTCTGAAAAGCAGTCCATGTCACAGAAACAGGCAGTGAAAGAGAGTTTCTTTAGATTGTAAAGGGTACTTTTTTTACATTTTTTTTTTAAAAGGTAGCAACCACAAAATACACACACACACGCACGAATTATGAGTAAAGAGCACCACAACATAAATAGAACCCCAGGAAATGAGATAATGTCAAACTCTAAGTTTAGCACTTACTTTTCCAAGACTCAGTAAGTATATAATGATATGGAAATTACTACTTTCTATTAATAATTTTCTCTTCAGAGAAATTTATCAGCTGTTTCCTTTTCTGGGTTTTTACACTGGAAAGAGACAACCATAATTCCATATGATTGCCTTGCCCCCTATAATTGTAATTATTAATTAATGCAATTATGTTCAAGACAAGTATGAAAAGCCTTCAATATTGGAACATTATAAGCAGTTTCACAGAAAAATAATGAAAGTTCAGTAAGATCAAGAATACAGTTTTACACCTATAATTATAAACTTGCCCTGAAATACTACAGACTTAAAAGGAATATCCCGTTTTACCCACAGATCAAGATTTCATCTGACAATACAGCTAGTGACATTTACCATTTCCCATTCTTCACCTAAATACACAGAAAAACATAAGAACCCTTTAAAAGAAGGCAGTCACTACAACTACTCAATTTTTAAAAATACTGCAATAACATCAATAAAAAAATACCAACAACAAACCACTTCAAACTACACCTTCCCTGAGAAATGCTCTTGGGAGGCAGTGATTCAGCACATTACAGTGCCATATAGGTCAGTTATAATGTGCTTGAAATCAGCATCCAAAGAATTTAGAGTGGCAAGTTTTACACAAAAAAGACGTCCTGAAACTTTTAATCTCTGCTGACATGATTTGCTCTCCAAATATATAACTAATATTTTGCATAAACAACATTCTTCATTCCCAATGGAGACTCAAATGTATTGCATAAGATAGAATATTTGTTTTTATTACGGATTTTACAGATCTAAAATGACAATTTCTTTCTTCAATTTTATCAAAAAGCAAACATAGCAGAGAACAGGTAGGTATTGCACCTTAACTATACTCTTCATCAAAAATGAGTTATTAACTACAAAACCCTTCTTCAAAATCTTTTCTCATGAAGGTACCACAGGTCTTCTAGGAAGGCTTTGTAAGCAGCTCTAGGCTACTTCAGCTTATTTTCACCTTCTTTTTAAAATATAGAAATCACTTAAGTTCAAAAATAATCAAAACCACCTCTGGAATGAATTATTATTGCAAAGTATAAATTAGCAAGTCAGAGGAAAGAAACTCTCATTCACAAACCCATGATCGTTTATGCAATTCACAGTATGGAACAGCATACTTAAAAGAGAGTTATCTTTGCAAAGAGTATCATCAGCAAAGGATATTGTTCTAGCAGTAAAAAACGCACACATATTACGCCTAATAAAACACTCTCCAGATTGTTTCTGGGGAAGTCATGCTATAAAAAAGTTATTTTCAAAGTTTCTTTGTGCTCTCTATCAACCAGAATAAGTCAGAAATAAGAAAGGAGTACTTAGTACAATGAATAAACAATGAAATCAAAATCCAAATTGAGAGCTCAACTTCATAAAATTGCTCCTCCTGAAATTACTAAAGGTTAAAAGAATATTTGCAAGCATCTCGCAAGACTCCTTCAAGAATACAGTGCTCACAAAGATTTCCTAATAACCAGACTTAAGACACTGACATGCTCCTTGATAATCATTTAAATGTTAGTCACACAAAACCATCTACTCATTTGATTGTAAACGAGTTTTTCCCAACCTTTAACACTCATCATGTGCACATACACAATACAATAGCCGCAGTTATGCTATTACTCAAATCTTAATAAGCACTATGTTTTAACCTTCAGTGACAGTAAAAACTGTAGCCTGGAGATCCCGTCTTGAATTCTACTCCTATAGTCTATACGATCATTTCCACCCCTTGAGCTTCACTGAAACCACTGTCACTACCATCCTGCTGCCTAACCTTACGACGAGGCTGAGAATCAATATATAATTCTTATCTTCCCAGACCTGTCAATCACCCCAGACTACCAGCAATGCTTCTTTTCTGGAAATACTCTCCCTGGTTTCCTTGGTATTGCTGCTCTCATGATTCATCCTTTATCATTCTAATTGTTCTTGCAGTATATCCTCCTGAAGGAGCTTCTTCATTCACCTGTACTATTTCATGAATCATTTAATAGGCTTCTGTCTTACATCCCCTTTCCATTTCCCATCACTTTATCCAGGGCCAGGATTCAAATTCAGCTATTAACACTCTGCCATTAATCACAAACATACTTTCTGCTTGGTATCTCCCATGTTCCTCCATGCTAACTCCTCAGCTCGTGTCTCCCTCCATACAGATGCCGCACTATCAGCTTAGTCTCAGCGTAGACAAAACATAGGTCTTAGTCTTTCTATCACTGCTTCAGTCTCCTTTCCACTGCTGCAAGTCATTAACTTTTAGGACTGAACTAAGCATCAGCCCTCAAACCATGGTTCTCTGTAGGTCCTAGAAATAACTAGATTTTGAGATCCTGGTAATGCCCACCACATCTCTAAGATATGCCTTTAAGTAGCTTAAATTTTATCCTGTAACCAAAGCAGTTTACATCTGAACTAGAAAAGCATCCTTCATCTTTCAAAATCCAGAGCTGACCCTGCTTTATTTATTCTGAACATTCCTCTCTAGATAGCTTTTTCAGACTAAGGTCAGATCACACAAGTCTCCCCTTCCTCTTATCTCTTGGGAGGGAGGGGAGACTTATGCTTCCACTTAACTCTACTTCAAGACCCTTTTTCTTTCTATAGTTCTCATTGAGGGGAAAAAAAAAAAAAAAAAAAAAAATGCAAACGAAATGACCAGATGGGTGGCACAGCTAGACCACTATGCTAAAATTCACTTGCACTGCTGCCAGTCTCCTGTGTCATCCCAGATATGACATGTCTTCCCTTACCCTTAAATTAAGTTTCTGGGTCAGGTAACACCTCTTAACCACAGAACTTTGGGATGACTAATTCAGACACATAATTTAAATAGTCTGATACTTAGGAAAGTGTTACTAAAACAATCTTCTACTTTACAGTCCCCATGGAAAACATCATACCAATGATAAGCCCACTCAGTTATTTTTGTCTTTTTCAAGGCTTCTCAACCCATTAGAGAAACAATCCAAATACTATCTTGTATGCTGCTGTTACAGAGATCTTCACTGGCAATCAAGTACTCAAACCAACGCCAAGCATTTACCATTTTTACCTATCCTTTCTCAATTTTGTTAGCTTGTTTGCTGGTATAGGAGTCTTTGCAAGGATTGGGGTTTTTTTTTTTGGTTTTTTTTTTTTTTTTTGCAATGGCTTCTTGCATTATTTTCTAGTATTTTAAACATCAGGTTGTCCCAGGCCACAGAGAAGACATCATTCCATATTTTATGCCATTTTAAAATGACACAAAATTAAGTTACCAGGATGAGAAATTCTCTCTGTCAAATAGTTTTATTAGGCCTAGCACAGCAATTTTCAAACTAACTGAGGCCTATGGGTATTTCTGCAGTTTTGCACTCAAAATCTGCTTCTCTTGATTAAACAACATTTTCATTAATTCTATCATCTTAAAATGATGAGTTTTCCTAAATCATCCACAAGCAAAACCAAAATACTCCAACAAAACCCCAAATACTATCCTATTATCCCAGCCATAAATTATCCACTTCATCCTAAATAACCATTCAAATAGTAATTCATTTCAAGTTACTTGTTTCATGTTCTGTGCACTTTCTCATTATATCTCACTCTGCCACCGTGCAATTTAGGTTCAGTCATGCTGTACATACAAGCAATTTTGATCAAAACATTCTTTGTGATGGAAGTAGCAGGAGTGTGCTACACGCTGCAAACAAGAAACCAGTAATGTACTCTGCCCCCCAAAATTACTGCAGTAAACTCCTGCTATTCCATTCCAGCACACATAAGCCCATGTACCATAATTTAGGTTTAGGAATACAGTTTTCATAGGAAAAAAAAAACCAAACTGTGTTTTTACATTTAGCTTACTCTGACTGCAGAAAAGCCATATGCTTTATCTCAAAGTTTCAGCACCCATAAGAACTGCAAGCTTCCCACTAAAATACAATGTGGTATTTTAGGTACTACATTCTTTGGTTACAGCTTTTTAATTTCAAGCACTTTTTTCCTGTGTAAGTCAGCTTTTACAGAACAGTCAAGAAAGAAAAAAAAAAAAAACTTAAAAATCAGCTACTGTAGTACCATCAATTTTTAATCCTAACACAGGTAAGTCAGTATCAGGTCCGTACTCAAAACCACATCAAACAATAAAAAGATCAGGCTCCTTACTGTAATCTAACTAGAACATTAACCAAATTTAACAGACTTCATTTTATCAATGCTAAAAATATTTAACAATAATAAAGACTGCTTTTTCAGAGAATTATTCAACTTACAGGTTTTGAAGAATAAATTTAGCATTAAAACTACACACAATTTTTTCACTATTGTTAAAAAGCTATTTTTCCTAATGTTCAAATTATTTCATCATTTATTTAACAACAACAACAAAAAAGTCTACAGCTGTCATTGTCAACATTTTAACTGATCTCCGAGAAGGACAAAAGTAACGTCATAAACATGAGAGAACTTCTGACAAACCTGTAACAATCAATAAACATAGGGAAATGAAGCCCAAATATTCAGATGAGTAAACCAACAGAAACGTGGAAAAACTTAAGCGTTAGAGCAGAGACTAATGCTTCTAGAAAACTTTAAAAGCATTTGTTCCCTTCTTTCAACTCTAACCTCTAAAATAGTACACTCCAGGAACCATAACAAACAAAACCAGCTTCCCTAAAGAACATTTAATTGGGAAAACGTGTATGAGCCACAAGATGCCTTTATCAGGAAAGAAATTGAGCAAAAGCTTCGATCTAGTTTTCAACAAACAAGAGCGAGGAATTGGAAACACTACTGAAGCCAAACAAAACAACAAAATACCATAATGCTACCTTCTCCATGAGAACAAAAGCATCAACCACCAACTCCACCCCACCCCCAAGCAGGCTGTTGCTCTCTAACCACAGAGCCAATGCTGTAGACAATGTAATCCCACAGGGAAGACAGAAGGTCACACACACACTGTGAAATCATAAAATAAGGTCCACATTTTAGAAAGACACAGCAGTACTTTCACCGGGCAAGATTTCATTTGGAGCAAACAGGTGGAACATACAAAGAGCCTGTTCTTCTCCTGACTGTCCCTTCCGTCAGGACAGTCGAGGGAGGTCGCACGTGCCCAGTGTAATCCAAAATTAAGGGCACAGCACGTACAATAAGCAGCAGAATTCAAGACGTGGTGAGGATGGCAATAAGCACTGTAACACTGCAGGTGAGATTGCATACTGTATACCAGCACTGGATCTGTTATTATTCATCAGCTGTAGGTGTCACTTATTACAGTGACAGACGCTGTAGCTGGCTAGCCATGATTAAGTACTACCCAGTGTGGTTGAAAGGGATGGCAACTATCATTCATTACGATCCAGCGTGGCTTACTAGGGTGGGGAAGCTGCTACCCTTCACTGCAATGCAATATCTGGAGGAAGGCAGCTAAAACTCAACAAAGCCCTGGGAACGGTGTACAAGGAGGAAAAGGAACCTCAGCCGCCCAGCCTGAGGGAACGGTGCCCTGTTAGCAGGGGTGGAAAACCTGAACACAGTCGGTGCGACCGAGCGCGCTCCCAGGCAGCACGCACAGTGACAGAGCCGCTCCGCTCGTCAGCCCGGGCCGGGGGCTCCAGCCGGCCCCCGTCGTGCGAGAGAGGCTGAGGCAAGGCAGGAGCGCTGCGCTCAACTTCTCCTGACCACAGGAGCAAAAAAAGCCTTTGTCCGAGCGCTCCCGGTCTGTGGCCGAGGGAGCCCGGGGGTCCCCCTCCCGCGGCAGGGTGAGCTGAGGCTACAGAGAAGCGGGGAACGGCCCCGCCAGCCCCAGGCCCCCTCCCCGCTGGGCTCCGCCGTTCTCCGGGAACCCCTCAGAGACGGATCCCCTCCGGAGCAGCCGGGATAAGCGCTGACCCTGCACGGAGTCCCGACCGGTGAGCCCGTGCCGGAGAGCAGGAGAGCAAAGGAAGCGCCCAGCCCTGCCGGGACCTCCGTGCCGGGGGGGGCCGCCGCAGAGCCCGGCCGCCCGCGGCCCGGGGAGCGGGGGCCTCCTTCCGTGCGACCACCCGGGGGGGGGGGATCCCAGCCCCCCGGGGTCTGCGTCTCGGGGCCTGCCCCCGGGCCGTCCGGAGGCCAGCCCTCTCTTCCCCGGAGCGGCGGCGGAGGCGCCGGCGGGCGGGAGCGGCGCAACCGGCGCCCCGGTACCCCCAGAAACGGACGGCTCTCGACGCAGCGCTGCGAACCCCCCGCACTTACCCTGTCACAACAGGCGCCATCTTCCACAAACTCTCGCCAAAACTCCTACTCTCGCGAGAGCGCCCCCCTCCCCGGGCCCGGAGCGCGCGTGCGCGGGCCCGTGAGACACGCGCGGGGCGGCGCGCGCCGCCCACTCAGCGCCCGGGCTCTCCCCTCAGACACAACAGCCGAGGCGTGGGAACCGCGCGACTCTCGCGAGAGCGGGGCGCCGCCGGCCGGCGGGCACGGCGGAGAGCGGGGCCGCTCTCGCGAGAGCGGAGCGCGCCGGGCGCGCGGAGGGGGGACACCGAGGGGTTCCCTGCCCCCGCCGGCGGGCAGGGGCGGCGGAGAGGTGGCTGCCGGGCTGCCGGCGAGGGGCACTCGCAGCCGCCGCCGCCTCCTCTTCCCCCGCCCCGCGGGAAGCGTGTGCGGGGCCGCGCGCCTCGTGCTGCCTGTGTGCCCGGCACGTGCGCGGCCTGGTGCGCCCCGCGCTGTCGCCGCTGCGCCTCGCGCCTGCCCCGGCCCGGCCTCTGCGCGGGGCTCGGCAGGGACCCCTCAGCAGGGACGCGGGGCCTTGGAGCAGCGGCGAGGGGAAGGGGGAGGCGTTGAGGTGCGCTAGGAGGACAGCGAACTGGTTCTCCCCCCCTGTATGAAATGAGCGTTCTCTCAGCAGTCCATACGGGAGCCTTCGCGGCAGTTGTGACCTGCCTGCCCTGTCCGAAGCACTTACATCGGACAGAACCAAACCCGAGTTGATAGCTGGTGAGCAGCGCGGGTTTCCTGCCAGAGCGGGGAAGAAAGTCAGACCCGGAGGGAACCTGCGTCAGGGCCACACCGCACAGACCAAACGCTTTTTCATTCCTATTCATCGAGTTTAAAAATTAATTCATACAGAGCTTGGAAACCAGTGGGAAATTGAAAAGCAATTCTTTTCCAAAGAGTCAATAAAAACAGTAGGAGGCTGGGATCTAGAAGCACAGCTATTAGATAGATCAATTAGGCTTCTTACATAGACATGTTACATCACTTTTCTGAAAAATCCGTTTTAAATGCAAAGCCCGTTTTCGTGATTTAATTGTCATCTGCAACCAAAACGTGTGAGATGCATTTGTTTAGCAAACAAAAAGGGTTGCTAAGACTCCAACCAATAAAGCAAATCATGTGACCTCTCAGAGAGCTGAATATAGGCATGGGACCGGAAGGTGTCTGCAAAAAGAAATTACCTAGATGTGCTCCAACGTTCTGATGAACAAAAACAGACCCCAATTTTGGATCCATTTAACAGCATTACCGTTTAATGCTGAGGGTCTGATTACCCATTAGAAGATGGTGTCAATCTAACTTCAAGCACAAATGCAGCATTTAAAGATCTGCTGAGATTCTGAAACCCCCATCATTTTTATTACATCCCTCTGTACCTCTGCTGTCTTCCAAATCAGGGAAAAAGATAACATTTCAGTAATCCCCCGAATATGATTTTGGATTCATCTCCCATATACACCCTCCGCTGCTAATACTAATTCAATGAATAATGTCTCAGATGAGTAAAATCGCGTTTTAAGAGATTGCTTGGCAGCAAAGTTTGCTGTAATTCTACTTACTGTACAAACAGCTATTGTTTGCTATCATTAAGGGACTTTCCCCATTGTGATTTCCCCCTCCTCATTAGGTACGTAAGGACTTTGATTGGCTCCTCATAGGTGCAGTTCTCGGTAAAAGCACAATGCATACTGGAAATCCTCTGTATTGTTTGCAAAGAGCAACTCATAATCCCTTTGGAAATCTTCTTAAAAACATCTCTCTTTTTTTCTTTTTTTTTTTTTTTTTTTTCTTTTCCCCTCCCAAGGCTAAAGGATGATCTCAGCTCGTGTTAGCTCCGTTCCATTAAGAATGGTTTCTGGATATTTGCCATGGACTGTCTCTAGATGGTCATTTTCTGGGGCCCCTCTTTTGGTGTGTTTTGAATCAAACTGGAAAATCTAAAAATACAGCACACAATATTCTACAGTGTCTAGACTCTTGTAATATTTTACAAAGAAGGCATTTTGATTAATAACCAGATTAATTGGATACTGGAGCAGGTATTATTTTGAAGAATTAATAGTTACAGAAACTACTGTAGTCCTTTCCATCACTGACAGGGGTGTATTATAAAACAAATAATCATTGAATTTTCTCTTTTCTTTTTGATAATAAACAATCTGTATCTGTAGTTCAAAAGGCCAGGAATACTATTCAAATCAAAACCAATAGCCCGAAATTATGTGAGTAGATGGTGGAAGGAAAGATAATAAAACCACAGAGGGTTTTTTAATATTGTTCATGCATCGAATTTTCTTCTTGCTGCTAGAAGTTTGTATTTCACATAGTAGAGTGTGAGAATTCCTGTTGACTTTATTGGAAACGGAAAACATCTAGTACCTCAGGGAACTAGGTCCTGCTTTCTGGTCTGTAATGAATGTAAGGGCTTCCAGAGCTGAGGTAGAAAAACAAATTTAAATACAAGGTTTACACCATTTAAAATTTTGTGTTTGCTATGCAAATCAGTAGTTTGGCTTTTTGATTTAAGCCCTGCTGAGGTTGGTGGAAAGTTTCTGAATGAGGCCTATTGCTTCAGAGATGATTTGGAGAAGTACGGCTTGCAGGCACCTTTGGAGGACATGATTTCAACAATTGTTGGGCTTCACTCTTCTTCCAAGAAAATGCTCTGCCAGGTGACTCCATCTGGGTGCTCAGAATCATTAGCCACCTTCAAAAATGGGAGGCTGTTAAAGAAAGAAATCCAGTTTACTCCCACTTGTAAACTGGGGGACAGAACCACCTTCTGCTTCTCTGGATTCATTGACGTGAGAAGATGAGGACAGAGCCAGGCAGGCACCTCTGTGCTAAGTGGATGCCAGCAGCTTTATCTGTGAATTCATACATGTCCCCTATTCTCTCAGGATCTTCGTTTGGAAAGAGGAGAAAAGACAGGCAAGTCTAGCAAGAGCCCACAGAGTCATTAGGGATCAGACCCTCTATGTGACTGTATGTGACTGGAAGAGGTCTTTTGGCCTGGAGCATTGTCTCGCCAACGGTCATGAAGGAGTTGCTGTCCAGTGGTACTCAAGCAGCCCAGCTGTGGAGCAGAAGGACAGATGGGAGCAGGGAGCACTGGATGCAAGCTGCGACAACTAGGCTGAAGGTTTCAACAGCTTGTTCGACCAGTCCAGACCAAACTTTGTCCAGCTCAGCCTTGGCTCTGGGTTTTGCCTAAGCTCATTCCTTTGGGCACAGCACTAGCTAACATGCTGCCTGGCTTCTTGTTTGGCAACTGCCTCCTGCCTCGCTGGCTTGGAGAAAGATGAGACAACAAACCCGCACCCATTTGTGTAGAAACACACCATGTTTCTTATGTACTTAGCACAAGCATGTAAGAGACACGCAAGGGGCCAAGAGTTCCCTTCTCAGTTGTGTCTGTCTTATAAAAAAAAATTCATAGCGTGCCTTGTAAAATCCCAGCTAGCTATAAAATCCAGTGACCTTGACAAGCATCATAGGTGGCAGAACCACACAGTTATCTGTGTGTTCATTAGAAGTACAGGTTTATCTCGGGATGTTGCAGTTTGTAACTGGTGGTGTAAATCACACATTCTAGCAGTAGGTACTGTGATACAACCCCGATGGAATTTTATAAGCACAGGATGTACAATGTGGTTTAACCACGTGTCTAGGGAAAAAAATAAACAAGCAGTTGCCCACGGAAGATATCTTACATCTGAACTTCGGTGCATATGTCAACAAAAGTTATCGCTTAAACTACTAGCTGGACAGCTTGGTGTCAGAAGTGCCTGTGCTGTTTGAAATGGAAGCTATTGTTCAACACAGCTCAGAGAGTTTGCAACATTACCTTGAAGAAGCTGGGGCGAACAGAAGAGTTAGCCGTCTGCACCAGGAGTGGTGTTGAACAGTTTTCACTCGTGTGTCATAACCTCGAGAGGATGGTAGCTCAAAGAAATACCTGAATCTGCATCTTAACGCCAGTTAAGGAATCAGTATGCCTTAGTGTGGTGGTTCCCAGAAAGCTACAGTGGGGCTTGGGCCTCTCTCTAGTGTGTCTTGATACCGAGTGCAGTCCCTTCACAGAGCATTTTTATAATGTAAAGGCGAGATGCAAGAAGCCAGTATAGCAAACAATAGGAAGGAAGAGGGGGAGGGAAGATGAGGTTAACAGTAATAACATCATGTGGTTATGTAGGTTAACAGTGTGAAGAGCTTGATGACTGACTCCTGTAACCTCTTATTTTTAAATACTTTTCTAGAACACACTGTTAAGACACTTCGCATTTGATTAAATTTTGCTCCTCACTGTATCCCAGAGAAGGATCTTCACTTATTTTCCATTAGGTGAAGTTTTTTTTCCTGTTTGCATGTAAACTATCCTGCATCTCTCTTCTCCTTAGTTGGACCGGGCTCTTCAAAGTGCCCATTTCTGAACCTCTCTTCCTCTCTGCTTGTGTACATGATGCTTGTCCACCAGTTAGGTGTGGCACTGGGTTATTCCCTGAGCCTTGCTCTCCACACACAGCCCTCTTCTGCAGGAGTGCTTTCTGCAGTGGTGGCTGGTGCCATCAGCCTCCCTATCCTCAGGGTGCCCCTGCAGATACCACCAGACTTCAGTCAACCCGTGAATCAGCTGGAGAGTAAAATGTCCTGGAGGCTGGCAAAGCCTGCCTGCCACGCACCAGGCACCTCTGGCCTCTGCGCCCCCGCATTCACAACCACGGACACCACTGGAGCAGAGGTTCCCTGAGCCACACCTTGGTGCTGCCGGGAGCATGGCTCCCACACTGCCCTGACCTCGTGCCATGGTTAGTGTGTGTACCCACCAAACCAGTTCTAAGATTAAACTGCAGGACGCAGGATTACAAAGTCATTACTGACAAGGAGTACAGCAGGATAAACCCTGTAAAAATCTCCACGCTTCCAAAACATGCTAGAAAAGATACAGCTCCTTGCCAGTCTGTCTGCTCCCTACAGGACTGACTGACAGGGTGCACCAAAGGAAATTAGTTGAAGACTGAACTAGTCAGACTGTGAACTATCACAAACCCACAACTAGAATTAACAAAGCAAAAGGAAGATTTAAACATTATATGATATGGCTCAAGGTGTTTTATGGATTTTATTCATATATAAATACAAATTGAATTTGCAGTGCTACAGTTCTGAACCAATGTGAAAACAGCTGTCTTTTTGCAGAAAAACTATTTAAGCAGAGATGCTGTCACTGCTCAATTGTTTTCATGATGTATATTATTTTACCATCTACACTGCCATAGATGTGCTCACACTCAAGCCTGTAATTCGGTGACTGAGTTAGGGCTGACTTTTTCAGCTAGTCTGCTCTCATTCATGAAGTTCTTTGAGAAAATGTACACTGACATACTTCACCTCTACCTGCATGTAAAAAGTGTTTTTGGAAAAGCCCCCAAAGAATGAAAACTCATTTGTTTTGACAAAACACTAGAGAAAACCGCACTCTTGATTATACACATTTTTCTGCTGGATATAGTGCTTGAGGGAATTTCAGACTAAATATAACAAGGTACAAAGAAAGAGCTCATCAGCCTCCTCTAAAAGAAGACCACAAACTGCACATAACGCCTTGATAAAACTACCACTAAAAACCTATTTGACATTATAAACCAACCCATTTTACTATGTACTAGGAAAGTCTAGATCCCAGGCATAACCACATGCTATGTTGAATGGGAGGAAACACGGACAGAAATCCTTAGCCTGTAATTCTACATACAAAATACACACACAGAGGAATTTTCCTAATTAGAGCTAAAGAGAGGAGTTAGGAAATCAATTGCTTCACAGTGGGTATAAAGCTAGGTACCGCATAGACACTGTTTCGAGAATTTAGTGACGGTTAATCCTTGTGCTGGGCCTGTATAAAGAGGTTAAACTAATTTTGTGTGGTTAGTGGCTTACAGAGACTGTCCATGGCCTCAGACTATGAAGATAATGCCTGGTTTGGGGCTGTTTGTTTAAAACATTGAGAAAGTCATACATTCCTGAAACAGAGGATTCTTTAAAGTAGTCTAAAGGCATGGTCAAAGAACATGTAATCCTAAAATATAATTACCTTGTAATACTGTCATTTTGATACCTATTTGTACTATTTATTTTTGTCAAGAACAGTTGCACAAATTCTAGTTGTTGTGGACTTAGTCTAACTTTCATACCACTCTCACTTTGAAACTCTGCTCTTCTGTAGCCCATTTTCCAGAATCCTCATTGTGAAGAAACAGAAAGACTACTTCTGGCAGTAATTAATGAAAATAAATTCCATATAAATTGCCTGAGAATATTGCTCAGATGGAGGATAGCTGACACTTGCAAATAAAAAAAACCTTTTGAATTTTTTCCTTTGAGGGGATTACACGTGACCTTTTAATGCTAAAGTTCATCAGTCCTTGGATATCATATTGATGAGCTTTGTATAAATGAATGGATGAACAGATAAGTCATAACTAAGGTAATGAGCTTACAATTGTTATGGAGGTAACTGAAGACATGTTATGGATGCTAATTCATTAAAGGCTTTCTATGAAATGCTATTTATTGTCAGTCTTGGTTCAGAATTCACACTCTGTGCTTTAATCTCAACACACAGTGTTTCATTTTTAATGTTCCAGACAGTTGTATCTTTTTTCTAGAAATCCAGATATCCAGCCACTCTTATTGCTTATTGCTTCATTATCAATTCTGTTTTCTGCTTGTTACTGGCACTGACCTTGCCAAGAGCTAAGCACATGCATAATTTTACTCATGCGATTAGACTCATTAAAGCTAATGGGATTAGTCAAGAAAGTAAAGCTACTTCTGTTTAAGTGTTTGTCATTTGAGGTAGTGGGAGTGGAAACAAGATCAGGGAAGTCTGGAAGGAATTCAGACTGAACAATAATTTTCATTAAATGTTATACAAAAAGAAAGTCAAACATGTTTCCCTTGCCTCAGCCCTGATGGGTGATGAACACAACGTGGTTTCACACTGGAGGCGAACAGGGATTTTTTAAGTGTTTTTTCTTCAGAAGACAGGGGCTTGTCAAAACTGAAGCTGTTCTCAGAACACTTTACAAGGTCATTTCTCAAGTCTAGGATGAAATTTCTAAATGAAAGATAAGGAAAAATATGCATCTCAGCCAACGGCCCAGCAGCAGAGGCTGACTGTAACCTGGCAGCAATGTCATGATATTGCAACCTGGGACACTTCAGGTCCCCCCAAGAATATTTCCTTAACGTGGGGACTTTGAGAGAGGCAAAGCCAGGACAAGTTTCCCCTGCAGAGAAAGAGGGAGATTGCTCTGAAATAAACAATGTAAAGGTGCTCTCTCAGAGACACTGTGGATGTGGGCCTATAGGTTGAGGGTCTTGTGTGTGAAATCCTCAAGAGGTATTTATGCTGCTATAGAGTGGGGAAAAAGTCTAAAGAGGTTTTGTGGAAAAAGAAACACATTTCCTTTGCATTACTCCCACCCTGCCTTTGTTGCTCGTTTCAAGCACTGCAAGTCTGCCTTTCTTTGACCTGCTGGCTCAAAGCCTCGCAGACACATTATAGCAGCCAGAAATACAACATTTAGAGTGCAACCAGGTTTCAGCCCCTTTTTTTGATGGTTGTCTCAGGTAGTGCTGGGAAAGGAGGGGCAGGGAGCAGTTACTCCATCCATCTCAAGGAAGCTCCCTTCTCGACCATCAGGACAATGTTACGGTGATTGCTAACATAGGCCAAACATACAGTGGATGATTATTAACTCCAACACACTCTAATTTGTCATTTTTGACCTCTGATGAGATGCCCCATATACAATGAATTATAAAATATCTGTCCTCTCACTTACAAAATCAAATACCAACTGCTTTGCTATCATTCTGAAGCAATAAATCTCCCGTGGCCTTGGGAAAAAAACATCACTTGTGGACTTTCACCCATTTTATACCTTCCGTTCAAAACAAACACTTTTTTTCGTCCCTGATAAAACCAAATGCAAATGACAATGAAAACTTATTAAAGCTACAGTAGAGGCTATTTGCAGTCTAAAAGTAAAAGTTCTCAGTTAGTATTGACTCCTGTACCCTGGCTTTTTTGAGTAGAGGTTAAAAGCCAACATCCACCACTACCGAGTGGTGGTATTGGGAGTGCTGGAAATTTTTAACTATTACTTTTCTCTAGGAAAGTAACTAATCTATGGTCCAATGCACACAATTTTATTAACTTTGGAAAGAGCCATGTGGCGTTCATACAGTGCTTAATCTTGATGAAGTCTCAGCGCCCAAGGTTGTCTGATTAATGGCAGAGGAGGAAGACTGGAGTGACAGTTAGGGTTTTGCCAGTTTGTACTGTATATACAGCTGTTGCCGCGCAGGGGAGGGAAACGCAGGGTCTGGCTGTCTGTTCCAAACAAAAAGAAATGGCACATGCTATTACTTCCAGATCATTGCAGTCCCTGCACCACCATCTGCTGGGGGTCAGAGCAGTTGTCCGGGTCGGCGTCAGTCATGCACAAACTCAATGCCTTCCACCGAGCTGCGCCCAGCAGTACATATTTACAAGAACAATAAAGTGAACCTGCTCCCCGGACACAGGCACCACAATGCTCCATCACATTGGGAACAAAGGAGCACAACGAAAGTTGATATGCATTACAAAGGAGGTTCTTGGGGATCACAGCTTTGTGATTTTGGGCCGTAACACAAATTGAAGGGAAGAAAAACTGTCACCAATAAGCCCAAACTTAGTGATTGTTGTATTTGTAATTGACGTAGCATCGCTAAAAGGATGCCTAGGTTTCTGTGTTTCCCCTTTTCCTATTTACAAAGTCCTCCATAGAAGATCATTAAATGAGAAAATCTTTAATGATAAATGTTAAACGCTTGGGTATATTATTCTGTAACAGCAGCAAGATAATCTTTGCTACTTAACCCAGCTTGTCTGTGCGTATCTCTTTTTACATGGCTCATGCCATGTGCTAGACTGAGGTGCAGAGAGCCCTGACTGACGTAAACTGAACAGTTCCTGGAAACAGGACAATTACGCCTGTGTCTCACTGTGATGTTGAAACTGAGTGAGCAGTTTTAGCATCTCTTCAGCCCGAACAACAACTCGTGAGTAATTCATTTCCTCTGCTAAAAACGGCTGCTTCACCACCAGCAGCGTGACACATCAGGCATTACTGCAGAGTATGGCAAACCTTTCACTGAGTGCTGTCCTGAACCCTTGGCTCACAGACATGACACCTTTGGTGCCTAGAACTGGAGGTTGGGTCTCCTTGCTGTACATTAAGACATAGAGGTAAAGCACAATTTTTCTTTTAGATCTGGGCTAGCTTGCCGCAGGGCTAGGTCCAGAGTTTCAGCACTGCATCGAAATGGAAGCAGAGGAGCAATGGAACTCAGTGCGGAGACATCTGCATTGCCTGGGACAAACTCAGCAGTATTCAACTGAGTTTGTGAGTGTGGTCTAACCATTAGCACTGTTAAAGCAGGCAGCAGTGCCAGCATGGGGTGAGAGGAATAGGCAGCAGCCCTGGAAGGCTATGAAAAGGGCAGGTGGAGCTGGACTCAGAACACTTTTTAAGTGAGGCTCCTTGCCAAATAACTGGAAACCATGCTGTACTAGCAAAAACACCCGAAGGACTGCTGTACTCCCTGCCTTGCATAGCTGCAGTGTCTGTCACAGCACTACCACATACATAATCTTTGATACTGCATCTGATAATTAGTGGTTTTGGCACAAGCAAACCCTATCTTGTTAGGTCCTATCTTCAGTTGCTTTTTACTAAGCTCTGGGCATTTTTGCATGTCCATGTAACGTTTGACAGCCTTCTCGGTTGCTTTGCCTGAAAAATAATATGGAAAAGGAGACCTCCAGGTAGCTGCACCCACATGCCTTCCAGACTCCACCTCCCCAGCCTTGCTGGCACCAGGACACCCCAGCTGCCAGAGCCGCAGAGCTGGTTTTGGAGCCTGCAGGGGCATGTGGAACAGCCTTTGCGTGTTCCCTTGGAAAACGTCACCAGACTCATTTATTTGTACTTGGAGGGTGCTTCCCCTGAGCTGTTCGGAGGGGAGCTGAACTGCACAGGTTCTGCCCTCAGACAGCCTTTCTGTGTTGGATCAGAACTAAAAGAAGGGTTTGGGTTTTTTCAGTAATCTAATGCTGTGGAAATCAGTTTGAAGAAAAAAGTTGCAGAAGAGTAGGCAACGTATAGTTTAGGTGTGTATCCAAATGTCTGCAAAATATAAACAACTTGATGTCTCTCATTTTGGACAGTGGAAGGCAGGGGATGAGAAGCTGGCGGATTGGCTCTGTCAGGACACTAGTAATAAAATGAAAGGATAAAGACCCTTTAACCTGTAAGTAACTGATGTAAATCTGCCCCAAATATGTAGGGACCGAAAGACATTCCCATCTGTAGTCCAAGAGAAGTGGTATGTTGTCCTGTGTGGCTAGTCCACAATAGACAGGTTCCATACATCATGGAAATTGCCCTCTTTGGTGCTTGACTGCACCTGTGTTGGAGGCTTTGTTCTAGCAGCCAGTGACTAGATCAGCATGGGGAACAGAATGGGTTTCCTAAACCATGCTCTTGTTGGTGAAACAAGACAAGTTCCTCCTCCTCAACCATATTGTGGCATACTTAAAATAAGTGGTGCCCCGGATAAACCGTATTCTTAAATTCTATTCTGTAAATCTGTCATTGTGTGAACAAAAGAGTTCAGTTTATTATTCTTAATTGCCTAGATGAAATGAGTTTATATCGTGTCTGGCCCAATGGCTATCTAATTAGGCATACAGCTTAAGAGTCTGATGTTGAAACTACACAGAGCTGGAAACTTTTTGTTTAGGTACTTAAGTGGAAGTTGAGCTGTTGGGAAAATCTAGGCCAGAATAACGGTTCTACCTTTTGTATTCCCTCTTTACTTTGTCAGCATCACCCTTTATCTCTGATGCTGTATATATGTTTTTATAAACACCAGTTCTGTGAGTTAGCAGATCTCAGGGCAATACAAATTCAGTCCAGATCAGAAACAGCGGAGAGCATGTTGAATCAGCCAGAGCACATAATACATACACATAATTGCTGGTTTTGCCAGCTTTGTGCTGCCTCAATGACACCTATGGGAGAAAAACTTCTATTTGATCAAACCCAAATTGCACAGAGGCAAGGTTTTGCCTTCTTGAACAAATTTAATCTATTACCTTAAGCTGCACCAGTTGAGTACATTACATCAAGAGGCAGTGACATTTTTGATCCAAGATTAAATGCTGTAACTTTGGATTTACTGCCTTGTGGAGACTTGGCTTGATTTTTACCCCCAAACCACTCATATGCTGTTTCTTAATGTATCTGCTTTGAACTCATTTACAAATATACTAATCTATCTTCTTCCAAATCTTTTCTCTGAATTGCTTCTGCAGTACTGTCTGACAGACTCTAATGTCTAATGTCCAGATAAATGACCATTAGGAAATAATGGATTAATAAAATACAATTATGTGGTTTCATGAAAGCAACATTTTAGTGACTTGCAGCTGGCCTGGGGCACACATATGGCTATTTTGGAGTTCTGTTGCTTTTGTCCACCATCCCTTCTCACTGCTTGCTCTACCCACTTACAGCACTGTATTTTAGCCCCTTGAATTTGCCCGATTAATTCTTTGCAGTGGCATTTCCTAAGCCTGTAATACAGTACGCTCCCCAGGCATATTGGAGATGCTTGAACCTGCAGGAGGGAGAAAAAGATATCAAAAGCTTTTAATATTTAAATATATTTGTTCCCATTGTTTCTGGTATTACTTTTCATTGTTATAGAAATCTTCTGAAAGGAATATTGAAAGGGTTATCTTGCTTTAATCAACTTATTAAGCTTTTGTTTTGTCCTTTATGTTGATTACAAAAGCAGCTGACACTATTCCGTTTTACTTGCACCTTTTAAGCCATGGCACTGTGTTAATGGCTGAGTAGTTTGAATACTGCTGCAAAAGCAGCACAAGAGAAAACTGTTGTCCTTAAGGTCCTAAAGAAACTCTGGCTAAACTGGAGTAGTGAGCTGGAAAGAGATGGATCAGCGAGAAAAAACACCAAAGAATGAAAGTAAAAAGGGGGAGGAAGGCAAAGGGACAGACTGTTGCTTCGGTAAATAGAGAGGGATGGCTGAGCAGACAGCATCAAATTGCTCCCCATCTCTGTTCTGGCACTTGCAGATCTATTGAAAACAGGCCAGAAGGACATGCTGAATTTGTTGCTCCCGTGTGCCAGCCTTTTCCGCAGCAGCGAGAGAAACCACTCAGTGCTGCTTCAAAAGCAGCTGGAAACTGAGAAAACCCCGGTCCCCTGCTGCCTGGCAAGCAGCAGTACAGGGTCTTCTCAGTTTCCAGCCACTACAGAGGCTCCATTGACAAAATGTGTGCGGCATTTGAAGGAGCACAATGTGACAATGAAAGAACCTGAGGAGACAAAACAAGGAAGGGGGAGAAAAGAGGGTGCAGGCGAGAATTAAATGGGAATGAAAACCAAAGGCAGGAGGACAAAAATCAAAAAGGAAATATGCTAATCGCTACACAAGGGGTGATAAAACTAAATCATCATTGTCGTATTTGACACCTCTGCACTGCTTTAGCAAAGAATATAGTTGCAATAGAAAGACTCGAGAAAACAGAGACATTACTAATGTTTACTCTCACTGCCTCTCTGAGGTACAGAATTAGTCCATTGCTTTTACAAATACCCTAATGAAGTACGGAGTGAAAAGACACCGGGTCCCGCACTCGGGACCATGTGGCACTGTGAACAGGGAAGTTCCCATTCTCACCCTTCGTTTCAGAGAGAAGCAGAAAGAGTTAAAGAGCCCTGGAAACCAGGAGGTCAGTACATCTTCCTATTGCTCAGAACAACTGGGAGAGAAAACAAATGCTACCAAATACAAAGGCATGGAACTGGCTCATTTTCTCCTTTCCCTTGTACTTAATTGCATCAGCTATGAGAGCATGTATCATAGTGGAAACCAAGGTACCACCGATAGTTCCGGCCAAAGAGGCACGGCTTGGGTTTATTTCTTTAACCACTCTCTGCCAGGCTGTGTGGGGATCGTAATCTCCCAGCTGTCCCCACTTGCAGTGCACATTCATAGTGAAGCCTGTTCTGGAGGTACAAGAGCTGAATTTTGTTACAAAGCAACTAAACTCTAAAGAACTCCCTAGTTTGCATGGCTCATGGCCTCTCAATCCACGGGTATGGCTCAAGCGACTTCTAATTAATATCAGTATATGGGGTGAACACAGGGTCTGCAGCACCAACAGTTTTGCTCCAGATAGCTGCTTTTATTGGGAGTAGCTCAGTAATGTAGACATGAGAAGATAGTATTACTTGGGAGAGAGCTCTATCATCTATAGATTTTCTGGGAATTCTCGGCACTTTCTGAAAGGTCAGAGCAGTGCACCATAAAAATTTAGGTAGCAAAACAGAAATGCTGTTGTTAGTTTCAAGAGGCATTATCAGCCAGGAACTGAGAAGACTGTAAATTTTGTATTAACCAAGTTGAAAGTGGGTAAGCTGCATTTGCCGTTGAGTAACCTGCTGTCATAATCTGACTAGTATTTTTACTAGTGAGTTACTGTGTGTTGTAATTCTGAAATAACCTACAGATGCTTTATCAGTTGCAAAGTGGGACCACCCTCACATCTGTTCCATCAGAAATACTTCATTGTATAGTAGTTTAAGAATGACATGGTAGTATTTTTATTTCATCTGTTCAGTTCACGTATAGTAGAACAAAATTGATACTGTATTTTCAGATTTACCATTTCAGGATTTTTCCATCTGAACTAGAAGTTAATTTAATAAAGCAAGGTATCTTGCTTCATCTGTAAAGTCTTAGTTGTGCTTTTTATGTCATAGGAGAAGTTGACAGCAAGGGCTGCAGAGGAACTACCAGCACAGTAAACAAACATGTAGAAATATCTCTCAAAACACTGTGCAAAAAACTATTTGTTACTTCTGGGGCTGCTTTTTCTTTTTTTTTTCCTCCATTTTTGGGTATGTCTCATGAGCTGCCTATGTCTACATTAATGAGTAATGCATCATGACAGAAATAGATCACCGTACTGAAATAGCGCTGAGAATCAACATGTTCATCATAAGTACTTCAAGGATTTGAACTTCAGGCTACCTTTAGCTTGATCACTTAGATCGACTCTTCTCAATGTGCAAGTGGTTTAAAAGTGCCCAGAGGCCCACTGAATGGTTTGGACTCTTATGTCCTGTTGGAGGCTGAAGTGCATTTCATGTGCACTGGACAGAGCTTTTGGGTTAGTTTCCTGCGAAGGGAATTCAGTGTTTCTGTGCATCAAAACTGCTCTGTGAATCAAACCAATGTGCAGTAAATGGTGATGGTCAGGGGTTGGGATTGGTTTCAAAACTGCATTACCGCTCTGAACCAAAATACTCATGTATAGGCATCCATGTATATTTTTGTGGCTTTGGGAAGACACTGCATATTTTTCTGTTGTATGCAAACCCAGCAATTTTGCATGGTAATACTCACAGATCTGCTTGTATACTTTTCTGGCTCTTTTCTCAGCTCATATCATGGACATCTCTTTTCATTTATGTTTCATGCAATGACTAAAGCACGCAAATACATTTCAGCATCTGAACAAATGAGAACATTTTCTTTCCAACTCACTTATTCTGGTAGTTAATTTTGAAAAGCAAGCTGATACATTCTAAAGCTCCATGAAAAACAATGTCTTCTGTTTCTCTATTTCTCAAGGAAAACGTTAACCAAAAGCATCAATCAAAACCTGGAAAGAATCAGATCTGAAGTCTGAAAAAAGTTGTTGTGCATTTGTTCTTACTCTGCTTTAACAGAGGTGGTTACAACAAGTACCATTAGAAATGCAGATACCATACCATACCATCAATGTATTGATTATGAGATCAGAAATGCCACTTCTGACTTTGGCAATGATTTTCAGTTTTTGTCAGGTTGTTACTATTCGAAGTTTCCCACCTGAGCAAAGGAATATTAATGATTCAAAGGGCAGAAGAAAGACTTCAACACTTAACAATTTACCTTTCTGATTTCTGGATTATTTATTTGAATGAGACATTTCTTTGCTCTTAAAATGCTGCTCTGAATTTTGTTTACTACTGCTGGCTAACTTTTTGCACTGTTTTAATTTTGATTAGTCACATTAATTTGTGTAATTTCAGTTCCTTGGCTGGATTGCCAGAGCTTAAGCAAGTTTATAGTGCAGCTGCTGGTACGAGTACAAAAATCTAGTTCCAGTTAATTCCTGAGTATACAATTTTTGCATTTGTTCTCAACAAATCATCAGGCACCTTTTGAGTGAATGCATGTTTCCAGAAAGCCAATAGAAAGGAATGTAAAGTGAGTAGTGAAGAAACATTTGACTGCTAAAAAAGAGAATTCCTACAGTAGTATACTCCATTGGCTTTGCTCTAATACTCTTGAATTTCTTCCACAGGGGTCTGATCCATAAAGGGATATGGTCACTTACAATAGCAATTATGTCCTAAAGTTCATAGTAGGTGTTAGTAGAACTTCTGATCAGCTTCTGTTTAAGCTTAATAGAGAGCACCCATGTTTATACTGCAGATTATACTCACCATCTGCCTCCTAGGTTGCTTTGCTAGCTCCCAAAGGGAATAGTGGCACCTGAAACCATGGGCACCACAGAAAATTCAGACAAACGTGCTCCACTGCCATGGATGTGCACAAGCTCTCTGAGATCCTCCTTATTCTGACCTGGAGGATCCTTTGGCACCAGTGGTTGTGCATTTGCACATATTCAGAGCTGCGTCTGTCAACTTGCAGCTTACTGCCATCAAGACTTGACCGATAACACCAGCTTCAGTGCAGTGAGACAGGGGGTCTCACAAGGGCCTGAGTTTGGTATGAGTGGCAGGAACAGGAAAGATTTCTCTTTGTTAGAGTCTGCCATCCACTGTTGTGCAATATCCAACTTGTTCCAGATTCTCACCAATAATATTTTGAGGATAGTGTTCCAAACTCTAATTTTCCTATCCCTAGATGAGAGGCTAAGTTTGACCAGAGAGCTGGGAGATGCTGCTTCCTGGAGAGATACTATGTTGTCAGTCAGCTATGGCCCCAAACTCCTGGCAGGTCACATCCTAATTAAAGCCTGCTTCTAGAATGTCTTCTGCTCTTAGACCTTGAAATGTCATTCTACTTCAGGAAACTTTCAGAGACAGCCATGCTTAGCTCTGTTCTGAGTCTGAGAGGACTCAAACCTACATATTCCACCTCCTGGGCATCCTCTGCCTCAGCACATCTTATCTCCCTTTCTAGTTCTGGTCCGAGAACAACACAAGTGTATGTGTTTCCTGCTCAAGATATTTTTTGTCAAGTTTTCCACCTAATTTTTGTGAAACCCAAAGCTTCCTCATTGTCAGGCACTACAGATAGCTACAGATTTAGGTTTTGATCTGAACTGGAGGTGGTCCACGGGGGTATTCAGAGGTCAGGTCTCAGTTCAGTCTGATAAAACACCAGGAGCTGTTTGTAAAACCAGCTTCCAGATTTTGAACACCTCCTAGGTATTTTCTGATTTTATTCTCTCAGTTTAACACAAAAATGTAAAGCAGCTTCCCTTCCACTCCAGGTTTATGTCATGTTTAGAGCTGCAGGAGTTATAACAACTGCATCTCTCAAGCAGGTTTAGTTTTGTTGTTTGGGGTTTTTTTTTTTTTATTTTATCAGGTTTTTAAAATTTAGATTTGGTCAGCCTTTTAAAATTTGGTCTCTAAAGAAAGCTTGTAGAACTCTTCAAGAATTATTATTGGGTCACCTGGTAAGTCAGGAAGATCAATACTTCTTACCCTCAACCATTGCATCCCTATTACAAGTGAGTACACAGAGACAGGCAGCACAGGCTTTTACTTTAGCACAGTCCATACAGATTAATTAAAAAACAGGCTCAGTGCAGATGATTCCAAAAGAAAAAGTCCAAAGCATGAAAAAACCCCACCAAAAAACAAAAGAAGAATTACATAATTTCCTTGTATCTTCCCTAAGGACAAGGGATTGGAGAGTATGAGTCACTCTGAAGAAATTAAATAAAAACAGCCCAGCTTTTAGTGACTTTTCCTTGCTCCTACCTTATGGAGCAGAGCAGCCCATCAAGAACAAGCAGGAGAAATCTGACTGCTTGGTAGGTTTTAAGATAGGAGTAAAGGGTGTGCATGTGAATATCCTGACTTTAGGATTTTCAATGAAGATACAGTGACCAGGAAAAGCAGACTTGAATATGGGGCAGCATGGCCTTGTGGACATCACGTCTACTGCTGCCTACCATCAACTACAAAGCAGGTGTTCTCTGCAGCTAGTGGGTGAAAGATTTTCAAGGCTCCTTACAAGGAAGAACACACGTTGCATATCATTTTGGCTGCTCAAGACTCTTCTTTATACCTCTCCTTTCCAGTGTGCAATACAGAGGCGGTGGGAGAATGAAATGGTGGATGACTTACACACTACTTTTTTGGTATAGGGACAATACATTTTGTCTGTGACTTAAGACTTGCATATCATTTTTCCATGTAATCACCATGATCTATTCAACATCACAGTGTCAAATATTCTGGCAAATGACATTTAATAATTCAATGTATTTTTCTGCGTAATAATTCAATGAGTGAGAAATATCTGGACACTAATGAACTTCCTACAGTGTGAAAATGGTATTGAACTCTTCAGTTTAAATAACGCTCAAGATAATGTAGGATCAGCTGTTTGAGCCAGGGGCTCGCTTGATAGTGTCATTCACAATTACTTTAATATCAAGAATATTCACCAGGTCAGTGTCTCTAAAGATGCTCTCATAGACATAATTCTATGCTGTTTACATTGGGGGAGAAAACAAAAAAAAGCAACGCAATATATTTTTGTTCACTCTCTCTGATCAAACATGGTAAGTTCCAGGACTACCCTAAAGCCTCCCAGATGAGATCTTACAGGGCAGAAGGCTTAATTATCCAACTCTGGTTTTGTTGTTCCCCAGTTCCTGAGATTTCATTTCAGGAGAGGATTTGAGATGTCCTTTTGCCCATAGTTGCACAACTTCTTATTCTTTTCTGGTTTTCACCAGTAATTTTTACAGTTTCTTCTGCCTTTTTATATCTTGATCATTCCCTTCTCCAAGTAGCCAGTCTGGCAAGCACAAAGATGTTTAAAGGGCTTCAAGCAAGTTAAGAGTATGTGTAGAAGTGACGGAGGATTTAAGGTGAGAAGGTGGGAAAGACCTACCTGGCAGTATACATTTTTCGTTTTTAACAGTTTAGAGACAAAACCTCCTTACACTTATTTGATTGTATCACAGTCCCATTCTTCATTTAAAAATAAGTCCCTCTGAAAAAATATTGATGCCCATACTGATGTCTGCATGCACAGTCTGAAACAAGAGTTGTGGGCAATGCTGATCAGCATCATGAAGTTCAGTGGTATTCAGTAGCTTCAGGGCTCCCTGACAACTTTATCGAATGACTCCATGTGCCAGAAGGAGAAAAATGTGAAGACCCTATTAAACCCTACAAAACCTTGGCTTTTTCAGTAATTACCTCTTTGCCTCCATCAGCCTATGAGGGACAAATGGGAGTGATCTGTGGGATGGCTGTGAGAAGCCAGGACCACGCAATCTTCATGTCACGCTGTGCCTTGGGCAGAGGCTTGCAATCATCTGACCCTGTCCTCAGCATCTGTTTCCCCGAATTGCAAATAGTTCCATTACCATCATGCTGTTTTACTGTCCGCAAATGCAAATTTGCCTTGTGACAGGCTGAGTCCTACCTCTGATGGAGTAGATTTCGCCATCCCATATCGCGTGTGTGCTTTATGCTGCAGGTCCTGCGTAAGCCTATGAAAAACCTTGATGTGTACTACTGATTGTTTACATATGTTATCAGAGGGAAAAAAAACAGGAAAGGAAAGCTGGCAGCGCATGCTGCCAAGAGACCTGGCAGTGTCTAGAATCACATTTAGATCATTTCCAGTCAATAGGCTTTGTTTTCATTTAAAAAAAAAAAACCAAAAACCTTCCTAGAAAGTTGCTGCACTGTTCTTTCTCCACTACGATCAGTGCAGATGAGTACTTGCAATTGTTCCTGTCCTTTCAAAGCAGGCAATGTTGGGAGACAGAAACGTTCTCCAGACAGAAAGTGGAGGGTGTGGTAAGATACTGTGCTTTATACAAGTTCAAAATATGCAATACTGCATTGGAGCTGCGATTGTTGCTGTGTGTGATAAAGGCCTTTTAGTGATAATGAAGTCAGGGACTTGTGATGCAAATAGAAACTGATGCCAAAAGAAGAAGATAAAGTTTAGATCCTAGGCTTATTTCTCATCTTCGTGTCAAGCTCTGTGATGGGGCTAAAAAAGATGAGTGCTGGGGGACTGGAGCTCCAGCTGCCTGCATCTAAGGATCACCTGTATCAGAGAGAATGTTTCCTTGGTGAGCTAGGACAGAAGAACTCAGAGGTTTTCTGAAAACATATATTAGAAGGAATAGATATCAAAGCAAGTTTAAGTAGAGTCTAACTCAAATTCTCTCAGATGTGTTTAAATCTGTGTTGTATCAGCTGATCTGTGGCCATTCACACATACAGGCAATACTGGAAACTTCATTAGGATGAAATAAAAGTTGCACACTTAGATAAAGTACTACAACCCCAGGTAGTCCAGACCCAAGCTCTGGGAATCCTTCACTTCAGTACAAAACTATTCTCATAAGGTTAAGCATTTGGGGACTCAAGACTGCAGTGTTTGAAAGTGATGACTTATTTTTCAATAACAGCAACAATATTAACTCTGCCTGAAGACAATATTAACTCTGCCTGAAATTGTATAATTTGATATCAGCATAAATTTTAGACTCTCATGCTAGCATCATCCAGAGACAAAAGAAAAGGCTGTTTAAGTGCAAGCAATCGCAGTGATAAAGAGCTTTGGCACAAATTCTGTGCGTTGTTATTAGCATTAGCATTTCTTTTGACATTTTAGGCATCAGGAGCACAGGGATGGCAGTTGCAGTGCTGCAGTGGAATTAGGGTGGTGATAAATTCACTTCACATCCAGCGTCAGATTCCAGATGTAAAACCAAAACACCAGGATTATTTTCTGTCATTGTAAGCATGTAGAAAAGTGACAAAAACTGTCTGCTTTTGACATCTAAGTGAGATACACTGAGGAGACTAAAGTTTGGATCCTAGTTCTACTCTGTCATTCCTAGGTAAGGAAGACTAAAGGGCTCCTATTAGATGTGAGGTTGCCTACAGGTTAAAACATACCACATTACTTCCCTCTGAGCTTCACAGCCTCTAGCGATATGGCCATGTCAGAAATTCTGGCTGTTAGTTAGGTCACGAGCTCCAATACATCGATGCAAGACATAAAAAGTTGTCAGTGATACAGGAAGAACAAAGTAATGCTTGTAGGCTGGGATGTCAGAGAGATGACAAAAATCAAAGCAGAAAAGGAAAGCAAATAATGATGCTATTCAGTCAGAACTTGGTGGAAACCACCAACTTCTGCTGTGTTGTTCTTGTGAGAAGGACAAAGACGTTTTCCTAAAAACAGACAATGGTAGGACAGTGATGTGCAGAAATTACCTATTTGGAGGCATTCTAGACTAACAGAAGTGGATATATATCAAGTGTCTTGATATAAACAAACTTTGGTGCCCAAATCTTCATCCAGAAGACCTATTCCTGATCTGAGCTGCTTCAGATGGCAACAATCATTGGTGCCAGACTCCCACACATACCCCCATCTATGAACTTTTTACACATTTCAGAGTAGGGGGAAAGGTTGGATGAGCTAATTCTGGCTGAGGATATCCTGATTCCTTGTTGCAGGCTGACTGGGAATATTTTTGAGTTTAGCTCTTCTGCAAGAACTGTCTGAATCTTTCCATAAGAAAAGTGAAAGTGGACCAACACTGCTAATCATTTTACACAGAAACCATCATCCACCTTCATTTCACACTCATGACTCCTGCAAATATTAGACAGGCTCTGGCTCAGAGCCAGCACATGGTAGTAGCAGCAAGAACTCCTTTCCATTAGTTTCTTTAATACACCGTTTCCATTACAGATCTGAAAAGAGATGAATCAAAAATAATTTATTGCTTAGAAAGTAATACTGACTTGTTCATTAAACCTTGTTGGGGCACTGGGTGCAGACACTTGAACGATCTGGAAAATATGAAAAGAACTTGGCTGGGGAACAAAACCAGAGCTGATACGTGGTAATGGCAAAAACAGAAGTAGAAGCTATATAATACAGGCAAATTCCTGTTGAATGGCTCTTTGTCTTGCTTTAAAGAAATACAGAGAAGCACTCAAGATGTATATAGATAACTAGCCAGTGTTCCCCACTGCAGAGCTCAAGGAAAGAAGGAAATGCTTCAAGGGTTAGTTCCTGGCTATATGGGATATCGCTGGATTAAAAGCAGTCAGCTGGAGTTCATCCTGATAGTCCCACAAACCATTTTATCACAAAAATGCACCATAATCAGTTAGAAGCAGCCACAGTATTTTCCCACCACTTTGTGCTTTATAGGCATATGGGGAAGCGAGGAGAGACACTACAGTGTGGGGTTCAAGCTGCATGTGAATAATGAGCTTGGTTCGTGTTTAAAGAACTTATCTAGTGGAATGGGGGAAAAAGGGAACTTACTGCATGTGAACTTCAGCTTTTCCTCTTGCTTACAAATTATTTGTTCTGTTTGTTAGGACAATGTTTCTTACATATTTGATCATATACTATACCAAAGGAATAAAGATGAGTCAATGAACTGATGGATGTTATAGTCTGTAATATCTTTGCATCTGCCTCCACTGCTACTCCACCAGCTGGGGAGAGACTCTAGAAGCATCAGTCCTGCTTCACAGGCTGATCACTAGCTTGGTGAAGAAAAATTTCTCCTGTCTACAGAAGTATGAAATTAGAAGCAACAGAATATTGCACCTTCAGAGGAACTGATATTAGCTAATTTCAGAGATAGGAGTGTCAGCTTAGCCTTCAACCAAGATCCACAAGAATATAGTTTTAGCATCTGTTTTCTATTTAGGCCAATCTGTGTCTTAAATTGTATTTCAATGTGATGTTTCATAATGGTTTTGACATACAGCTTTCACTGTCTCAGCGTAAGGATAAAACCATATCATCTTAAAAAAATCTCAATGTGTTGTGCACCAACTCACTTCACAATTTAGATTCAGGAGTACAATCACTTTTCGGTTTGTACTCAGTTCCCAGGTCAAAGTGCAGACCTGCTTTATTTGGGTCCTTTGAGCATTTACACTGAAAGAAGAAATAAATTATAGTGGTAGTAAAGTCAAAGGCAGAATGACCCATGGAGGTTTCTAATTCTGGCAAGTTCTTACACAGTCGTCCTTCTACTAGTTCAATTCCAGCTGACACATGATGTGTATGTATAGTTGTTAATGTGCTGTGACCCGTTAATTGGAAAGAAAATCACAGTCTTGGCCTCAGTGAGATAATTAAGATGAGTAGGAAGAGTTTTTTCCTATTTTGTAGGGTTAATAGCCATAGGATTGATGGCGTGATAGCAAATGCCTCTTCTGGCACTTCAGAAACACATTTACTAACTCTGTGGAATTACAATACAGTTTTTGTTCAGTCTGTGGCATTTGTGTTTTCCTCTTACACACCGCTTCCCTGTGGCCAGGATGGAAGCATTGGTTAAGAGGTCATCTCTTCAGTTAAAAAAAAAAAAAAAGGATGTATATATAGAAATTACACAATTTTTCTACAGATCTGTCAAATTTGAAGTGTTCTCTCCTGGTCTTGGTGGGCTACAGCAGCTTTGCTGTGAGGTTCCTGTCTAGGAGCCTGTGATCCTAGAGCCCACGGCTCCAGAACAGCCCTCTGCACAAGCAGTCCTGGGGACCGGGGCTGGGGAGGGTGGAGAACCTCCTCAAGCCAAGAGCAGGGAGGCCTTGGAAGCTCTGGCTTTAACTTTATTTTGGCCTCCATTTCTATAGCAGTCAGCTTGCAACCCCAACTCAAGCCAAAATTTGCCTGCCTGCCAGGCGTCCTGCCGTGGAGGAGTCTGCAGAGGTTCATTGCTCATTCAGATAGACCTGGGCCGAGGGTCTTAGGGTTTCTAGGCTCCCAGTCCAGCTGGCTCCCTCAGTCTGCCTGGAGTCTTGAAGCCATGGCAGATGCTGACATGATTTCTGTTGATTTCACTACTTCTTACCTTGACTAGCAGCCACTTTCTCAAAACTGCTGCTGTGATCCCTGGAGAGCAACTTTCATTTTGGAAATTATGTGTGTTGGTATTTCCAGAATTTCTTTTTTCACTTTGCCTGCTCAATGGGAAATTTTACAGGCTTTTTTCCCCTCATCTGCACATAAACAAACTTCAAAATGCCAAAATTTCATCCCTTCAGATACTCTGGGATTTCGCCATCTCCAGTGTAAATGTTGGCATTTAAATTCCATGAGAGATTTCAAGACTTCCTCAAAATGTAGCAGGGTTAACCTAACAGAGGGAAAAGTAGAGTTCTGCTGACAAGGTCCATCTTCTTTATGGTTAAAATTTAAGAAAGTTCATACCATGAAGGGAGTGTGGGCCAGTTATGGTTTTCCATATTCTTTAACTGAACAAAGATGCTGAACAAAGCTGAACAAGAACTAGAGATACAGAAAAGTAAATTTTGCTCCCTCTTTAATTCTGGTAAAGTCTCTGCCCAGCAATTTTTAATGCTTTCTTTTGTGGGTTGTTTTGTAAAAAATATCCTCTTGTAAAATACCCTCTTTAATTGCTCATGAAGAAAAAAGGTTAATGTCGATGCATAAGGAAAAGCCTATAGCTTCCTAATTCTTAAACTTCCTGTGCTCCTGCAGCTGAACAATATAGAATTGTGTTGAGAAGGAAAGCACGTTCCCAATGGTACCTGTCTGAGCTTGGAATTACACCATCATTTAAGGATATACCTAAATGCAGCTTTAGAAGGCTCCAAAGCTGATATTGCCTGAACATCTAGTGTTGCCTTAGTTTTAGTACTGGTTTTATCCACCTTCTGTCGTTAACAATGTATATTTTTAGATGATTGCTATGGTTCCCACATCAGGAAGCCCCTGCAGCCATTGTGCTGGGTCAGATGAGTAGGAAAAATAGAGCAAAGCATTACTGCTTTGTAACTACCATATCTCTCTGCAGGGCTTCTGAAAAAAAAAAGAAATTAAAACCAGCTTCCTGCTTTAGCAGGAAACTTCCTGTTATTTATATAGTCCTGGCTGTCCCCTAATGGAAGGTGTCAAGTTTTTAACTGAAATGTAGTGTATCATGTAATATACCTCCATGAAGCTGAACCACTTCTTATTTCCATTGCTTCATTCTTGTGGGTACTAGGAGTGAAATGAACAGAAAAGCAAAATGAGGAAGTTTTTTGATGACTGTTTTCTGCTAGAAATTCTCATTCTTTTTATATTAAAAGGAATTGGGGGGGGGGGGGGGGGGGGGGGGGAGAGACTCTTATGTAATACACCTTCATCATGCTTTATGTTCTTTCAGCTCTCTATTTTGCCTCAAACCAAGCCTTCAGGAATAGAGCCTTTAACCTTGCAGATATTTAAAGCTTCAAGGCTGTAAACAAGATATGGTAGAATATTATTTCTTTTGTGTGGTAGGGTAGAAGAGAACAGTGTGGTAAGGCAGAACAGTATTTGGCACTATGACACAATAGGGCTAAAAATTAGGAGACTTCTTTTTTCTGCCTCTTAAATATTTAAATTTTCTTGGCGAATGTGTCTTCATTATATATGATGCCTCCCATCCATGTATCATCAGTAGAATAAAGGCAGGGCACTTGGAGTATCAGGACTGAAAGTTTAATGTGAGTCCTCTTACTGGAAAGCATTTCTACTGGTATCAGCTGCACCTGAATTTGCAATGGTGCAAGCATGGAAATAGGGAATCTGGCTCCAAAAGCATCCAAGGAATTCAGAACCCCAGAAAAGAGCAATCAGCAGGTGTCTGTGCTGTGCCTTTTCTTTAGGGCATGAAGGTACAAACCCAAATCAAGAATCTTACTGGTCTGTAGTAACACCATAAGAGATTTGCTTGTCAGCTATGTCCATGTTCCTATTGTTTTAAGTGATAAACAAGAAGAGAATCAAAAGCTGTGCACAAGCGTGTGTTTCCTGCAAAACTCTCTGTGTCCTCTCTTTCCTCTCCCCTGGCAGCAATAGATGGAATAAATCTTTCCAACTTATAAAGGTGCAGTAGGCTTTTCTGCAGAACATTTTCATTGCCTCTCCCCAAATGTTGTGTCTTTTGAGGTAAGACTGGTTTAATTATTCAGATATGTTAGGATTTGGCCTGCGTATTTTGTTTTTCCCATGTTATTGCAGACTTGTGCCCTTCTTGCTTGCTTATTGATTGTCAGCCAGATGATGACACTCAAGTACTCTTTTTTTTTTTAAGCTTTTTTTTTTCCATAGTAGAAAAAACAAAGGCAGTGAAATTGAGTTTAAAAGTTTAGCATTCACAAGCATTGGTTTTGTTCAGAATAACTTTCAATTTTCTCACTTCAAAATGCAAACAGCCACAGTTGTTACAACAATGGTGTCGTAACAAGTTCCAGATTTATTCGTTGTTGTCCAGCCTGCTTCTAATTGTCTGAGTGTTATAAAAGTAAATTCAAAAGTTTTGAATTAGCAGCGTTTAAAGTTCTGTGCAAATCTGGAACTAATAAGGCTTGTACTGAATGTTAGTTCTAGAAAGTAAGGCCATTTCAAAATATATTCATTTGTGGCCCTTGCAACTTTAAGTTTTGGCCTGAGCTGACTTTATACAGAACCGAGGAACTTTATGTATGATGTTAAGAGAGAAGCCAAGCCCAGAACTCAAGAGGACAGAGAAGGTTAGGTGTGATCAGAGAAACAGAGACACCTGATTATGTAAGAGCAGTGAAGAAATTGCAACCATTATGTCTGTAAAACAACACATAAACAAAGGCAGCAAACAGCTGGGGTAGATGCCTTCTAACTTTCAAGAATTTCTAGCTTTCAAGAATTGTGTGTGAAGGATTCAATTCAGATTGCAGAAGAGATGGAAAAAAAAAAAAGCCCATATGAATTTGTGCAGCCACCTGCCATTAACTAACCTAAAGCTCAGTGAAAGTTACTGTGTGGCTGGGCAGACAGAAAGGAAGAGCACTAAAAGTATTAAACCAAAACAGCTGAGCTTTCCTACTACAGTTACAGATATAAGGCATAAAATGAAAGAATAATCAGGGAGAATTTGAACCTAGTAATCATTAGATCAATAAAAAAGAATTCATTTAGGACAACTGGGAACTTAAGAATGTAAAAGCAAGCACAAAAGCGATGTTTTGGCCAGGAATGTCTGGACAGGGAAAATATTTTTTTTTTCTAATGTCAGCAGAAAACTTTGTCTAAATGTCAGCAGCAAGAAGAAAATGTGAAATCGTCAGCAAAAAGAAACATTTATCATTCCTGAACTTCCATGTCACCTATGGCAACTTCTGGGAACAAGCTTTTCTGCAGGGAATATTATGAATATTTACTGGCAATAGATTTCAAATATTTTTAAATATCTCCCTGAAAACAAAATATATCATCATATGTCCACTCCAGAATAGCCTTCTGTGGCTGAGAGGAGAAAAAAATGTGAACAGTACACCTACTTTCTTGCTTGTAAGATCCAGAAAGATTTTGATAAAAGCAAAGGCTGAGGAGGCAGGGGTTTCTGGTTTTGCTGTACAGATACAGTTGATCCTAAAATGTTGAAAAAATGAACCCAATGAAGTCTTATAAATCACAGTGACATTCATCACTGTTATGTAAGAGCCCTTAAAAAATCCCTGAATCAAATAAGAACAGGTAGACAAAACTCATAATAGTTTATTGGGAGATAAATGTGAAACTCCTCCCGTGGTAAGCGTAGCCATGCTCTGGTATGTACCCAGTCCACCACTACTTCCTTGGCTCCACAGGTCCAGCTGGCTTATCACACCTCAAAACTGTAGGGCTGAAAAATGACAGCAGCACCTCCTCATCACTTTCAAGCATAGTTTCACAACTATCAGATGAAGCCACTACAACACAAATGACTGAATCTGCAAAGCAACACATGGAACCGCAGTAGAAGACTGGATTGTACCCTGTCAACCAAACTGGCCAAAAGAGTCCTCTCCTACTGTGAAATGACAGTTCTGACCAGTTCAGAGGAGGAGATTGCACTCTTCTCTGTCAGTTGCCCACTGAATACTTGGTGGTGGTTTATCCAAGGTCCTGCTAGGAGCTTTTCATGGTATTGCACCCTACTCTTCATTTTGTGGGATCAGGCGGAGTTCTGGGCTGAGGTTGAAAGAAAGTACCTACGTTGTCGGATAGAGGGCTGGATCTGCTGGTGGGGTGGAGGAAGTGGTCCTTATCTTTGCTTGTCCTAAACTCAGAACAACTTATTCCTAATAAAGAAAAGATGATTGACCTGCAGGTAAAGACCAGGGGTAAGAAGGTATTTCTCTGCCTACTAACATCTGAGTGGAATGCTCATTTTGAAGCTACACCTAAAAGTTAGTTTGATGATAACACAACACATACAGATAAGGGAGTTTCTTTGAGAAAATGTTTTGGAGTTTGGAGTATATTTTTGTAAATTCTGACACTAGCTGCATGAAATGTTTGTCTACAGTGGAGTCTATGCTAGAACTACAAAAGTTAAGGCATGACATAGCTTAAAGATCACAATAACGCTGGAAGAACTAGACCTATGCTCTATGAGTGTTCATCAGTAAACAGTACAAATCCTTAATTTTTTTCTGCTTTGAGGAATTCCTGAAGGACTCTCAGAATACCTAAAAAGACAATACTCTCTTTTTTTATTTTTGTACCAAATTCCCACTCTGTAATATGCTAAGATTTTCATTTTACAATCTGATTACCAGATACTGGACTATACAAAGCACCATGTTATCTTTTAGGGAGAATCCTTAAAAACAGCTAAGAGAAACTAAAGCAATTTTAATTCATTTTGTCATAATCAGAGACATTCCTGTTTACAGAAGCACATCTCTGAGTTTTAGGAAGACAATAAGAAAACAGTAGAGTCCGCTGTCACTGAGATTACCATGTAACACACTCAGTAAGGGGGAGTTTAAGCCACTGTTGTCTGTTGTGTCACAAAATAGAAACTTTAAGTACCCAGAGGAACAAACAGGAACTGCTTCACTGCTTTAGAGACTGACTTGGGCCTCTGAAATGGTAAGCGCAAGGAGAAGGCAGCACTATCTCCCCTTGGCTCAATGAATAACCAGAATTTATAGCAAATAGGCACATACAGGGTTTTTAAGGAGTTAACACTGCAAATTATAATCATCTCAAACTACTTTACCCTCAATCTAGCAAACAAAAAAAAAAAAAAAAAAGAAAAGCAGCAGTCTCAGAGTACTATGTAAGCCTGTTAAAAATCAGCCAATACTATGGCTCTGGGAATTTAAGAGCTATGAAATTAACCCAAATTTTACCATTTGGTGTCTAAGCAAGAGGCTTCATAGTTACCTCACTTGCCTGCCAAAGCTAGATAGTAGTATGCAGTAATACTTAAAGAACACCTTGACAGTGCTATTTAGAACACAGATTATTACTCAAAACTTTCAAAAGTGTAGCTCCCACTTGCTGAGGTTGCTGAAGATTAGTTGAAAACTTGGCTACATGTGATTTAAAGCTCCTATAGGGTGTCCCACAAAATGAAGCCCAGATTCTGGATCACAATCCTTAACTGGAATTGTGACAATCTTTTGCTAAGAGAGACAAACATTTGCACTTCCTCTTCTGGGTTCGTGTAGCTCTGGACATATTACTACAATGGAAAATTCAGGAATATTTGATGGGTTCTGTTAAAGAAATATCTTAAGGAAAAGGTTAAATAAAGCTCATGCCTATGCAATGATTCAATGGATTTACAATTATAAACACCGAGCTCATGGAATTTTGAACCAAACACAACTTCTTTTTTTTTTTTTCTTCTGGATTAGAGCAGATGTTTTATCAACACACAGAAGATCCTGCAAATTTCATTTAATCATACTGCATAATTCTCTTTTCTTAGTCTCTAACTACATTTCAGTGATCCAGAAAAATCTGGAGTGCCATTTTTTGATACAAGAATTGTAAAGTACCTTTCTGCTTGTGTGTATCACACAGACGTGCACATGTGCACGCACTCTTGTTCTCTTTGCTGTCATTTCACCTTTGTGTTCTATATAAAAACTGTGACAGTTCTTTTTTATAATTTCTGATGGCTCAGAATACCCACTGAGGCTGAAAGCAAGACAGAGATTCTGGAAACCTAAATCCCCTCATTTTAATAGTTTTGAAAATCCTTGGCATTTAGCTTTGAACTTTAACCAAGAAAAGTTATATCTTCTAAACAATGGCATTTGTTGATTGGATGAAGGACTAGATCAATATTGATTTTGGCAACTTATTTTGGCTGGGTTTGCCTGAAGAAATATGCTGGTTGTGGTGTTAAAAAGTTATGTCAGTTCCTCAATATGTGCCTCTTTTTCTTGGAGCATTGCCTGAAAATTAGTTTCCAAAGTTACTTCCAGAAGTTAACCTAGAGGCTGGCCTCCTCAGCAAAGGAAGCTACACAAAAATACTGTAATATAATCTATTATTGTGAGCTAACAACAGCCTTCTGCTGAACTATCAACATGTATGAAATAAAACCATTCAAAAAGACAGATTAAAGACATATAAAACAATGGATTTTTGTTTCACAGGAGTGCTAAAGCATAGGACCCAATTTTTATTTACATTGAGTCTGTTTTACACTGTTCTTGAAACTTAAAAGGAACTGTAAAGTAAGTAAGTAGAGTGAGAGCAACAAGATTTTAGGCACTGTGGAAATTACCTAGTCGACATACAGCAAAATAAGAGACGTATGATTTCCATTAATCAGTTCCTGATTCAAGAGCAGCACTATGAATGAACAAAAATGTATCTTTTTTGAGGAAACATGCCATTCAAAGTTTCCACTGTGACAGAATCTACTGCAAACTGATAAATTTCTACCATTACCATCACAATTAAAATTTTCATCTCATTTTGGTTTGAATTTTTCTCGTTTCAGCTTCCAGTTGTTTGAGCCTCTGATACAACTCGTACAGGAAAGAGTACCTTTGAATGTGACTATCTATCTATCTCTACATCTACCTATATACCTACCAATCTTCCATTTCCTGTATATGCTGTTAGTTCACATAACTTTCTCCTCTCGTGGTGCTCAGCCCTCTGATGTATTTCCAGAAAGCAATCATATCACATCCCAGCCTTTATTTTGCTATGATAAACAAGACGTGCTCCTTCATGCCTGCTCTACAAGAGCTATTTTCCCCATTTCATCCAGGTGCCTGCTCTACCCATGCACATGTTTGAATTCGCCAGCATGAGTGAACAGAGTTGCCAGATAACATCTTACCAATAGTCTTGGCAAATAGTGTTAATATTTTCCCATTTTAAAAAAGAACTTCTCTCACCTGATTCATCCTGAGATTACTTGCTCCTTTTTGTATTCAGGTCATTTTGTTCTTCAGACTGCATCCTGTGGCTCACTTGCCTTTTAGGGTTGGTTTTTTTTTTATTTTGCCCTGACGAAGAACACCACTGTACAACAGAAATTCATGTTCTTTGACCCAGAGGATGGAATTCACCTCCTCTGTCTTTAGGAACTGCCAGGAGGTGATTTAGTCTGTCCTGAGAGAAGAGTCCAAGACAGGTGGGATAAACAAGCAGCAAAAAGCTCCCATTTCTGTAGGTTGAAAAAGATGTCTTGAAAACTGCTGTAGTGGAAAGTATTTAATCCACAGATTATGTGGCTACAATATTGCATTCCTCCTCCCCTAGAAAAGATCAAAATAACCTATTGAACATTTCTAGATATTCTGCATAATTTCCGATTTTCCTCTACTAATGGATGAATATATTCTTTGTAGTCCTCTCTGGTCATTACTTTTGGCCCTTGATTTTACATATAAAAAATTATAATTAATGTATCTGTGATGTCTGGGAATCATCCTTTACCTCCTCCTATACAGAACCAAAGATATTTTCTTAATTTTTATTATCCAAATGAATTATTTCTTAAGGCAATACAAAGGAGTAAACAGTCCCTACTACTAAGGATGTGCAAAGTACTATATACTTTTTGAAGATATATAAAAAAAAAAATTATTAAATGTCTTCATTTATTAAATGTCTTCAGTTTATTTTTAGGTTAAAATGTTCCATTTCATGTTTTTTACTGTTGTAAATTATTGCTAATGAAAATGGGTTATAAATCACATTATACAAATAAAGTTTATGTTAAAGACGTGAATATATAATAATTGAAGTGTCTTGCACTTACAGTAAACTATTGTACTTACAGTAACATAGGAAGCAACATAGTCATTCCATAGTTTTTCTTTTTTTCCCCACTATCATGATGATACAATAGTTCTCTGGGACTATTTTATTAATAAACTATATTTGCATCAAACTAAATCTGAGGAATTTGTGCACTGTATACAGAGCTGCCTTTATGATTTTCATTGCACAAATTTTCCTTAAGGAATTCAAAAGTGTATTACAAACAAATATTCCAGCTGCACATCAGTAGTGTTTAATTCAGTGAAGGAAAGCAGGTAGCACTGAAGTTGGAACGGGTCAGTCAGTTTAGGCAAGAGGTGGGTTTTAGGTGGGATTTAATTATGTGTTGGAATTTGACCAGTTAAATGTTACTCTTCCATATGCCAGTGGAGAAAATTCAGTAGCAAGAAATATTCTGCACTTGGTTTTACTTAGTTTTCCTGTGATATGGAGAATATAATTTTGGAAGTCTGCTTTACCCTACATTAGGGCAACCAAAATGAAGCGGTGCATCAGTAGAGCTGCTGTTATAGAGTTCCTTTAAAGATTTTGTGATAATTTGTTTTAGTTCTGTGAAAGTTCTTTCATTATTCCAGAAATCCTTTCCACTGTACCTTCAGTTAAATGTAAGGTTTTCATTACCTAATCTAGTAATTTCAATAAAAGGAGAGAAAATGTTCTTTCTTTACAAGAAAAAAAAAAAAATCAACTGGTTTTGTAAGTCTTGCAGTCACTGGGAGTCTGCTGCCTGTGTTTTGATCAACGCTAATTTTGATGGCAGGATCTGTCATCAGTTTGAAGAATACATGATAGAAGATTGTTTAGCATTTTACTTTAAGTTTGTCTAGAGATCTGAAAATCTCCAATCCTCCGTTACTTGAAATGGTGCTTCTTAATCATGATGGGAGTAGAAATAATTTCCTTATTGCTCCAGAATTTGTCAGACATCTGTGGGAGAAGGTTGTATAATGGGATTTCTGTGTCTCTGCCTTTGACACTAGGCTGACAAAATTCAATGAGTATCCCCAAAAAACCCAACAGTTCTTTGTCCAAGGGCCAAAATGAAATTTCTTTCCCTTTTTAGTACTTACTTCTTTTGCTGGTATTTGTGCAATCCTAGTGCATATTAAAAAGACTGCTTTACCAGACCCAGTCCATGATACTAGAATAAATCCAGGCTTCTTAAGAATACATCAGCAATTCACAGGTGACTTGTCAGCTACAGAGCCATCATCTTGCCTGTCTTCTTCTCTAATGCACAGGGCATTTGATGTAATAGTATTTTATCACCACTGAGGTCAAATCAAGGCCATGGCCACAGGTTGTCTTGATGGAGGCAGTGCTGCATCCAGCAGAAGCAACAGTTCCCTCCACAACCATCTCAGTTGCACCAAAGTGAAGCTGTTGGGAAAGACTTTTCTGTTGGGCTTTTAGAGGAGGCCTCAGATCACATTTGTTAGGTCTTGTACTTTTGTTTATTGGATCAGAAAGCCTTTTATCATCAAATTGTTTCTTCCTCAATGAGCATGAGTTGCAGACTCTCCCCTAACTTAATCACCTACCTAATACATAGGTTGAGATCCTTTGAGTCTTTTGATGTCCTCCCGTTCCTTAACCATTGCTATGGATCCTCTCTGAGTTCACTCCAATTTTTTGATATCACTCTTGAATGGTTAAAACAAGAACTGCACTATTCTATAAGCTGTAGAAGCAATGCCAGCTACAGAAACTCTTAGCCAACTCAATTGCTTGTCTTCTCAGGTTGGTGTTTACCATACTGAATTCCACCACTTAGCTCCACCCTTCTGCTAAGAGTAAGAGAATAATTAATGAATTTATCACTCATCTTTGAGATCTTCATCAAAGGCCCACAAATATGAGATATTGGTTCCCCATGTTGACCTGCACACCCACATACCAGGTCACAGTTCAGTGAGGTTCAGATACTCACTGTCTCCCCACCAGCTCTTGGGAAGGACTCATGGGCAGGTGGGAGCCAACACATGCTTCAGCCGCATTCTTGAAGTGAACAACTAGAAAACAGCCATCTCGAGGTGCTTCACAGCACGTACCGGCTGTACAATTTAAATGTATCCAGAGAGACATCCAGAATTTGTCTAGAGGCCCAAAACTGTAGCCATATGGCTCACAGAGAGAAAGTAGCTAGAAATACAGATTAAAAACAGTCTCTTCACCTTCCAATATGAGATCTTTCAAAAGACTTCAATAAAAATGATATCTTTCTCCTGTTCTATAGCACCAGGCAGAGATCATTTAATTGACAATTCTTAGATCAAGTTCTCTTTCCTGGAAGACGTATTTCTAAAAGAACTAATATGAAGTAGGACAGAGGCAGAGTAACAGTGCAGAAAGGTTTATGAGTATGTTTAACTAGTATGATAAGCACTTGCAAGACTTTCGTTGGGTCTGCTTTACAGTATCAGTATGTAATGTTCTTGTAGTGCTTTCACCTTCTGAGCCACAGGATTGACAGTCTCCTACTTTATCCCCATCCCTCTGTATCCCTCTGGCTTTTGGGCTGGGGTCTGTTATTTTTAGCTTGAAGTGGAAAAAGGAAGTTATTCGCATCTTTCATCTGAAATTCACTAACTACATAAAAAAGTAGACTTCCTGCTTCATATATGGAGCAGGTCATATTCCTCTTTCACTATGACTGTCAGATCTGTGATATAACCGCCACAAACCCACTGCAGAGAAATTCAGACAGTTTTTGGAGAAGTCGTTTACTTTTGCTTAATATAAAAGGGCAGGGACTCACTTTTAAAGACTGAAATTTTGCTTTAGAAGTGATCTTAGTAAGAGAAGGAAAATGAGTCAGTCACGTGTGGAACATAGATTATGTGTGAGACATCTTACCCACGCAAGGGGATACAGAGAAGAGTTTTGCCTGCACTTTTAACAACCTCAGAAAGAAACAACCTCTTTACCTTGCAGGACAGCATATTTCTTTGTTCATATGCAAAACCAGACATTATGTGTATCCAGTCTTCTAACTGAGCAGGCTACTCATCAACATCCTTTCATCTGGTATGACTACTTTGAATGGCATTGCCAGTATGATCTACTGATAGAAACATATGAAGCGGTCAAGAGAGAATTATCTGTGTTTCAGGATAGGTCTTAAAATAGGGTGCCTCCCATCTCACATCCTGCTGCAGCAGCAGCAGAAAAAAAGGAAGTGTCTGGAAGGCTACTAAGCCACTGAGCCAGCTTTCCACTGCATCTGAGGCCTTCTGTAACTCAGAGCCCCAGCACCAACACTGTGATAATTCTGTCTCCCCCCTTTCTCACCATCCCCTCTGGACTGCTGCACTCTCCAAACATGGATGTGACTAATAGGAGGCAAACAGGATAAACACAGATAATATTATGTGATTAATTGATGTGGATTATATCACAAAATCACCTGGCCAGTTGGCATTGATCAGGTTCAAAATTCACAAAGTTGTCAGAATCTGAGATACAGGACAGGTCTAGTACCCTTTACAAGAAACACCCACATGCTTTTCAGTCTTCTAACATTTTCCCTTTTACATGTGTGCAAGGCAGGAGGAGGCTATTACTGCTTTCATTTTACACCCAAAGAACTGAGAGCCAGGGGTTATAACTAAGCAGCTCGGTGCAGGGATAAAAAAATCTACTCACTTTAATCATGTAGCGGCAAAGCAGGCGCTGAGTAAACAACAGCCACACTTGCTTGGCTAGTCAGCCCTGCCGGAAAGCAACCCGTGCCTTGCTAATGAGATTATCCTGCTTCCAGAAACCAGGATTCAGGGAGTATCTTTTCATACCTGAAACCTGGCTTTAGAAATTAACTTGGTATGGAAAGGGTCAGAGTAGGCTTGGTCTTCTCTGCATGGAAAGGTACACAAAGAAAGTGAATGGATCATCCTAAAAGTATGAAGACTCTCAGAGGAAGCCAGGGCAGAGCAAGCAACTGTACCCACATCTGTCTGCAAAACTAACCCCCAAACCAATGCAACGTGTGCTCTTCTGTCAATGGTGATGGAGACTCTCACTCACATGAAAAAGCTTTGACTTGGGCTCCTGGGTATGTCAGTGGTTCCACTGAAATCATACTGCCGTTTTCCTAAGCTGTTTATTTCCTGTGAATACCTTGGAAAAAATCTTAGAAGAGACTTAAATGAAGACAGTATTGTAACTTGTCAAGTTCATTTCAAAATTCATTAGGGCTCATTTTCTGTTTTCCTTTATGGACCTCTGGTGCCTGTCATCAATAGTCACAAGGAGAGATGGGGACTGTTTTATTTTATTCTGATTCTACAGAGGAAAATCCTATTGGCTTCAGCGTTTGGCCCTAAAATATTATTGGATTTCCCCTAGGAAGCTGCAGCTTGAAAATATTCTGTGCTGATGCATTTTTAAATCTGCCCAGATGTAAAATGTTTATATGCATTAACTTCACTTTCTGAGTACCTGAGACAGAAAGATTTTCCAATTAAAGAAGATATATTCTGTATTAGTCTTTTCTATCTATTATGATTCAATCCATATGATCAATCTATTTCCCTTATGTCACGGATTGAAGAGATCATTCAACCGTGGTAATTTAACATAGTGCCATGCTGTGTTTGTACAGAAACACTGCACGAGGGAGATTCCAAAGGCATTTTAGCAACCTCCGTCTAACACAGGAATTTTGAATAACATTACTTGGCCATAGGCAAAAGAATTTCCTTTTGGCAGTTTTTCCTCTCCAAAGAAAACACAAAAAGTGGAAGTTAGATAGTACTGTTATTGGAGCTTTGTTTCGAGAAGAGAAAAAGTGGTGTTTACAACAGCATGGATACAGCAGCAGCTGAGAGACAGCTTCTCTGCTGGACCTTCATTCACTCGGCCTCTTTCCTGGATTCAGGTCTTCATGGAGTTGATCCCTCTCTTGGACCATGCCTGCACAATCTGCTTCCTCTTCTTAGAATCCTCTATATCATTGGGAGTTTTGGAGAGCAGAGACCAAGTAATGAAGTCAATGTTGAGATTTTTCTATTTTAAGTGTTAGTTACTAAGGAGATGCTTGGAAATATTAAGGTTTGCTTTGTGTGAAGTTCTAATGGAAATAAAAAGATGAAGACTGAACAACCCTGTCAAAAAAACCATAAGTGAAAAAAGCCACCCATACTTCCACTTGGCTGCAACCTGAATGGCGTAGGAAGCACCAGAACATAGCAGGTCTGTTTCATGCACTCAACAGCCAGGGGAAAATGCTAATATTTTCATAGAAAACATTTCACAATAATCTCCCTTCTGCCATAGTTTTGAGCTCTCAGTTTTTTTATGGTTTGTGTTTTTTCCCTTTATTGGTGAAAGAAAAGGGAGAAGAAAGGTGGTAACTGATCTAACTAGTTAGATACATAGTCAGGTATCTTGCAGTGATAGGGCAGTAAATACACCTTGAGGTAATCAGGCCTGTTGAATTGAATTTTAGTTTTCAAATAATTCCTCCCATACCCTCAGCATGCATCAGACTCACGTTCCAGTTCCAGTTCCAGTGAGCGGCACGCCGTGCTGAAGGCATTTAGGTAGTCGTGCACGAGGTAGCCGACGGCACAGTGTGACACTATTTACTGTCCAGCCAAGAGAAGGTGTATTCCTGCTCCATTGTGAATGCATGACACGTGTCTCTGAACAGTCCATTTATTTTTTACTGCTATTTATCATCTGTATATGTTGACTTGTAACTTACTCTTGTTTCCATTTACTTCTCCAATATGCATGCACAACGCAGCCGTAGATCCTTAAACACTTCCCAGTTTTCATTAACAGTTCCTTATGCTAAGTTTCTGTTCCTAAGTAACTATGCCTAGAACTGCTTTAGGCTTTAGAGAACTGGCTCACTCTTTTCCTTTAATAATTTCATGCCATATACTGATTGCATAATGTAACAAAATCGTAGAGCACTCCTCTTCCTCTGTTAGAGTGAGCTCATATTTTAAGTCATCCCCCCGGGTGCAAGGTTTTCTGTAGTTAAAAGTTGGTTATTATTTTTAGAGTCTCTTTTAGACTTCGACATTAGATACCTAGCAAATCCAAACTGAAGTCACAGAAGATTTTTATTTTTTTCTTCTTCTTAATACTACCAAGTAGATGTCCTGGGCAGCTGCATAAAATGACCATGTGGTTTGTAAAAGGTAGTGACTGGTTCCTCTTTCAGAATTCTGTAGATGTGAGCCATGTGCATAGGTAAGGCTCAGCACTCACTTGAAGCCTTCAGCACTGAAGTCTTCAATGCTGGTAGCCCGAGCTGAGCCCACCATGCCCTGCAGCACCTCCTCACCCCACTCCACTTGCCCAGACCATGCTGCTGCCATAGATGCTCATGTTCTGGTCATGAGGCCCACCTCATGGCATTGCAGCCATACTAATTACGTTTTGTCAACTGTACACACGGTAACATTCAGAAGAGGAAGAAAATGGGACTTTGAAATGTGATTTAGTGTAACTGAACTGCAGCATAATGCAAAGAAGTGGAGCTGGAAGGGACGCCAACATATCTCAGAGAACAAAGGCATGACTCAGAGTCACAGGACTCTAAACGCTCAGAGTTCTAACATGCAAAACGAATATCCATCTCCTTATGTTTTATGGCATCTTCTCCATCAGCTACATAGAACATCCGATGAACTAAAAACCATGCAGCTTGCAAAATACTAGTTTTCTGCCTCTTGGAATGAAATGACATTTGTAACAGGGTAGTCCTTTGTACCATGAAGAGGTAACATGCACTACGGGACAACTATTTCCATTTGAGAGTTGATTGTGTTACTGAGGCAAACATCCATCGTTAAAACTTTGAAGAGCTTGGGACAACTTAGAAAAATCTAATTTCTTAACAGAAGACTATCTTCTATGTTTGGACTACCATTTAAATGGCTAATAAAAATCTGCCCGCTTCCCTTCTTCTCCCTTCCCCCCTTCCCCTAGTGCTGCATTTACAGAAACAAAAAAAGGAACTCTGATGATGACATTTTTCCAACTGAAGAACAATTTTTGCTTAGTGTTCCCTGCAGTGTTCTTTGCCTAATGATCTCATTTCTTACTCTCTTTGTACGTGACAGTAGGAAGCAATGGTTGCTGCAAGACCTGGTTTGTCCATGCTAGCTTTCCTTCAGAGAATAAGGATAATGTGAAGGCTGAGGAACCAACTGCATGGCTTTTAGCCAGGGTCCCAGGTAGATCCCAGTGCCCAGGCTGAGCCCTGTGCAGTTGCTTTTGTGAATACTGGATGCATTGCCTAGGGAATTCTATAACTGATTCTGTTGAGACTACTGCCTGAATATAACCTTCAGTTATTTCTGTTTATTATTTCTGTCCATAATTTGATGCCAAGAGGTCTGAAAGGAGTGAGATTTACCTTCATAGAGCAAAATGTCCACCATTTGCTGGGACTTGAGAGTTCTTTATCGTTGGACCTTAATTCTCCTAATTCTAAGAGATGATGTGACCAGACACTTGACTGGAAGGATCCAAAAAATAACCCCATTTCTACTAGCTTCTGTTAACTTCTGAATGATAACCAGCATATGATGCTCAGGTTCCTGTTCCCAGACCCTCCCTGCTATCTCCTTTTCCTTCTCCAGTCCAGTTAATCCTCTATTGCCATCTGTTTAGTTAGTCTGTCCTAAACTGTTTCTTTTTCAACTCTGCTGCAATCCTGTAACCAGCAACATAACCAAGAGCACTGCCTTTGAAAGCTCAATGCTCGTGTAAATTTGCCAGGTCTCAGAGTGGCTGATAAGGTTTTCTGCTACTTTTTTCTTTCTCTGGCAGCAAGCTTGGAAGAAATAGAGTGACACAAGGCCTCTGCTGCTCTTTTGCTGTCCTGTTCTTCCTCTCAAGTTCTTTTGCCTTTTGTTGTCGTCAAGAAACTAGGAGTCAGATTTAACTAAGAATAACAAAATCATCTTTTTTCTGCTCTACCAAATGGACAGTTAACACCAGGAAAGATTCAGAACAAGGGAGTGGAGGAATATTCACACAAACTTCTTGCAGCTAAAGAGAAAGGGAAAAAGAAGGAAGGTTAACTCCCTTTCCTTCTTTGCCCAGGTCTCCAGAAATATCCGAGTGATTATTAATGGTGACTGTCATCATGCCACAGAAGAGATCACATTAACACTTGTGAATCTCTATGCCCAATGGTTTAATAGAAAAGAACTCATAGAAAATGTGCCACCTCTGCTTCTGTCTTCTTTATTGACATGACCAGAGTACATGGCACAGTGCAGGCTTCAGACATAATATGATATTTAGAAAGGCAGTTAAATGCTCTGCCATCTTTATAAAAAAAATTTCTACCTTCAGATCATCCATAAGGAAAGGGACAGAACTTCTCAGCAGCTAAGTTCTTCTCCTTAATCATTCTAAGGCAATGGAAATTTGGCATTTATACCTGTTTCGAATATGTTCCCTTGAATCTGTTTCTTTTTAAAGAATGCTGCCTTTTACTTCCACTGAACTGAATTGAGTTCAGTTGATGACAAAGCGTAGCAATAAAGGCTGAGTAGAAAATTGGAATTCTGTTTCATGAAACTGTCTAGTTTCAAAATATGTTTCTGCATGCACACAAATGCAATTCGCGACCTTTCCACTGAAAACAAAGCACAACTCCATGACAAAGCCTGCAGAGAAGGTTCGTAATGGCTGCACTCCCCAGGAAAGGGTGAGAGCCCTCTGGAGAGCTTTCACTAACCAGACTGAGGTTGGAAAGTTGGTTTTCCACACCTGGGAGAAAGCCAAGGCTTTCTCTGAGCTTGAGCTCTCCTTCCCTCTGCATATCATCTGGAGAAGCTACCTTGCCAAATGTTGGTGAACTGACATTTCAGTGTTTGAATGCTGCAACAAAATGACATTTTCTGACAAAAAAAAAAGATTAGTCAAAAAAACTTCTAATGTTTTATAGTTGAGTGACCAAATAATGTTCTCTGTACAATTCATTACTGTATAATCTTTTTTGAAAAGAAGCAGCCCTCTAATTTTTTTCTTTCATCAGTTGCACTGAAAACAGCACTCCAGTCTCAACGGTTAGGAATTAAGTCTTTCATCCCACAACTTTGACAACAACACAAATGCACAACATTTAAGAAAACTGAACTGTACAACAAACTCAACTCATAAACAAAAATTAGACTCACTTTTTTCTGAATGCCTATATTTTTCTGCAGCATTACTTGTAGGATTTCATATGCATTACTTAGCATGGGGGAAAAAAAAATAAATTACAATTGAGCTATAGGGGAAGCTTGGGCCGGAGACAATGAGTTCTTATTGTAGCTGAACTGCCAAAGTAGCCCATTCACCTCTGAGAGCTGAAAATGTACCCTCAAGTACACTGTGACATATTTTAACCATCATAAAATGGAACTGCCACTAGAAACATGGATCTCACCCTTGATGCAGTTCTTTCTCACTTTTGTCTCTTGTCTATACAGTCCCTTCCTACACAAACAACAGGATACCTGTAGCCGAGCTTCTACCTTCATCTTGGTCGTCATGAGGCCTCCCAAGCATGTGTGTCAGGAAAAAAGGCTGGAGCAGAACTTGGAATGAATGAGCAGCTGGACTGACAGGACAAGATTTTTTATTCCAATGGCAATGCTAGTTTAAGCAGGATTATGGCATTCACTGGTAGCTGTTAGTTTCTCCAGATAAGGTCACCAGAAACTGTGAATTTTCCTGTACAAGTTGGGTTATGAGAAGACCTGGTTTTTTTATGTCATTTTTAGTACAACAGAAAGGAAGCATATTTGGACCATCCTGAGAAAACCCATTTTCCTGAGATGTAGCACATAGCCATGAACTCTTTAATAGGTGCTCGGTATCCCCCAGGCCTGGGCTGTATTGTATCAAAGGTAACCTGTCTGGCACACACAACAGCAGCATGTGATGTGCAGCATTAACGCTGGATCTCACTCACCCATAGGAATCTGGAAGATTCACATACCTATTATTTCTCCAGCTATTGGGAGAGGGAGTTAGATGCTTAAATTCCTCAGTTGAAAAAAACAGACTATTTTATTGAATACACAGTATCGTTCCTCTAAAAAAATAAACACACACAAGACAGAAATTTAGATGAACTGTTAAGTAATTTCCAATAGTTTGAAATACTTATACCATGCTTGTACACTTTTTTCATCAGAATACATTTTGCACTTATTAACAAAGATGCTATTCCATTTAAGTCAATTGGGGCTTCTCTGGTGTATCTTAGAACAGAACTGGAGCCAAGATATGTATCTTACTCAGTTCATTAGACTCTCCAGTGCTGTAGATTAAATAAGCAAGTGTGTCACTAAATCTGTTCAGCATTAAAATGATACAAAATGTATTTTTCTTCTTCCAACTAAATAGTTTTCTTTAAATCTGAACCAGATGGAAACACAGTGAGTTATCTGAGATGAGCTCATCTGGACTTCTGAGTGGAATGTCCGATATTTGGTCACACATCTTGAGATGTGAGTTAGGGTCTGAACAGGGAAATTTTTATCAGCTTATGTTTACTTTTGTAGATAGGCTCATTAGCTTCAATGGACGAGAAGTAAAATAAATGACACATACACACAGAACAAGACCATGCAGGATACATTTCTGTGTAAAATCTCTCAAACGTCGTTCACATTCCCCAAAACAATTATCCCCCCAAAAGTCCAGCAAACACAGTAAGCGGAAACTCAGCATCAACATTAGTTAAGAAAGCTAGAGCAGCTCTTTTTTTTTTCTATGCGTTCTGCTTTTGCTAAGTTTGGGAGATTAGTATTTCTGGGGGCATGCAGGCACACTGACTTGTAAGCCTTTTGTGGAACCAAGCATACTGTTGCCATTTGATTAATTAAAAAAAGCAGGCATCTAAGTTAATCCTTTTTATAGTTACGGAAAAATTATTAGGGGAGCTTACAAATGCAATGTGGGAGATATTAAATCCCCTTGTTTACAGGATTATAGATAAATTGTATCAATGAGAACTCCCTCCCACATGGCAATGCTACCAGGAACTACCTAGGTTTCAGCTGTAGAGTCATCTTATGTTGTCTGGTAATCTGAAACTGCTCTTGTGTTGAAGAAGTATCTGTTCTTTATTAGCCCAATCAGGCTAATCTTGCCTCACTGAATTCACTTTGCCATTGCCTTCATGGACACTAGAATTTCATCTTTAGTCAAGAACCTGAATATGGAATATGTTGAGCTCCCACTTCCTTAGCAAAGCAAATGAGACCTAAAAGTACTTGATACCTTCTCCATGTTATGCACATCTAGTTTTTAGACAGTCTGGTGATGGCTGCTTCAGGCTAATTTACGAGGCTTCCTGATAAGATAAATCAGCATAGCTGAAACTCCTCACCATGAGAATTAAGCTGCTTCTAATATTTAGACTGAACAGGTTTGATTCTTTACACTGCATTGAACTGGGGCCAGCATACTTTTAATGTGCAACTCTCCTGACTCCCATGAGCAAGTTGTAAGAGTCTATCCTATGACAACAAAGAACAGAAGATCTGTTAGAGCTCATCTGCCTGAAATTTTTGCCAAACTCAACTACAGGTTTTTGCTGTTGGGTTTTGTTGCTTGGCCTATTTTTTTTTCTATACATCTTATTACAGTCCTATAATCACGACTCACTCAGGACATCACAGAACACCAAACATCAGAGAAATTAAACCAAAAAGACTTCTAATCACAGTAGCCTGACTTTATTCATTCTGTGACTCCACTGTGGTTCAGTATTTTTTATTTATTCTTACCCTCTTTTGGAAGGAAGACACTGAAAATAGCTACATTTAAACAAACTTCAGGCATAAGACAACCTTCTATCCTGAAGAATTCAGAGGTTTTGTGGTTTGTTTTTTTAATCAAAATCAGAGACATGAGATCTGATCTGTATTGGCTGAATTCCAATGTATTCCTCTTTTCTAATGTTCCCTTCTGGCTGGCCCTGCATCTTCAGCTTCACGTAGCCAAGAGGAATCACCAGGCGTGGGGACATTAGAGGAATTTAAACAGACTAAATCTGGGCCTTGGTGCCTTCATTTTGTGACTTTCATTTTTGATAGCCCTGAAATGTTTGACAGTGGCTTAAGAGTTCATAGACCAAGATCTAGATTAGCACTTGAACGCCAAAAGATGAAACCAAATATTTTGAAACATAAATGAATTTGTGCATGAACTCAAAGCTGAATTTATGCAGCAGAAATCTCTCTGTAGGGCTTAATGGACACCAGAAAGAATGAAAAATAGCAGGATTAAAAAAAATAAAAATCATACTTACTGGAGCTGTGGACATTCTCAGGATAATTAGTTACATATGTTTTGGTTGTGCCCTAGGGTAAAATAAGCTCTGGGATGAGGTAATAAATAAATTAAATGTAGTTTTGGAAATAGTTATCCTTAACTACCCAAAATGTCCACTGCTAGAAGAATTTGGATTCAGCTGACTTTGGAAATCTGAAAGAACCACAGAAACAACTTTTATAAGGGCAACAATACTGCAAAGAAGACACCACAAAAACTCAAGTCAGCACAATCTTGAATGCTGCTGATTAATGCACTGAGCTAATCTAATTGATACATTTTGGAAAGGTTTGTTTGAATAAGCTAGGTAATTTGGAAATGAGCTATATAATAATGTACCCCCACATAAAGTCATCAATTATTATAGCACCAACTGAAATACTAGCTGCATCTTTTGTTCACATGGATGAGTTCTATAAATACTGAACTGCTTCCCACTGCCACCACCTTTTTTCTTTCTTTTTCACAGTCAAGAGTGGAAAATGTAAATACAGCTTAGCTTCACTTGTCACGTCACATGTTCATTTACTACTGTTATTCAGTCTTGCTTGCAGTACCTCTAGAGCAAACTTTGCTTAACTGTTATGGGCCAGATCCAGGTTAGATCGTGTCCTGCCCCTGTGATGAAATATAGAACTTGCTTGACCCAGCCACTCTGAGGAGACAGATTTTAAGTGTTTTAAGTCTTTGACTAATCACTAGGCTTGTACTTAGGGATAATTTCTATTTTCAGCAGAAAAGAGATTTGAAGCTTTTGACAACATGCTGTGGCTTTATTTGGTCTCGCAGGGGCAAAGAGCTATCAGTAAATATACCCAAGTCTCCTGAGGTTTTGGTAACTTGCGTAATTTCCTTCTCACAACATGGCTGATTACCCTCACAACTTGTGAATCAAATTTTCCAGAGGACTTCATAAAGATCTCACCGTTTTAATAATATTCTTGGGTTGGGCAAAAATATTAATACTTAGTCTACATGGTCAAACTCATTTTTACATGTCTTTGCTATAAAATTCACTCTTCAATTGTTTTACTCCATTTTAGCTTTTCACATTCCTCTTCCATTAGATTCACCATGACTCTGGGCTAGCAGCTCCATAAGAAGAGCCTCTCAAGTAAGGACTCTAACAGAGGGAAACAAGATTCACCAAGTCCTGAATCAGGTGTATGTTCCCAGTACCTCTTTAGCACTCTGTTGAACAAATAGACAAATAAAGGCCAGGCCAGCTCACCACTCCTGCCCCTTTGTGACAGTTTAAGCCTCAGCCCTGTAGGAATGGAGATAATGGAAAATTCAAACTACTCCAACATCCAAAGAATTGTACTCAAGGACTAGACTTTGGTCTCTTCTTAGTCAGGAGATCCCTAGTCCTTGGATTCTTCCATCAGTAAATTGTAAGGACTTAGTAAAAAAATTAACTTCCAGTTCTGTCTTGCAGTTCTCCCACGTTTTCTATTTAAAATAACAGTGTCTCTTTTTAACTTCTTAAAAAACACCAACTATTTTCTTAAAGGAATTATTTCCAGAAAGGTATGGGAATCTTCCAGCTATCCCTGTCAAGGACATAATTCTTCAGATTGCCACTACTTTATCCCCTGTATCTAAATGTTCCTTCTCTCCCCATTATGCTGGTCTAAATAAACTGCTCAGTCCCTGCTCTCCAAGACACAGCCATGCATCTTGTTCTTAGAAATCCACATGTGAAATTATGCACAACCACCAATTGCCCATCACAAGAAGCCATGAGACAACTTCAGTTCCAATTCTGCTATCTGTCATGTATCTATTTCTAATAAAGAGAATTAAGAAAGTGCTAAATTTACCAAGTTTTCCATACCTGATAAATACCTGAAAATAATGCAATTTCATCACAGGCCAGCAATGGATCTAGTCTTTTAATTTATCATATGCCTCTAGGTGACTGGCAGCAGAATTCATCAGCAGGACAATGGCCAGGTCTTCAGTCCCTTACCATTAATATAGTCACTTGCATTAGAGAATAAGCTCTTAATACCTACCCCATGAAGTTAGCAGAACTTTACTCTCATTCCAGCATCTGCATATACCTAGGCCACTAATAAAATCCAGATGAAATATTTTACTCCAGAGTCATATCCTCACTCATCCGGGTTACTCATATGAAAACTGGAACCTCTGTTTAAGTAAACAGAGATGCCTCAGAAATGAAGGAGCTATCCAAGCAACATAAGAAATTAGGTATTTAACTGAAATCTTGAAGGCAAGAATTAACTCTACAGTCAAAAGTTATCATGGAAATGCTCAAAACAAGTTCAGGACAATTAAAATAACAAAAGAAGAGATGATTATTGCTGTACACGACTAGCAGAGGTAGACTGATCAGAGATGAAAGACCTGTGTTTCAAATAGGACTTTCATCCGTCTTTGCTTGGCTACTTACCTCATCTGAAAGCTGTTTCAGCTGTGGTAGGATTTTACTTCAGACTGACTAACCACAGCTTCTCCCCTCTTCTTGTTGTGAAATGAAACACTACAATTTTACCTTACGTTATTTACCAAGGTTAGTCAAACCTCATGAATGCACACCCAAAAGAGGAGAAAGAGAAGATGAGATTTGTGGCTAGCTGATAAGAACATATTTCTGATGCTAATTATCAACAACTGATAGGAACACCCTCACAGATTAGGAATCTAGTATTGAATCATTTCTTACCAACGTGTTTTTTTAGAACCTCCTTAAGAACACAAGTTACAGGTGGAAAATATTGTTCACTTTATTAAAATCAATATTATTATTATTACCAAAGCTTCCAATGCAAATCTGATAGTTTGCAATTTCTAGCTGCATTTCCTTCGTGCCTGCGTAGCAAACACTTTATCAGTAAGCTCTCTAACAGAGCTTGGAAGGAACAGGGACTCCTCCAGCCCTGCCCCTGAATAACAACATAGCATGAAAAAGTTGCTCCAGGACCCAAATTCTTTCCCCAGCCTTGCTTACCTATTCTGGACACCCATGCAATAATGCTGCTAACCCATTAAACACTGGCTATTATTTGCTTATTTGGTATTTGTTCTATTACTTCTCTTGCAATGTCTTTTTGCTGACAGACTCTCTGTTCAAGCCTTCCAAGCCTCTAATCATTTTTCTGTTTATTAACTCAATCAGAACTGTGGAAAAAGAAAAAAAAAAAGTTGTTTCTATTAAGAAGATTCCCTTCAGAAGATCTCCTGATGCTTCTATCCAGAATCAGACTTACAGTAACACCCATACCTAAATCCATATCTCACTAAATGCTTTCAGAATGGCCTTTACCTGAAAGCAGTATTAAGAAAATTCATCATATGCAAAGGAGAAAAAGGACTGCACCTACCTCAGAAGGCTTCAGGTCAGTGGGTATGCATGGAAGTAATCTAGGAAATAGCTGGTGACCTGTTCTATTACTGTATTCTTCTCAGAGTGCCTGAAGTTCATCACTGTTCTTAGTAGATTTACCTCCAAAAGTAATGGGTCTTAGCCTGTGCCTTAGCCTCTGCCCATGGCCTCCTAGCAAAGTACATGAGCAAGAAGAAAACTGGGGAGAAAACACAATGATGGAGGGCAACGAATGAAGGAAAGGAAAAGACTTTATGGTCATAGGTTAGAAATGAAAAAAACAGTATTTGGATATGCAAGGAGACAACTGAGAACCCTTCCAAGGGTCCCTGAAAGCAACCGAGCAGCTGGTGGATGCTGTGCAGCAGTGCTCTGCCCAGAGACATGACAGCTAAGAGAATGAAAATAGGCTCAGTTCCCTGTCATCCCCATCAGGCATCCCCTCCTGAGGCTGTGACAGAGCAGCTGAAGCACAGCAGAGAAAATGACAGGGAGGTATCCTACAACCTTGTGGGTCTTGGGTTGAGGCACATAAATAAAACGACAAGGGGAAAACTGAACCCAAAACCTGCTTAGGAGGTATTGGAGGAGCCTTAGGAGGGATTGCCATGTGGTGAACTCAGTATGCTTGTACGTTGAGGTCTTCCAGTTGCCACAGAATGGACATTCATTAAGGGACCCACACAAGCTGCCAAGTAACCCATGTATACTATACAAGCACTTCCACATAGTATCAAAGATACATGCTAAATCTAAAAATGTATGAGCAACTACATTTTCTCAATGAATTTAGCAAAACAACGTCTGAAGCTGTTGAAAATCATCTTGTAATAGCAGTCAGCGTATTTCTGAAATATATTGAAAGAAATGTGAGGTGCTGTGGGAAGAGGTAATCTGGACTCTGCACGTAAGCAAGCAGTCACAAAAGTCACGTTAACCATAGTTGGTGACTAGAGTTAGGTTCCAATTAAGTGGTTTTCTACAGGATTGCACTTTACAATGTCAGGAAGGAAACAGTAAGTCCAACAAGTACCATTCATTCACTTCTTGCCATAATGGTATGGCAATGGCTGTAGACCTTGCTCCAAGATCCTGTCTTCTAAGCAGTAGAATTTGCAGTAACATAACTGGTAGAACTTAAGTAAATTGGGATTCATAACTACTAGCTGCAGGACTATGCATTGCATCATTTGTAATATATTAAAAGTTAATAATCATGATTTTTTACAATATCAAATGTAGGACTTCAGCACAACTCACACTTAGTTACTTGTCAAGCAGAGAGCTGCTGCTGTAGTTGCACCACCAGCCTGGCATTCAAGAGATGTAAGGTTAGCCACACATTTCCTGTGTGACTTTGTATGAATTGCTTAATCTTGGTTTTCTGCTCCTCATCCGTGAAACAGAGTTATTTCCTTCTGCCACGGAATGTGTACTAAAACACATGTATTAATAAGCAGGTACAATGGTGACATAAAGCTTATAAAATGGCACTTAGGAAAATGTCAGTATTAATTGAAGCTAACAAAGAAAGCTCTTTGTAGTAAAACCCGGAATTTGTCCTCAACTTCAGCCCACTCTACAATTCCTGCAGACCTGTGCTAATACTCCTCTGGTAAATTTTTTTAATTTGCTGCTTAATTCCCTAGAGAACATTGTAAAAATTCAGTGTTCATCTAAATAGTACTCTATCAGAATAATGTTTATACTACTTCTTTCAACATGTTGTGACTAAAATACACGAAAAAAATTCAAAGTAGAGCATCATCAGAGACTATTTACATGAGAAACAAAGTATCGCATGAGGAAATAACCCCACAAAACCTTGTCTCTTTCAACAATCTTTGCCAGTGATAAAAGTATTGTTGAAAATTTGTCCAGTGTGAAATTCAGATATGTTAAGGATGAACCTGTAGGTCATTTGATAGGTATAAAACAAGTAAACAGATTATAGCAATGCCACCCTGAGGGCCTCTGATTAAAAAAAAATGCTCCAGTTTCATCCTGAATATATTAGAGCAACTCTTTCCGTGGTGGGTAAGGGAAATGGGGAGGTGAAGAGTGAGGGATGATAGATTTCACAATTGCTCCACGTGGAGTGAATCTGCTCTAGCACTGCGGAACCATTTGAGGAAGCTGGGAAAAGGAGAAGGGTGTGGCTGGGGAAACTGTCTCTCTCAAAGCCATAACCACACGTTTAAAATAGCATTGAAAAAACACACTCTGGATCATTTTGTTGGTTTTGAGTGCAGTAAGCTTTCTACACAACTCCTTTAAACCAGCATGCTTACAGAAGGAAAAATAGGAGGCATCAGTGGCGTAAAGTGTATCCTTAATTTCCATACTCCTCAGTTCTAGGCAAGAAGGATCTCCCAAAGCCAAGACTTTACATAGTTAATGTCTAACTGAAGTAACCTCTATAGTGATGTACAGTGACAGAAAATGTTTATTATTGATTCCATAGAAAATGAAAGAACAGAAAACCAGATAAAAGCACTAGTTCTCATCCATGATAAGAAGAAATGTGATGTGTGCATCACGATACTTATGCATCATGAGTATAGACTCCATAGGCAGAAGAAACATAGTATTCTGGTAAAACAAGTTTCCACTTAATTTTTGTTGAAGAAAAGCATTTCATTTAGGCAGGGCAACAGATTTTTCAATACAACAAAGCAAGCTATGCAACTACAAGCAGTAACTTTGTTAAAGGTCTCTTTCTAACTGGTTATTTAAAGGGAGGAGAAGTAGACATGGAACTACCACAATCATAGCTACCGTTTTAATTTTAAAGAGTGCTTCAAGGCACAGTAAAATGACAGAATAAAACCGAAAGAGATCCTCTGAGTGATCTATCTATCTCAAAACAGGTCAAAAGGTCCTTTTGCTAGCCCCTATTTCAAAATGGTTCAGAAGGCCCTTTCCAGAGGGCAGCAATCCCACACCAAGCAGGCTGAGTTCTGAGTAGCCACACAAGAAACTTATTTTCTACATGCATAGCTGCTTTTTTGTTGTTGTTTTGTTTTAAACTGAGAGGTGATAAGAAGATATGTATCTTGATATGACACCAGGATTTGAGATTTTTGTTGTATGGAATCAGTACAGTTTTGTCAGTTACTAATATAAATGGAGTCTCAAATAAAAAAGTACAAGACAGCACATCAAACAACTGCAAAAATATTGTTATGCTTTGTCTCAATGTTGTAGATCTTCCTGAATTGGATATGGTATTCACATCCTTAAAATTGCTAGGAGAGGGTCTACCTGAGTCATCCTTATTGCAGATACTTGCTCTCCCCTGGATGATGGCTGAGGGTCACATAAGCAGGACAATCCATGTAAAGCTGCTCTTTTGTCAAGGTCTGTAAAGCAAAATTCACAGAATCGCTGAATGGTTGAGGCTGGAAGGGATCTCCAGAGGTCACCTAGTCCAGGCCCTGTGCTTAAGAAGGGCCACCTAGGGCCAGTTGCCTTGGACCATGTCCAGATGGCTCCTGAATGTCTCCAAGGATGGAGACTCTTTCACTCCTCTGGGCAGCCTGTGCCAGTGCTTGATCACCTTCACAATCAAAGTGTTCCCTGACATTCAGAGGGTTTGTGATTGTGACTGTTGCCTCTAGTTGTGTCAGTGGGCACCACTGAAAAAAGCCTGGCTTCACCCTCTTTGCACTCTCCCTTCAGATTTGATAAACATTGGTGAGATCCCTCTGTGCCTTCTCTTCATCATGCTGAACAGTCCCAGGTCGCTCGGCCTATCCTCGCAGGACAGATGCTCCAGTCCCTCCATCATATTTATGGTCCTTCACTGGACTCTCTCCAGCAGAGATTTTACAATAAACATTCTCATAACTAGCCAAGCTGAGGAAGGACTGTATTTATTTCTTGCTTTCCATAAAAGCAGCACTGACCAAGATTTGTCTAAGAGAGTGTCATAACTTTGTTCGTGTAAGGTACAGTGCGCTATCTCCTGCCTTCCAGCTTTGCACTGCATTTTTTGTAGAGAAAAACTGAGATGATTTCAGATTTGAACAGAGTTCATTGTGATCAAATAAGCTTTTCTGAACTTTCAAATGTTTTGGCAAACTTAATTTGGCTAATTGACCTTGCTTTCATCTGAGGCTCTGGCATCCTGCACAGCAGCAGGGGTAGATCCCAGTTTTTGCCCTCTTGTGCAGGGGTAGCTCACGATGCGTGCCTGTTGCACTGTGCCAAGGCACACACGTGGAGAGGCACCTTCCCACCTGCGGCACAAACACCTGCAGTCCGTGCCTCGCCGTCCAGGGTTTGCAGGCACCATAAGCATGCAACTGTTTGGGATCTGCTCTGTTTTCAGATATTCACTCCTTTTCACCCCTGGGTATGTGAGACCAAATGTGCTACCAGCCGCTTCCTCCAGCTGTTCCGGGCCACATCTCTACAACGTCACGGGGAACAGTGCAGCACACTCTATGTGAGAGTCAAACGAGTGGGCAGGACCAGGTCTATGCAGTTACTACTTCAGACCCCCAAAGCAGTTCTGCTGCATTTGTACACTGCGAAGTCAAAGCTATTGAAACATAGGTTTCAGTTGGAGATGTGAAAGACTGCAACAAGCTCCTGGAAAAAATGTGCTATCTCCTGCACGTGAGGTTTAGAATGACAAGTTAAAAATGACATCTCAGGAAGGTGTATGGATACCTGCTCCAGTATCAGTGCTGGGCTGTTCTCAGTCTAAGTTTTTTTCCACCATGCCATTTCTACAATACCTACCTAAGAGCTTCCTTTCTCCACTGGGAATCAGTTCTTGGGTTGAAATTCTCCAACCACAGCTTCCTTACTTCACTGCCATACAATTTTACTCAGCCAGTTGAAGCTGAGTAGAATAACTTCCAGCACTAGTGCTTCTAGTTACTTCTGACTCGTCTTATGTGGGCAGCACATGAGGATGGCATCATGTCCCCAGGCTCATGCAGTAATCCCAGCCCACCACCACCACCTCTGTGATGTTGCTCAAGTCTTCTCTCTCGTATACAGAGAATCACCTTAAAGAGACCATTTCACCACTCTTGTGCCTCTTTCACATTTGCCTTGATTTACTGATCACACATAGAAGTGCAGGAAGGGAATATTTTCATACTACTTTGTAATGTTTCATGTAACCAATGTGTAAAAATGTAGCTCTTGTGGGGGAGCTCACAACTACTTCTGCCCTGGTAATCAGACAGAATATTGCAGGAGGGGGAGATTACCAGATGCTCCAGAATACTTTGAAGATTGATTGCAAAGAGGTTTGTTTTTTTTTTTTTTGTTTAGATTGAGATGACTTTAGATTAATTAGAACTGCTGTTAATAAACAGTGAATGACTTTATGCTGAATGTTGCTGCCAGTTACTTCATTTAACTGTGCTTACAGTAACAGTATTAAAAAAAAAAATCATCTTATGGGAATCATTACATTCCCTCACTGTGAAAAGATTTCTTCTTGTTTATCTTATATACTCTTACTGCCAGTTTAGGCATTCAGCTTTTAAAACGTTCCCCGTCAATTTCTTGGCGTGACACTGCCAATTCTCAACCACTGTCACTACCCTGTTATGCAAAATGGGTACAAAGGCTGCCATTCAGATCTGCTGCTTTTTTATTAATTAACTCTAGTATTACAGTTACTACTACAATAATATTGCAGCAGTCCCAGTGTGTTTCATGATAATAACATTTCTGATATGCAAGTAAAAATAAACAAATATTGCAGCTGAAAGTGGTTACAGCATTTCCCTATGATCCCCGGCTTAGGACCCAAAGCCTGGGGAAAAACCCAAGTAAAGTTATGGAGCTGTTTGACTGTGTCTTACCTAGAACCTATGGGACCAGCGGGTCCAACTCTAAATGGCCTGGTGACAGGGGAAGAAAACCCCCAGACTGTAGGCACGATAAAAAATGAGAAACAAAAGATGTCTGTAATGGGCTTGCCACCCAGCATTCACTGAGCTTTTGTTTAGCTGTCTCAGAGATCTGCTAGACTCATGCCCAGGGTAGCTGGACTCAGGGAAACCCGAGCCGATCCTGCACATACTGCAACCTGTCCAGCTATGGTCTGTAGTCCAGGTGACCAGGTCCAAGCCGAGATACCCTGCGTTGACACAGGTCAGGGCTTTCAGATCAGAGCTTGGCCATATTCAGTTAGCTCAAAGGGCTCTTGGATTGCCTACACCAGCACAAATACACTTGGCCATATTCAGTATATTCCCCATCTCCAACCAGGTATGGTTATTGTTAAACCTCTCACTGTGAATATTATGCATCTCACAAACACTAGGTCCCTATTCACCTCTGCTCGCAAACTTTCTTCCACAGTCCTCGTTCTTTAGGAAAGGGTTGCTGCCTCAGAAGGGCCTCATGGATTCTCAACAGAGCAGACAAAAATGCATTTTGCCTCCCTGTGGAGGAGAGTCAGACTCCTGTCCTTGGAGGGGAAGGCAAAAGACAGAGGTAAGACAAAGACTGAGGTGAGAGCCCTCATTACTCATCCTGATGTTGGAAGAGGCCCTAAGCTCAGCAACTCCTGCCCTCCTGCTTACTTGCCAAAACCCATGGTGACAAGCTGAGGAGCAGGACCTCCAACAGACCAAGAGAGCTGCAGAGCCTTTTTGCTGCCACTAGACATTTGCCACCCTTGATAATGCTCTGTTTTGCCTATGCTGGCAGGCGGCCCCGACTGAAGCTTACCTCTACAGCCAGCACCAGCCACCTCCAGTGCCCCCCTGCTTCTTATTGTCAGTGAGGGCCCTGGGGCCATGGCTGTGGGAGTACAGGAGCTGCTGCTGTCCTTGGGGGATAAACCTTTGTCTCTGACAGGACTTAATGCCAACTTCATCTGAGAAGGGCTTTAGAAAATCTGTGCAAGCAATTAGGGGATGAACCGCCTCCAAGGAAACTTTCTCTCTAACCCTTATTAGTAGTTAGAGGTTGGCCGCAAAGCAAGTAGCTTTACATTCTCAGACTTGCAGACACCATTATGATGGACGCTCCGACAGGAGCCAATTCAAAACAGAGACACAGTACTCTCTCCAGTAACATGGGTGCATTGGTCTGCGTGAGGTACGAGTGCTGCAACTCTGTTCTGGATTGACATGGCTTTATCTGTCCTAAGCACTGGTCTTTAAGGGATTAAAAAAGATATTTTTTTTTTTTAATCTAAAGCCAAAATAACTTTATTTTGACAAGACTTCGAATTGTCTACACCCCAAACCAGACAATCTATGAACATTTAAAAATGAATCCTGTTATGATAAGTCATTTATTTTTAGTGCATTCAAAAATATTGACAACTCATGCAGTAGCATTGGCAATGCTGTCTCACAGGATGTGTAATGTTGTACAATACTTTCAATATCCTATGAGCTGATTTTCATGTTTTATTTTATATATGGACAGCGGCATCTTGGTCAAGGCAGAAACTCTTATTGTATGGATTGGGAGGTATTCTGTTTGTACCATGGCACATTTTTACAGAATATTTCAACAGAATTTCCATTTCAGAGGAAGTTTCAGGCTGTTTTCATTCTGAGAGAGAGCAATTTGCAAAATGACAATATTTTCCATGACATGGAAATCCCAGCTTTTAACTCATTCCATCCTCAAAGCAAGGAACTGTGTGGGTGACTCCTTCCATCTCACTCCCAGCTCCAGTGCCAATCCTGTCACTTCCTGCATTATTCACCATTGCCTTTCAGCTCAGGATTTACATTTCCAAGGTTATCAGCTATGATTCTGAGTACAGGGCTATGAAGAAGATTTCATGAAAACAGCATGATTTTTTTAGAGGTGTCTCTCTTCAGATCAGAATCACACTCTAAAGCCAAAGTCACAGCCCCAGAATAAATATGTATTGTGTGTGACCAAGCCCTGCATTTTCCAGGTCATAAGAGTTCTTATGCCCAGGTCTTGAAGGGAGTGGAGGCCTGAGTTGTGCAACTCCTTTGCAGATCCTTTTATTTGCATGAACAGCTTCATCTGTAATCACCATATGTAAAGTCCTGTTTGCAATTCACATAAATTATTAATTCACAGCTTAAGTTGCACATTTCCTCTATTAGTCACATTTCTTTGAGGCTTCTCATTACTGCAGCATATGGAAGTTCTCTTTCCCTATGGTGCTGTGTAGTGGTTAATTGTGTGAATCAAAAGGTATGTAAAAGACATCATTTAGGACCAAACTCAACACAGAAGTTTCCCTAGCACAAACCTCAAACAAGCAGTAGAGGTACTGAAATTCTGTATTACTGCAAGCTTTATCAGCGTTTGAAGACAATGTCCAATGTTTCAGCTTGTCCAATACCAAATGGACAACAGGAGTTTGAGAACTGTTTGTAGGGATTAATGACTAGCTGGGAGGAGTTGATGGCTCAAACACAGTTGAGAGTCATTAATCGTGGACGGTCATTAATTCTCAGGCAACACCCAGTGTCAGAGTTGTTACTCTTATGAACTGTTGTTTAAAATCATGTGTATGAATGTTTTTAGGGTTAGGTAGTTATAGTCAGCACGTATGGGGCATTTCTAGAAAATTAACGCTTTGTACATTAGGCAGATTGCTTATGTCAGCTCTCCCCATGGCTCTCATTTGCTAATGTAATTTATTTGGGTTGATGGATTGTGGTTTATGCTCATGTGCACTCCCAGTACAGGACACTTAAGTCACATCTATCAATTTTTCAACAGCTTCCCCGTGTTTCTGTGTGTGTCCGTCCTGCCTTTTAAGACAATGTATTGCAGAAGACAAATTCCATGCTGATACATCTGACATGACTTGTAAAAATCAAAGGAAAGAATTTTAGGTAAATCACAAAGGAAATGGAAAACCTCCCAGGATGTTGCAGGTTCTGTGGGTATGCAAGAAAGGGACAAATGAGGGTAGAGCAAACTGCTGACGACAGCCATCTCCGCAAGGCATTTTTAAGTCAGTTGCAAACAGGCAGACACATGCCCATTGGACACACTGCAAGCTTCTCCGGGATGGGTACAGGACTGGTGAAAACGTGCAAGTTCAAAGAACTGTGAGAAGCTCAGGAAAATGATACTGGCATATGAACTAGTATTCTTATCAGGCCTCCAGTTAAAATATATCTATTTGTATAGGTTGTATGAAATGAAGATGTAGTTTCAGTTCCACGCTCAGCAAAGGCCTATTTGCATCATGTAAGTCATCATCAGAGAAGACGACTTCCTTGTTGGGGAAGCCAGGACCTAAAGGACTATGGAAAATGAAGCTTCCTTTTCCTATTAGAATTGTTTTCTCCAGTCTGAGTTGTAAAGATATTGGTAGCAAAATACAAAAACCATTCTGGCCCTATGTATGTCTCCCAGGTGCCTCGGCACGCCTAGATAACACCTTTCACAATCGCCATATCCATTTTTAATGGTCATTTTAAGGAAAGAAAAATCTATTGTTTTTTTGAACGTGACTACTAAAGCCAGTAAGCAGACATATAAAACAGAAAGCACATTAGCAGCTGCAGATGTAACCCAGGCAGCCAAAAGACTAGTGTGAGCATATTCTCCTAGACCTTAAAGCCTGCCAGAGGACATCCATCCTCTTTCCTCCTTTTCAAAACCCCCTTTGCCATCTTGCAGATCTGTTTATTTTCCCTACAAATCCCTAGGTTCTGATGGGTTTTCCTGAAATAAGAAAATAAAACCCAAGTTACTGGTGGGAGGACTTAAGAGTCCTAATAAGATCAAGATTCTGTAACAGACCAATCTACAACATAAGCTGATTACTAATCTTGCTTCACATTGTGCTGTTTCTGAAGGCAGAGTCAGAACTGTCAGGGAAAGAAGTAAGGGAAGAGTTTAATTCTCAGATAAAACCAGGTACTTAAGTCACCCTTCAAAAACATAGAGACATCCACACAAATTTGAGAGTTGTATGTTTCCATGACAGGGAAACTGCCTCATCTGCAGATGCAGCAGTGTATTTTATGCACACCTGTTTGACTGCACAACAGCTTAGATTCTTGATCTTGCCATGAACTCTTCATGAGCAGGTCCCTGTGCGTAGGTACTTATTTTTTTGATAATGTAGCCCCTAAGCCTCTCTTCAGAATAGTTTTAAGGTTTCCATGAACTTTGCTCAAAAATGTGCCAAAAGACTTCCAAGTAACAAACATGCTTTTGCAATTTACTGAAACTTTCCCCTTGTGTTCCAGAGAAGCAACCTCCCCATTACTCACCAGAGAGACACATGAGCCAAGGAGGAAGGAAAGGGAATCAGCTAGTAAAAACAGGCAATTCCCTTCTTTAGTGTCTACACTTAGTCATTAAATAAAAAATAGAAGTGAAATCCAACCTTTTTTTTTTCCAAATGGGTCATTGCCTCAGTGAAGACTGACTAGATGAGGGACTATTTGTATCTTGGTTTTGATCAGAGCTTTCTGTAATCAGTTGCTTTCTCAAAATAATACTGCTACACTTCATACTGTAGCAGGGGCTATTGTGCATTTGATGTACTCTGCATCCTTCCAAAGGAATGCAGTCTCCCAAGTATATCTTTTTACACTTCTTTAAATGACTAGAGAACTATATTACCCAATAAGCAAGGGGGTTGGGGTATTTTTGCCAGATACTAATTTTACTTGGAAAGAATTGAGTCAAGGCCAAAGCACAAAGTTCAGATCTAAATCAAATTCACTTTCCTCTAAAGTTAAGAGTGTGTTGCAGCCTGAGGTTTCCAACTGACTCTTCTTAAAAATCAGCTTCTACAAACTTGAAGTGTTGGGCTTGCTTGGGTTCTAGGTGCGGTACAATCAGGAACTGGAAAATTTGTTTCTGAAAGTTCTGTCACATGGAAGGGCAAGCACAGGAGATCATAACGTCCCTTCTAGCCTTAAGAATACAGCAATCAATTAGAAGTTGAATTTGCAATGGAAAATGTTAGTTGATACATGATGAAATGGTAAATCCTGTTCATTTCACACTACAATTATTCAAGGCCCAAGAGTGACAGTCAAACCTTATTTCCTGCAAGACAGTATTGTACTTAGTAACACATTGTATAGTATGAGTTGTACACTTGTAACTCACATATCCCCCCTGCAACTTTTCAAGAGTATTCGGTGGTAGGTAGCAAAAACCAAGCACAAAACTCCTTTTTCTTGAGTTATTCTCTGAAAACTTTCTCCACAAGATCACTGGAAAGATTTTTGGCGGGGTACCTCCTGTATAGTCACTACATCGAAGTGCAGAAATCCATAAAATAATCAGTGTGACATTGTCAGGGAAGAGTTCTTTCCATGCATCCCAGCCAGAGAAAATTCCAAAAGGTTTTCTGGTGCCAAAGCAGTTGAATTAAATTTAAAATTGGATATATTTAGCTATCCCCCCAGATTTCAGTTTCTGAGTATCATTTAGTTGCAGATGAAGGTGCAGAAGGACTCACAATCACGGGTCAAGTTATCTTAAATCAGCTGAGCCCCAGGAAACATGTGGCTGTACACTTTTAATTTGGCCAAACACAGGGTAATATGGCTTAGTTTAGCCATCTTTCCCTGCAGGCAAAGCTTCATCAAATTGTCTTACGTTTTTCGTGGTCTGAAAGCATTCACACTGGATTTACCACATCTCAGCTGACAGATGGGAACTTATTAAACATCAGTATGCTGATGAAGATTTTGAACGCACAAGATTTCTGTGGCTTTGAAAAGAAATAATTTCTAAAATATGCTACACAACTTCCACCTACACTGCTAGCTATACATTTGCAAATGCTTTGTGGATATAAGGTGCCATATTTGCAAAGCCAAACCCTCTCTCTCTTCCCCCCTGCTCTCACAAATTACCATCCTATTGAAACAAGCAGGCTATTTGGCACAGCTGTAAGTGTGGTTACATAACAAAGCCAAAAAAAGCAGCTCCCACAAATCCAAACCACAGATTAAGTCCAGTTTTAGAAGATAATATGTACAGTAGTGACAATGAAAATTATGCCATAAGAAGGAACAACTCTCTGACTCTGTTGCTCACAGACGTTTAAAGGCTCATATGTAAATATTCAAAAATACAAAAAAAACCATATATAATAGTCAGGACAGCATTTTCAACTCATACCTTTTTCCCACACCTACAAGCCCACACTGGAGGTAAGCAAACTAGTTTGCACTGGGCATTCCTTTGCTAGCATAAGAGCTGCCTCTGGAGGTAGTACCATATGAGCATTCTGTGCTGATATACACAAAAAAGGTGATGGAAGAAGGAAAAGGAAGAAAGGACGTAGGCTTCAGAACTAGTGTCTTGAACTTCTTCTGGAAGAGTCACCAAAGTGTACCTATAGAGTTTTTAAGAAGCTGTTGCTGGCCCAGAATACCATTCTTCCTGAGATACACATATTTGAGAGGCAGACACACAACAACATTCCTCTGCTTGTGGGTACTGAGTAACAAATGTTCGGAGATTTTTGGTAGGTGAAACATTATTTTTCTCACGTCATTTGGGAAATGCTCATTACTACCTTTTCCAGCAGTTCAAAATGAGTCATAAAAAACCTGGTTGATTGTCAGAAAAGCTGCCTACACAGTGCTCCTGAAGTTTGTGTCCTCCAGTGGAACTTGACAATCAGCTAGAGGTTCTTCACTGTTTGCATTTGTTTTGTAACTTTGCATTATCATCATTAATGAGGTCAAGAATGAAAATTAAAAGCTATGTGCTTTGTTAATGGGAACTAGAACAAGAATATGGCTTTGGCTAAACTTAAATAGAACAGTAGTTGAGAATACAATCAGTGAAAAGGACAAGAACTTTCAGATGCTGTAAATTGTGATGTTCACAGGCTTAACAAAGTGTTACGCGTGTCTTGAGGTTCTGGCCCTACTATGAGTATTTATTTTTTCGTCCCAATGGTTGATGTAGGAAAAAATGTGCAGCTACCATTTTATAAAACACTTGATAGAGCTGGAATTGATTACGAATGATGAGAAACAGAAACAAATGTCTGACATTCCAGAAATAGAGTCACAGCTCTCATTTAAAACAAAAACCAACACAACAAAACCCCAACAAACAAACCAGAAAAACACTCTCCACAAACAAAGCAACCCAGTGTCCCAACCCTAGAGCTAAGTTGTAGTATATGAAGCACAAGAACTAATTCCTTATTATTACACTAACAGTCATCTTAGATACGTTGGCAGGTTGAGTGTTGGTGAGGAGTAGCCAGCCTTGTCCAGGACATAATTTCTGATGTTTCTTGAGTCAGTAAAACTCTTTGTCAGTGAGAACAATTCACAGAATGAATGAACATTGGAAAACAGATGATGTCTGCATAGCCACTTTATACCAGAAACTTCTACTGGACAGAAGACCAATAGGAAAATAGTATCTGTAAAGTTTTCACTGTAAGTGGTCAAACAGAAACGGTCTGAACAAGGTACATGACCTACAGATCTTATGCATAGGACTGAACACTTAGGAATGGCTGATGGAGTGAAACCAGCATACCACTTTTCTGGTTTGATCAGGACATTATCAAGCCCTTTCACCACTGCTCTCTTGGAGCTTTAGAGCTTTCTCATCAAACAGGTCTGCTTCTAAAAAGAACCTCCTCTCGGGAAAGTTCACTCACCTTAGGAGAACAGAAATACTCATTCGTTAATACCTTACCCAGCAGCCCAACTACCTGATGGTAACTGTCATCAGCATGTAAATTCCAAACTGCCCACACTGATAGGAAGTTCATCGTGCTTCAGAGATGGCTCAAGATCAATGAATCAGACAGACAGAAATCGCTCTTTAAAAGCAGTAGCACAATTAGAACCAGGAGAGTTTGTTCACTACATGAAACAGCTCATCGAGCCAGGTGGTTTAATTAAGAATTTAGACCAAAGCCGTGAAATCTGTGAAGAATCATCAATATGCAGGACTGGTAAGATCAAGTAAACACACACAGGAAAAACTATTCCATGTTTCTTCACCAGATATCATTACCTGTTTCATCACTTCTGGATGATCCCATCCCATATCCACTTGGCAAAGCTCAGGAAAAGTGGTAAAAAAATCAGAGCCATAAACTATGAAACACTTCTGTGGCTTTCTGCATTGGTAACGGTGCAGAAATTTTCCTGCCAAAGACGGAAATAGCCAGTGCCTCACTCTGAGAGGTTCACCTATCAAGGTTCTTGAAAAATAAGTAGTTTTTCCACTCCTCAGGAAGCAAACACTATCCCCTGAAGATCTCTGCAATTGCCATCTCATTTCTGGGCAAAACTATTAAAAACACAGTAACCAGAAAGTGCCAACAACATACAACTGCCAGCTTTGTAGAGGACTCGCAGGCAGGGTTCACATCAGGACACAGAATAGAGACTGTGCTTATTGCCACTCAGGCTACCACTTAGGAAAAAAACCTGATCCTCCCGTATAGAGCCATGCAGGGATGCAATAGACCACAAAATGCTGGACTCAGATAGAGGTGATCCTGCCTATGGCACCTGCAATGTCTTGTTTGAAGCAGCGCTCAGAGTGATATTTAATTGGATCTTCTGTCTGGACCATCACCTGCAGGGTCACACATGTTATCATTCTTCTTTAATAGCTATGCAAGATTGCTGGTGGATACTCCAAGGTGGCAGAGGCATAGCTGATAACACTGCAAGGACACTTAATCTTAACACCTACAGCTATTGCTATTACTGAGAAGACAGAGTGCCTACAGGAATTCACTTCTCTGATAAAGCACGGCTGACTCGCTCAAGCTGAACTTAGGCAAGACTGAGTCACTGTTGGTCAGACCGGGGAAAATGCTTTGAATTGCCTGAAAATACTCTTGAAACCTTCAGAGCTGAGCTATCACAGTAGTGAACCAGGGCACTGAGTGGTGTGGATGGCCAGAGAGCATCTCTTCCGCGCTTTGCTCTGCTGGAAAACTTGCTTCTCTCTCCTTAGTGAAGATCAACCCATGCCTTGGTCAGATCCAAGTTTAGGCAGCTCCTTTTGCTGTAGCTAAACAACTTTTAAGCATCAACAGACTTCCTCTGTCCTCTTTCTCATAAACTCAGACCACCATGTCAAGATACCCTTCCAGAAGCTTTGGAAGCTGGTTTGAAAACTTGCTCCTCAATTCTAAAGCAGTGAATGGGCAAAACACCAGAAACTAAGATGAATTCTGATCAACAAGCCTCTGTAGCTGCTTTATCTTCTAGGATAATGCGATCATAATGCAGCAAAGCCTTCCACCACATCATGGCCCTTGTCTCAAATAAAACCCAAATGGCTTTCCTGCCCTGCAAAGAACTCTACCCAAAGCATTGTTTTGTTTTGTTGTAAGTATGGGCAATGTACCAGAAGCAACATGGAATCTACCAGGCACTTCACTAATTTTTAAAGCTAGCATTTGCACACCGTGGTGATACACAGTGATACTGATCCCACAGACAGGTAAGTTCAATATGGAAGAAGAATTAAAGCAGGAGCATAGGCAGTCAGATAAAAGAGTGATGTTAACTAGAATAGGAAGATAAACAAGGAGGAAGTTGAAAAAAATGGAAGGCTTGTTTTACTTTTGTGGAAAGAAGGTGGTCAAGAACAGAAAGGCAGAGGCACAAGCTTATGAAGATAGGTTTCTCAGCTGAGTACCCTAAATACTGCTCAATTTTGTGGCAGATAACAATGAAATTTAACATTTGCTAGTTTTGGATAGTACCTTATCACTTTTAACACGGATCATCCGAAGATTCAAAATGCAAAAATAACAGCCTGTGCCTCGGGGCCAGAGGAAATGGGACATTTTTGTGCCATTCTGGTGATAAAGAACAGCTGGAATGGACCTTGAATGTGTCTCCATGATTTGACAACTGGGAATTTAAACTGGTTTTCCCCCTTTTCCCTCTATTTTCTTTTAAATAGTTCCCCAGCAGCTCTGAAGGGGTACTTGTCTTGCATACTGTATACTAATCACTATTTGTGTGCTCCTCAGAATTAAGTCCTTACTTCATTGCGTGGAAAGTCTTTCAAAAACTGTGGAGGTGTGTGTGGGGGAAGTCATTTCCAAGTGACATTCCAAGCCCCTCCTTCTCTCGGGCTCCAAGGAGTAATTACTCAGCTGGAAAAGGAAACAACGCTCCTATTTTAGTGTGGCTTAGGACCCTGGGCCTGGCTTCATGTTTCAGATTAATGTTTTCTGTGCCTTTTGGAAATTCAGAATAGCAGAAAAGCCACCCTTCCGAGAGAGCTGCATCCTATAGATGCAAGGCATTCTGGAGGCATGTATGACTTGCTGCCCCTTTCCTATTTTGCTGTGTCCCATTGAGACACATAGCTATTTTCCCTCCCACTTGAATGAACTTCTAACCTGCATCTACAAAGCCACATCTGTTCTTCCTGACCCTCTGTCCCGGGTCTCTGGTTGCTCTGTGATGAACATTTAGTATACTTTGTTGCAACATAACTACTAAAGCAAAACAGACCCAAGAAAAACAGACTAAACCAACTGTTTAAAAATGAAGTACCAACATGAGCCACTTCAAGTCAACTAGAAAAATCTAGTCTTACGGTATCTTACAATCCTACCTAATGCTAGTCCTAGCAGGACATGGCTGGCTAGAACCCCAGATCTTTAAAAAGAAGCTGAAATGCTTTCTTCAGCGTATTCTTCAGTATTTCAATAAACAGTGCACAAGTGCTTCAGTTATGGTTCGACCATTGCTTATAGTGCAGTGTGGTGGTTGCTCCATGCATACAGACACACTAGGTGCAGTGGCGAGATGCCATACAAAGGGGACCTCTCAGTCCGAGGAACGAATCAAAGCAAGGTACCACTTTACACAAACAAGACAGTTAGAGACCAAAGTTTGGAAACCGAGAATGATTTCCAGATTGTGAGAATAAAGCAAAGAATAAAAGCTTCCAAAAGCAACATGATTAAGGAATTATCAACACCTAAGGAAAAAGTTATTAGAACACTGAGTCAGTAACTTGCCTTTCCAATGTAATAACAAATCAGAATGGAATAAACTATGAACTCTGTGAATGTGTGTATCCTCATTTCCACACCCTTATAGGTTTATGGAAAGAAATGGATATCATTCTAATAGCATTCTATAATCTCTCTGCTCCTTCATTTATATTCTAGAAATGGTTTAACATTTAACATCAGAATTGCCAGATCCACTCAGACACAAGGTCCATTTAGAGCAGAACACTTTCATTTAAGTGTCTAGCAGGAAACATTTCAGCAAAGGGCACAAGAATCCTCACCAAAAGGAAAAAAAAAAGGCCAGATGTGGTATACCTTGTAGCCTTATTTTCCACCCCAGCTCTCCATAGGCTTTCTTCTTCATCACTTAATAAAAGACAAGGGTCCTCTTCAAAGTCTGCATGCTCTTCAATGTACCAACAATAACAATCCTTACTGCTATAAATTCTTTCAGTAAAAGTAAGACAGTTGATTAATAAAGTATGAGAAGAATGAATTCCCAAAGCTGTGGGTAGGACATTCACCTATAAATCCCACATATATGCTTGCCAGCAGTAACAGTTCATAGCAACTAGACTGTGCAGCATCAGATCCCACCATCTGCTCTCTGCTGAGAATATTACTGACCAGGTGATTGTCTCTGTGAAATCTGGGAACGTTTTCAATAGTGCACAAGCAGACACAAAGACACGCCTCAGGTCTACCATATGTGTAGAACAAATACTTGGTTCATTCTATAAAGTTCAGAGCTCTTAAAAATTCTGGCAACATCTATTTCACTTCTTCTTTACTAAGGTAAGCATGCGTTTTATAGGTAAAGTACAAAAGCGAAATCTCACTACTTCAAATAATTCCTTCATACTTCAAAAATTCTAATAAATGAAAAGGATTCTGATCTCTAACGGGCTGCCTAGAGGTGATTGCAGAGATTCCTACAAAGCTTTGCATATTGCCACGATCTTCGTCCTGGCAGTAAGATACCCCGAGGTGGAAACTGCCAGCCCTTGGCTCCTTAACAATGAATAGAAATCAGTCTCCAAAAAGAAAAAAATATCCCTCTCTTTTCCTTATGAAAAGCTGTGATAACTCACTCACAGCAATAACAGGACTACTTCACCATGCATGGACATAAATACCTCCCCCTTCTTTTTGATGTCTTGCATCCAATTACTCTTTCAAATCCCCCAAACAATTCAGCCCTATCTGATAGCAGTCATAAGAGAAAGTGAAAAGCTGCACTTCCTCAGGTGAGCTTTTATTTTTCCTCCCACAGGTGCCACAAGGGTCCTCTTGTTCTTTGAATGACGTAAGACACCATAGCTACCAAAGTGGTACCAGCACTTCCTCCTATGTGTTGCTGAGTCTCCACAGGCACTACAGAAAGACTTGCTTCAATCACAGCTATCTTGCAAGAACTTCAACAGGAAATTCTTCTGTCAACACTGAACTTGAATATTAGCCTTTGTTTAGTCAAAAAACTCCAGAAATATTATTATACTCTGTCTACCTCCAGAAAATGGTGGGACTTTGAACTTTATTATATTTCCTTAAGTCTTCTGGGGCCCACCATAAGTTGCTGCCTCAGGGAGCAGTTCCAAGAACTATGAAACAGGTTTCTAGAGAATAACACAACATAGTGGCCAAGTGACTGGCACAGGGACATAAAGTACAGGGACAGCTGAATAAAGATGACAGTTGTTCACTGTTGTTCCTTCTACCAACAGTATGAGTTCATATCCCTAGTCAAAGCCACAACAGTTAAAAGGGTTTCTTTTCCAAAACAAATTAGTTCCCTTAGGGAGAAAATATATGAACATTTTTTATTCTGCATAGAACTTTACTCCTGAAAAAAATTACTTCCTTGAAGCCATGAGAGATTTCTTGAGATTTTACAATCCTATGCCCCAGCTTAGAAAGGTAAGAAACACATAAATCCCTAGAACAAATAAAACAAGAGGCAGCAAGTTACCTAATTATTTAGCAAAACACTTAGATAAAAGTTGAGAGCATTAGGGACATTTTGGAATAACTTGTTCAGTTAACTATAGTTTTTGACTCAACACCATTTATTTCATACTTTCTATTTTCCACATTGTACCAGCAAATTTTTTTTTTTTTTTTGAGATCACTGAAATCAGAGATCTTTTCTGCTGCAGCATGTGAAAAAGAAGGAAATAAATCCTGATTTTCAGTTTCTGAATGACTGGGCAACACTTCCTGTTTGGGCCCTGCATGCCCAAATTGTTTCTTTGGCATTTTGGCTGACATAGGTGAATGAAATAGACTGAAGTTTTCTAACACCAAACTAACACCAAACAAACATTACAGCCACTAGAAGGTCTGGATCCTAAAACCTGAGTTTCATCCAAAAAAAGTTTAGGGATAGGGGGAAAAAAAAATAAAATTATTAAATCTTTTCACAAAAATTTTTAAAACCAAACCCGACAAAATATTTCAAATTTAATTTTGCTTGCTTTTTTTTTTTTTTTTAATCACTTGACACTGCTGTGGAATGTAACAAGTTTAGTAGAGTTATGGGGATGTTTTTTCCTTTACTATTTTCATGTCTATTGTTTCACTTACTCAACAAACATCCTTCCAAGTGGGAAACTTGGGGAGCAACAAAGCATCGTGACTGTGGTGCCCTTAAGAGTCATGAAGTTACAGAGCATGAAATAAGCTCTTTTTATGTGAAGATAGCTGGACATTTTAAAATACTGTAGTACTCTTTCTTAAAAGGAGAGAAAAAAAAAGAAAAGTAAAACAACTGTTTGCCCCTTATTTTTAACAAAACATGCATTTCATGTCAAGCCCTGTGATGGAGTTGCAACAGTATTCTGATATTTAATTAGCTTTCCAACCCAATCCATTCTATGATTCTTTTTTTTCAGCTGCAGTATTCAGTACTCTATCAGAGCTAGCGTGTATGAGTTTTTCTTGCACAGCAGTGCAAGAACATGGACAGAGTGACTGAAGACATTTGAGGATCAGGAAAGATTTTACTTTTTTAAAGTGAAGTGGCAGGAGCTAGGACAGTGCTACTTACCAGAGTGGGGGCCATTTGTCTGTGATGCTAACAGATTTTCAGTGAGTTTGGGTAATTCCCTGATTGATTTCCTAACAATTGTTTTGTCAGCCTTTCTCCTATATTTGTGTTACTTCTTTCTTCTGTCACCTGCATGTCCTTCCCCTTTTTGCTGCCTTTTCTTTGTCTTTCTTCACCATGTCCTTGGCCTCAGATGGGTATTCCTCATTCTTTACCAGTGAACTTCTTCAGTACAAAGAACTTTTCTGGTGTCAGCATTAGTTATCTGTGTTTAAAACACCTATAGAAAAAAAAATATTTATAGAGTTTCTCCCTTTGTGCTGACTGTGAAATGCAAAATATTCCTCCTGAGCAACACAAGTCCAAGCTTGGTCTCAGTACTACCACTTTTTCATATCCATCTCAATTCCTTGCTGCAGGAATTCTACCTAAAAATTATTAATCCCTTGCTTGTGTCTTCTTATTTCTCTCCAAAAAAGGAAATAACCTATTTCAAGAGACTAAAGATTCCTCACTGCCCAGGAGTCATGACAAATTCAGCCCTGGGGAGGAGCAGTGGCTCCACATTAGCCAAAGTATACACTGAAATGCTGTTCTGGTGCTTATGGTTTCCAAAGAAGTGTCATGTGGCAAAGATGTCACTTGGTACTTGATAGCTTAATCAAAACCTCAGGAGTAGCAGACATTAATTATCTTGCAGTTGAAAACCATTATTCCCTTCCCAAAGTGACATCATTTCAGTATGGCAAATGCATCTCCTTTCACTTTTCTGACTTGAAAGCTAACACCAAATAGCTCATCAACAGTATCATTTTTTCGTTAACAGCATTGTTGCTCTGGTGGAAAACATTGCACGAACAAAGAACATTGCCATGAGCAGGCGCAGAAGTCAGGCCTCAAAAACAGATTGAAGCCTCTCCCATCATGCCATCTTTTCCTTACTGGCTGTTAGCTGTTGGATATCCTCAGTTCCTACTTAACTGTTGGAAACTAACCTTGGCATTGGGATGATCCTTTTACCCATTCACAGACCTTCACCTCTCTGTGAGGTGACTTCTCCGATGCTGAATGTTTGACATTCTCCTTGGGCTGCCATTTAAAAGTGCTCTGCTGAGGCATAAACCTACTCCAGTTTGCAGGGAGACTTTAATTCAAAGGGGCATAAACATTTTGATTAGAGTCAGAAGGCCAGGCTGGTGCTGAGGTTTTGCATTCACCTTTAACAAATGGTTTTGTTTACTGCCTGGCCAGATGATAATTTTGTCTGGCTATACCCAAGAGACAACAGCATTTCTAATGCATCTCCAGCTATACAGGAAAAAAGGCAGACTCTAGCAGTCACCCTCTCTGGCAGAAGCATTAAAATCTGGTATTTGATTACGTTTCGGGTGTCTGACTCGAAGGCGGCACTCGAGGGAGGTTTCGGTGCGGGGCCGGCAGGTGCATTAACCCTCAGGCCCACGGCTGCATGCGCTGCTGCCAGGAGGGCTGCCCTTGGGGCCCTGCCAGCCCCCCACAGCTCCCCCACCCTGCGCAGGACACAGCACCCCTTTCCACTATCCCCTGGGACCATCGGTCCGTGCCCCAGTGGCACCACAGCACTGCCAGTCTCCGGTTCCACTCAGCCATGCTCTTCTGGCCGTGGGCCCACATCCTGGCCTGGCCTCGGCCCATCCCTAGGACGGTGCCCGCTGCCCGGAGCTGGGGCTGCCCCCGTGCCCCCAGCTGCCTGCTCCTGGCTGGGGTGGTGGGACAGCCCCTGGCTGGGGTGGTGGGACAGCCCCGGGCTGGCAGGCCCGGCAGCAGTAAGCAGTACCACAACCGGCTGTGTCCAAACGGGAGGCTCTTGCCCGCAGCCTGTCAGGCGACAAAAGCATCCTGGCACCATTTTAGCTGAGGAAAACAGAAAGAGCTGTTGGAGCGGCTGCAAGGCGGCAATGCTACCAGCATGGCTTTCGTTTATTTCTGTGGATATGCTTACACGCAGCAATTGCTATGCAAGTGGCACGTTTCATTGCAGACAGCTCAGGTTTTGCTTTTAGCTGGAAATTTGTTGGACGGTAAGGGTGATTTCAGAGTGGCTGGTGAACTACAGTTAGCTGGACATGGCCATGCCAGTGCTCAGGGCCCACTGCACCTGGGCCAGCACGCCTGCACAAGACCAGCAGGTGTCATCCCAGTGGAGACCTTGCAGCAAAGGGTCCATTTGGGAATAACGCCTCTTGGGATGACTGTGACCTTGATGCATACATAGTGAGACTGTGAGAGAATGTCTGACTCCCAAGAGCAATGTAAAACTGTCACACGTGCTCCTCTGGAAAGCTGGGCCCTTAGCAAGCACAGAGGTGTTTAAAGAAGGTGCAATAGGGGGCTTAGAGGGTATTTGCACATGGCTGTGCATACAGCAGGCAGGCAGGAGAGGCACAGCACCCGCTCCCAAGGAGTAACTGCAGCTTCTGGCAGGGGCGTGCAGACTCCACATGGTTCCTCAGTGAGATGCTTGGGAGGAAGAAACAAAGTGTGAGACAGAGGAAGCAGGAGACACAACAGAGAGAAAGACTCTTAGTCATAAAGCTAGCAAGTGGTGAATGAAAGCAGGGTGGAAATGATGGGGTTTTTATCTTGACATATGAACACAGGGATTTCCCCCTTTCATGTGGAAGCGAGAGCTCAGCCATGCATGGTCAGATATTGGCATAGAGTTTCATGTCCTCCAGACTCACCCCCTCATATGAGCCCATTTTGTACCACAGACCTGCAATGCTCTGCAGCACACTGGCTTTTCTTCAGATGGCTGGCAGGTAACTTAATACCATGAGGGACACTTACTTTCACAAAGTTTTAGTCCCCCGCCCCCACCTTTCTAAGTGATGGTAGAGAGTCACAGCAAGAAGAAAGGGCAAATACCATGAATCAGAGCCTTCTCCCGCAATTTTGGACACATCAGCTCAGAAGGGTCAGAAAATGATTTCCTCTCCTGCATGGTGCCGTTTTCTCCTCATCCATATCTGAAGGTTTGTCCCAAGTTGCAATCCTATGATCTCATAACCTGCTATTTTATCTTCACTTGTACCTCATTGTTCAATACTGCAAACACAATCTTGACCTGTATACATGACATCATTTAGCTCTTCTGGACTGCTAACTCAAGCCTGTGCCATCTGTGGCATAAACAGGCTACTTCCATGTGCTACTTAATTGCACACTAATACTCCTCTGTCGAGGAAGCAACTCTAGTGACTCATACAGGGTTTATTTGCAAGGTACACTGCAGACAGATGTTTTGTTGCTCAGGGCTGACTGGAAGCTACACAGCCATGTCAGAGAAGTGCTAAGCCACAGCTCCAAGTTTATGAGTTGGGCTCTGCATCCTCCTAACTACAGCCACAGCTCAGAGCACACAGCTTAGAGCACAAGCAGAGGAAGTCCACATCTGCAGTTTAGTGACCACATAGCTATAGATACAAGGAAGTGAATAATAATAAGAAAAACCACATACAAAAATTTGCTGGAATGAAGATGCCTGATGTGTTTTACTTTGTTGAAGAGTATAAAGTTCAAAGATGGCAACTTTATGAAATCTGGCAATGAGGAAGTAAACATGTATCACCATAAAAAGGCTATTAATCATAGTTGGATCAAAGGTCCTGTTTTAAATGAACAGGATAAGGTAATAAAGACTACTTGTGGAAAGTAAAACATCACAAAGAAGCAATCAAATATATTACAAATAATTGATTTTTTGATGACAGCTTGATATGCGTTAGTAGGGGAGAAAAGTGTTTTTTGACAGTAGCACCTGTACGTCAAAACAGTCTGAAGTTTATCCTCTGTTTTATGAGACTGAGTCAAATTACATGCAACAAGGCTCAGATATGAAAAAAAATCCAGTGTCAGAAGATACGAGGGCAAAGCACCCTCTGCACCCTCAGTCTCTTCCTGGCTACTGCTGCGCTCAGTCCTCAGAGCATCACTGGTGTTTTGCCTTCCTCCACCCTCATGCTTCCCAGCGTTTGGTGCTGTCATTACCAATTAGTGTATGTTTAATGTTTAAGTGACCTAAGTTACTCTTTCATGGCTGGTAGACACCTCCTCCCCACCTTCAGCTGAGATGTAACACTCTACAACAGATGAAAAGAGTGTATCTGGACTAGGGGATTTGCTTCTACCCCTGCAGGGATGTTTCATGGTGAGCCATTCTACTTTACCCTGAAGTTGAACAGGAGCATGTGTTTAGATACAGACTTACCACATTCAGCCTTAGGGAAAAGAACCAAGAGACAGCATAACAGAAGACTAATGCACGCACCATCTTACCTCCACTTGGCACTACCATAAAATTTAACTAGTCCTAAACTGTTCAGGTCCCTCATACCCTGGAAGAGGAAGTGCAGTCTGCCTTCCTTCCATGTCCTGACTCTGCCTTCTAGCTTCAGAGCTGATGCTTCTAAATCTTAAAGTCCTTTCCTCCTAACTTTCTTCCCCAGGGTCTCCTTCCCCTTGCAGGCTTACCTGTGATGCATATCAGGAAGTGGTCGTAAAGCCCACAGGTCTCAGTACTTGAATTACTAGCCAGACATCTGTGAGCATCTGCCTACACACAACTACACATCTGCAGGAAGGAAGGGGTAAAACCATCTTAAGAGTGAAATCACAACCTGCCCTGCTGTAGCTCACGGTGTGGTATAAGTAAAAAGGCAAAAGACACGTATAACTTGCCAAAAAAAGCCTCTGTCTTACCACTTAGTTGTACATGGCAACTAAGAGAGCCTATACATAGTAAAAACCAGTTTAATGTAGGAAGTTTATGTGACAAGAGAGCTATAATATCGTGTACTATTTTTATATCTTCCTACGTACTTGAAGCCTATGCATCTTGAATGGTTCCACATTTTCAGTGTATAAAAATCTAACTTTATATTTACTAGTCAACAGAAGCCAAATTACTTCCGTGTCCTGCATCAACAACTTACCTTGATAGTCAAATTACGTTTAATACTAGCCCATAGAATTTGAGCTCTGACAGGTACTGATCCAGCCTCCCCTCTCAGCTCCTTCTGAAGTCCAATCCATTCAGCCTTGGATTAAACCTAAAAAACTGCACGTGGTAAAATGGTGTATGCAGAGAAAGGGGAGGAGAGCTGCAGTATGCACACTGGACTGTGTTGTGAGAGTAGCTGAGGACCTTCCAGGCACAATGTCAAAGTGCCCTGAAGGTGTCATAAAGTGATATCATGTTAAGTAAGGCCACGAAATAGGTTTTATCCATTTTGACAGACTCAGTTCTGCACAGCTAGAGAGAGGGAAACAAAGCATGGCAAGAATGGAACAGATCTCTAGACACCATCCAAACTATTTGCCCACCTTATTACTACTTATAGCTTTTAAGATGAGCTTGGAAATTTATATTGTTTCTTTCTTCTTTATTGTATTTGAAGATTTACATCCTTCCTCACTTTGGTCATTTGTCATAGGTATACTTTGGGTTCCTATCCTCTCCAAAGCAAAATAAAACAACAAATCACATACCCTAAGCATTGTTCAATCCCTCCTGGGGCTAAGCAGTCTCACAGAGCAAGCTATTGCACTACGTGATATGCAGAATCCATCTGCCCCTGAAGTGTGTGTGCAGCACTGGGCCAGCAGCATGCTGAGCCGCAGCTCCGTTCCATGAAGACACTTTCCACATTTATTGCTCTTGATTATAAAAACATTCCAAATTTTAGAATTGACATTTAAGACTGAATAAAGTTCCAGTTCGGTTTTATCAGGGCAAACTTTAAAATAGATCATCTATTAGCCTTTGTTACTAAATTTCTTATATGAGTGCGAGTGGGAAGAACATTAAGGAAGGCCATAAATCAGATGCAAACTTCTGGTGAGTGCAGGAAATCCTTTAACCTTTATGTTTCATAGAAATAGGAATAAATGTGTGCTTATTCATATTGTCTACATATTCTGAAACATCACCTGTGGGGGCATTTCCAGAAGGAAAATGATTAGGAGAAGAAAACACAGACAACAAAAAACAGTAACACCCCAAAACACAGCGGTATCTAAAGCACCAATTAATTGCCATTGCTTCTTACTAATACAAGACAGAAGAGACTAAAAAATTCCTGCATTTTTATTTTCATTTGGTGTTGGGGGTGGGTGATAAAGAAACACCATGGTACTGAGACTTGAGACAATTCTCTTAACACCGATAGCGTGCAAGCACGTCCATTGGAAAGTAATCTGCCCTTGGTGACTAAATCCCAGCAGAAAACTTGGCTGCATGCCAAAATGTAAATATCCCTTCATGTATGCAGGAAATCATTTTCAGCAAAAGCCAGAGCTGGTCTAGCAGGATGGGAGATTCTGAGCAGCGCACCATCCCTATGTTCTTATTGGAAGGGGTTAAAAGACACTCAGAGCAGCACATTATGGATGACACCAGGAAGAATTTAAGCATGAAGCATAATGGTAAAGCAATTAATAAGAGCAGTTGCTAACAGTTGCACAACAGAGGAGTATTTTAAAATTCCTGTGCTCTTTAACAATAATGTGGAGAGACGCTGTGAAGTGTGTGTGGGGGGAAAGCCTGGCATGGAAGGGACATTCCTTCAGTTCCTCTCAAAAGTTTGAAAAACCTCTGGATAGGAAAATACGATTGAGCAGCCAATTCTTTCCACATTTGGCTAAGCCCAATGCCCAAAATACACAGAACACTACTTCACTTTGAAAGGATTGCAATACTTCTATCTGAGTCATCTGAAAGCAAATAAAATGAGACCTAAACAAATAAACCTAATTGTGCATGGAAACAAATCCAGCTCTCCAGCTTGGCCATGGCTTTGTTTTTGTTAGTTTAAAGCCTGCATATGCAGTTTTAGTGGCATCAGGAGTTATACAAATATTGACAACAAATTGCCAAATGTTGTTTTTTTCCCCTCAGTGCACTGTGTGAAGAAGCTGGGGGAATGCTTCTAGGAACCTTCCCTAGTGCACTGAACCAAATCACAGCTTGATGGGATCGGCTCCAGCCTCTTCTCTGAAGAGTAGACACTAATGAGATTGAGCTTGTTGATTGTTATCGTCAAAGACTTATTTTTCACTCATGAACTCTGCTGAACATAAACCCAGGCTTTCGAAACGTAGCTCAAATGTTTGCACCATAGCCAGGGCATTGTCACATGCTCTGTCCTCCACCCCGTGATTTGTTGCTAGTTTGTGTCATCCTTAACCTGCTTCTGGTGGATCGGCCAGGAAAGAAACAAATAACGATGACAAGTGAGAAAAGCAAGCTGCTCTCTGACATCCTTCCTTTAAAATGCTGTTGCCACTTGCTGGCTGTGGAGAAGGGACAGTCATCTTGAGAAAGAAGTCACTCATGAAATCCAGCTGTCATCTGTCAAAGGCAGATTTCAATCAAGTTGGTCTGAATCCTTAGCAGCTCACAAGGAGAAAGAATATTTCAAATCTTGATCTGTTGCAAGCCAAAGTTAGCAAAAATATATTTACATTTGACTTTTAAATGAAGTCCAGACTTTCCTCTCACGCAGAGCCAATGAAACAACACATTTTTGTCGTCATCTTTGCCTCACGTTCATAAGACACCTACAACTTTTATTATTATAGGTGGCTCAGTAACAAGGTTTCCGTTTTGCAAAAAACATAAACTTCTAATCCCAGATTAAACAAAAAAATAGAAAAAGGAAGAATTTTAGAATCAACAAACCCTGAGAGTTTTCACACAAAGAAACTACAGAAATCAGACTCATCCACCCTCCTCAAAAGCCCAGTGGTTAAGACACTTATCTACAATACTGGAGAGATGAATTCATATCCCTATTTCTTCTAATTAGTCATCAGAATTTAGAGCTTGGTCTTGTACATCTCAGAGATCACACAACAACAAGGTTATTGACCACACTGCAATGAACCTCTCTTTGTCTCCTTTTCAAGAATTGCACACATAAGAAACTCCTCTACGAGCTTAATCACAAACACTGAATTTCCATGAGAAGTTTTCGGGTTTAGTTTTCACATCTCCATCAAAGAAGTTCTTCACTAATTATAGACCTCTTAGACATTATAACATCCACTCTTCAGTTATTATAGCATTATATGTTCATTATATTCAGCAAGACCTACGCAGGAGCATCTTTCTGTATTGCATTTCTAATGATGGTGCAAGCGCTCCTACGCATTTGCACAGTAAAGGGTGAATCAAATCAGGGGAAGGAGGGCAAAGTGGAAAAGCATGAGAACTTGTGGGTTTGTGAGAAAGCGGAAGAAAAAAACATCGTCTCTATTTCACTAACTCTGGACCTTCATAAAAAACCAACACAATGCTTGGGACTGTTCGTGCTGCGAGCAAACACTGAAATACGACAAGGCATCAAGGCATGTTGCGTTACATGATATTCGGGCAGCTGCTGTGATGGCAGTTTCAATCCACCAACTGGTGCAATGAAACAAATCTGAAATGTAAAAACTAGATTTCCACCAAAATATTTCATTAGTATTACATGCATGTAAGTCAGGGAACTCAGACTACTAATCCCCACAGCTACCCTAAGTCAGCTCTGGAGGACAAAACAACGACACAGCTGTACAGAGAGGGTCTCAGAAAGTATTCTAGGTTTTAGTTTGCTGACTGGAGCGTGCAAGATTTCTCTAACAATGTTTTGCTGTTGTATTTTCTTTGAAATTTGCTGAAGAGGGAAAATACCCATTGCTTTTCTGTGGAATGCAAGTATGAAATGACTGCACATCAATATATGAAGATAGACAGATACAGCCAAATTTGCTTGAACACCTACTAGTGGAAAGTCCCACCCTGTGCAACAGACCTCAGCAACACGCTTTAGGTCAAAGGAGGAGAAGAGCTCTGAACCTTCTTCTGTCCTTGATTGCAAATTGGCCACAACAAACTTCCACAGCATATACCACCTTTGAAACCTGGCCTGCACTAGAAGCAGTCCCATCCATCTCTAAAGCCCCACCAGCCAGCCCATCAGCACAGTGGGCAAATTGCCATAAGCTCTCACAAGAGGCACAGACCTATCGCATGCAGCACCAAGTCTTACTGTCCCATCTCATTTGAAATACCCTGCAGGTCCCACACCATGGGGGAGGCAGGATGACCTATACCAAAAACTGACACCAAGGCAGGAGAATGACATATTTCCTAGAGAAATATGAGAGCAAGCAGGAGGGCAGGTTTTGTCCGATTTAGCAAAGCAGCTTCTCTTCATGGATTCATCCAAGCCACTGTCAAATTTCCATAGATTAAAGCAACAGGGAATGCAGAGAAGTAGAAAGAAAAACAGCGTCTGAAGCTGTCCATAGAAAAGGGCAATACGTGTCTGGAAAACAGATTACCGGATGTAAAGGGCATCTCACCAGCCTACTTCTCCCACCTCTTCTGTCTTTCTCTCTTTTGCTCACACACTCACCTACTCTTCCTTGGGCTAGATGCCTTCTTGAGCACTGAGGCAAGTCAGTTAAGACCAAACAAAAACTATAAATATCACACATAGGAAGGTGGCAGCTGCTACTGCCACCCTGAACTGCACAGGGGGACCAAGAGTCATCCCTCCCAACCCTCTCTCCCACTGGCTCCCGCACCCAACAGCTCCCAAGATGTGGAAATGTCAGTCTCCCACCTCAGTGTACAAACTCCCCCTGAGCACAACGAGGCAAACGCTGTTGTGGATGGTCATGATGGTGTCTCCTTGCATTTGCATGGTACTGGGTCTGTGGAGCGTACAAACTGTTGCATATGCACATGAAGGGAAACGTCCCACGAAGAGACAGCCATGCTAGTGATATGTTATGAGGCTGCATTTAGCAGTCATGTTACCGTATAGAGCCCCTGGTCTACATTTGAGTTGGCATGTCTGAACTATTACAAGGACAAATGAGAAAAAATATACTTCTCCATTCATGAAAATGGAAGAAGAGTGGCTACTAGCAAGTCTGTGTACTTTATCTTGGGGTTTCTACCTGTCACCCTTCTGCTTGGTACTTGGCACAGGTTTAACTGTTCTTAAAATCTTTGTTGTTCTGTTTACACAGCTTTTACTTCTTCCTCTTAACTTTCTAGGCCACCTACTTGTTTAATATCTGATCTCCTCATGCTAATTATTTGACTGCTATTTCCGAGACACTTTGTCAAGTTATTCACCCTGCTGAAGTGATGCAAGTTCTGCCCCCCATCCGCCCCCTGTCTGCCTGGTTTCCCCCCCTCAAGTCTGGCTGCAGTGACAAACTCTCTCCCCTAGCCAAACATTTGTTTTTACGAGGTATTTTTATACCATAACCTCTTCCCTGCATCTCCCCCGCCTACCCACCACAAACATATGCTGTGGTGGGAGGACATTCTGGTTTCACATCTTTGCAGTGTTAAGGTGACAAATTTCCCCTCCTGAATTTTTTTTTTTTCTTCCATTTTTTTTTTTTCTTCTTCAAGATCTGGTTTATAAAATGCAAATGGCGAAGGACTAGCTTCCCTTTGCCTTTTTTACCCTGTGCATGGAGGTGTCCTTCTTTGCTTAGAAGAAATCAGTGGAAGAAAAAGCAAAAACTGCTTGATTTACGTTATTTGAAAACTATTCATGCTATAAAGACTCAAGAATATACAGAAAGGACATTGGCTAGGTTGGTAGATTCCTTTTGATCATCCCAAGGAAGACGGGAACGATGAAGATTTCCAAGAAAGTAGGCAAGTGTAACGACCCTACCAGCTTCATTAGTCTATCACAGTCTGGTTTTCCCTGCATTAAAATGCACATGCAGTCACATTCACACAGTAAAAACAACCTCAAGTGCTCTAAGCATCAGGCATGGAACCATGAAAAACATGACTGTGGCCTTCATCAAACCCAATTAGGGTACATGTACTCAACAGTGATTCTGGTGTGGTGGAGAAATGCCTAAGCCAGCTTTAAATTAGGCAGGAACAATCTAGTTAAAACAACACAGAGCCCAAATTGGGCTCAGCCACTATAAATATTTACCCTGCTCTGAACTGGAGGTTGCAGGGGCATGCATACTACCATGACTGGAGAACTTCCAGTACCTACATTCACCACTGCAAAACTAGGTCTGATGTGCTAAACATCCTGGTCATTCTAGCAGCATGAACACACGGAATGAGCCAAATTAACACTGTTTATAAAAAGATGGAGTTTACATGGCTGAAAAATGCTTTTTATAGGGAGACAGTATCTATTCAGCACATGCTATTAGACTTTTTGAAGTGGGATAAAGTCTTATTCCCTGTCCCAGGACCAAACTGAATATTGTTCCAGGATGTCAGCTTCATTTCAATTCCAATTTTTAATGCAACACAAGACAAACAAAAAAGTATGCACCAATAAGGCAACTTTGTTAATTTAATCTTGTGATTTTGTCTCATATAAGAAGGGCAAAGAAAGATAAATGTGAAAAACAAAACAGGGTAGGTCAACTCGCTGCCAGCAGCAGGGGAACAAAAAGGGAAAGTACTAAACAGAGAAATTTATTTATACTGTGCGGCAACAGGCTCCAGAGAACAAATTATTAGCGGGAGGAGACACTCTGCACATGCAAGGCTTCCCTCAATCAAACAGATACGGCTGACATTGTGGGCAGCCAAGGAGCACAGAGACCAAAAGAGAGAGGGGGAGGAAAAATAATATAGATAAATAAATAAATAAATCACCACAGACTGAAAACATTTTGTAATTAAGGGACCCAGAGGAGAATGTGGGTAGTGCCTTTTGTTTCACTTTGGTTCTAGCAAGATTGTTTGAGGGAAACGTCTGCAAAAAACCAACAGGAGTGAGCTGAGCGAAGGAGGAGACGGGAACAACGCAACTTTCACAGTAAAAACGTCTGCAGGTGTGGGAGGACACGAGCTGTTTGTCCATTCTGAGACTTTTCAGAGATTGCCCCCTTTTGCACATTGTGGAAAAGTAAGTAGAGGACCACCAGACCATCACAGAGGAGCCATGCACCACAATTACCTGAGGATACATCAGAGAGGAAGAGCCATCCCCCAACCACCCTGGAGCTATCAATCCCCAGGGCTCTGCTGGAAGCTGTTCAGAGCAGTGCAGTTCTGTTGGCTCATAACTCATCACCTAACCCCTGGCACATACCCAGAACTAGGTGATATTTATTTGGCAGCACGCCCTTTACTAGGAAAAAAACCAAACAAACCATGAAATCCCTACATTAACACCCTGCTGTTGGCTAAAGATACAGTCCTCTTCTGTATGCCACTGAAGACTAACAAGTGACCTCTGGATCTCAGAATAAGCATTCAGTGAGGTATCTGCTGGTCCATAAGGAAAATCTGCACGCACATGAAGAGACTACTTCTCTCCCTTCTAGGTCACTGGACATCTCCCTGTATTAAACATTAGCTGAAAATTCACTCAGCGGGTAGACATGGCATTCCCTTGCCTGAATCTCTTTTCACTAGTGATAATCTATGCAGTATTTCACTTTTTCCACTTCCCTCCTCTCAGAAGCAGCAGTAGAAAAGAGAGTTATATCTTTCTCTCCTGTCTTTTGTCTTCAATCCAGGTTCTTTCCTCCCTCCCTCTAAAAGTAGAACAAATGTATCTCTACACTAAAGTGACTGCACCTCATGTGTACCTACCTGATCTAGCTGTGCAGCGGCCCGCTCAGGTCCTGTTATCAATGCAGATGTGTCAGCATGAGCTCAGCACCAGCTGCAGAAACCACATACGCAGCTAAGGAAACACTTGGCCGAGTAGCCATAGCAGTACCAAACTCAATGCAGGCTATACGGGTAGCTGTATCTACAACAGGCAGCAAAAAGCTGCCTCAACTAGGTCTGCAAACACTGGCATTAGCCTACCTTTGTTAACGCTTTCAAAACGTTCAGAGATTTTGGGGTGAAAGATGCTGCATCAGCACAAAAGCATTCCTGCAGCCGTAAACACACTTGACTGGACTGCTGCCTTGTCTTGAGCTCTGATTTGCTTCATGTAAATACAATCATTTATTGCATGTTTCACCTTCTCATGGAACATCTGCTGCCTGTGAGGAGCCAAATAGCAGACGGACTCTCAATTCTCCTGAGATACCTCTGGCTAACAGCACACATAGCTTTCCTCAGAGGCAAGCTTGTCACTGAACAGTTGGCTTACTATAAACCACCGCATGCTGTAGGTGTTTCCAGCTGCCTCATGCTGCTTTTGTGTCACAACTCATGTTCCTGAGGAGCCTGTGCAGTTTAAGCCATGCTTTATACCTACCCCAGGAGCAGTACATTTCTTATATAGTTCTTTTCATCCATAAAGCAGAAAATTAAGAGAAAAAACACTGAAAAATCTACTCTCAGGAGTAGAGTGTGAAAGCAAGGGGCTTTGAGAGCTAGTAACACTACTCAGATTATTAGGAGAACAACTCTTTGGGAACAGGGAAAGATATGAAGAAAATAAACAGAGGAAGAACAAGAGGATAGGGTGAAGTCAGAGGCTGCCGGATAGTAAAGACACACGCAGTGAACAAAATGCAAATGCTGGCTGAAAACGTACAGAGCAATTTAAATTTCATTCAGGACACAGTGCGCCAATGAAAACATTCAAAGGCAAAGGTAGATATGGCAGGAGCCAAAAGATTTTTGCTGTAGGACTGTCAGTTGACTGAATGAAAAGCAAAGAAAGCAAGACTGCAGCAGGCTGTTGGAATTTGGCTGCGAGAAGCCGAGTCTGAGTCAGGCTGCTCAGTGCGGAGGAGGCAGTGTTAGAGATGAGGTATGAGGGACCATGAGGCTGCGGAAGCAGGAGAAGCTGGGGCAACCTTTGAGTGACATGAAAAAAAGGTAACAATTGTCTGCATAATGTAGTTTAGGAGCAGATGAGTTAGGATCTTACCAGTTTAGATGGCCAAAGAGTCTAGTTACTTTCACTGCAAAGGAGCTGCTCTCAGTTTACACCAGCTTAAACCTTGTTCCCCTCTGTACTCAGTACTACCCATCTTAGTTTTAACCATGTAATGGCTTCAAGCAAGAGCAGAGTCATGCTAATCCAGTCAGGAATTCCTCAGTGCTCCCTCCCACTCTGAGAAGTTTTGGATATCACAAATAGATAATGACAGATGGTGGCAGAGAGATCCCTGTTTTAAACCAGTTAAAGCCTAGCAGCTGAAGCTCTCCCTACATATGCGAGAAGGTAAGCTCACATCTATCCCCCCATTTCAGCTTTACCAAGTTTGGGGAGAAAGAGGTGGGGTTTGCTGTTTAAAAAAATAAAATAAAATCAATTTTTAGCCAAGCTTTTTTCTTTTATATCAACATGTTGTACTTGCCTGGCGTATGCAGTTTTGATACAGATAGATAGTGGTTTCTCCACCCAGCTATCTCAGGAAGGTTGTCCCACTCTAAAATAAACCAGGATAGCTATATCATTATCTTTTATTCAAGGCTGAACAGTGGGAGCTGCTTCCACAAGGGCAAAATACACTCAACTAGCCAATCAATGATATCTCATCCATGGGACAAGACAAAGCTTCCCACTGTCACCGGGCTCTGCACCTGCAGAGGCTCCTACCTCACACGAGGCCAGTTTCACTGGAGTTGTTCACCTTACTATAAGGCAGCAAATGGTTCTTGCCCCTGCAGGAACACAAACATCTCCAAGACTCACACTTACCAGGCTGAGCTCCAAGGACTGGGACAAAGCAAGGCACTCTTAGGGAGCTAATGTGTTGAAGACCAAGCAGAAGTGTGATTGTGGCTAACAGGAAACGGGACAGGACTCTATGCTCCTGTGTGTTCAAGAATAAGCTTTTACTCTTTATAACAGGTTAGTAGCACTCAAGAACTAACTTATTTTGAGTTTCTCTTTAGATAAGTACATCACATGAAGTGTGAACAAGAAGCCAGAAGCGGGGGCAGAAAGCAACTGCGGCCAGCAGCTATGGTTCACTTATGTAGTCTGTACAAGTCCGGTGCACTGATAAATGTATAAAAGTGACAACAGCATTTGGAGGAGAGAATTGAAGAAAGCTACCCTAAGGCAGGTAAAGTGATGTTGTCATTGGTACACTCTACAGGCACAGGGAAGACTACCAGGGACTAAAACTTGGATCCTCTGCATCCCCATGGGTGTTGTAAACACCTAACTATTGGCTAGTTTTGGGGAGGGAACGTTCATTCCCATATCTTCGCACAACAAAACCTTCAAAAGATTTGTTTCCATCTCTGTATAAAGAAAGGAACATCATTTTAAAATCTCAGAATTTCAAGGAACTGAACAATTGTTTACGACACATGTTTGTAAAGAAAATAGTCCAGTTGCGTCAAAGGACGTAATTTACCCTTACAGTACAAAGGTGAAGAGCCTTCAAACTAGACTGTTGAACTAAGAGCCAACGAGGGCTACATTTTAACCTTGCATTCAGAAAAAAAGCTCGACCATAACTGTAAGAAGGCTCACTTGCCCCATCTACTGGTCAGTGGGAAGACTGGGTGTACACTACAATTTAAAGCATAACCACCGAGGCCCCGATTCAGTGGAAATCTCAAGCTCTCATTTCTAACTTTAAACAGACGTGTAAGGAGCGTTTCAGTAAGCACATAAGGGCTTTGCCAAACTGGAGCCCGAGGCTGATGGTTTAGCATGGTAGGAATACATTCTTGACAATCAAAAAGAAAAATACATTATTTTAAAAAAATATATACTAGGACAGCCCATTCAGTAACACTGGCTTGTTAGCCATGACAAATTAAACAAATAAGCTTTCTTTTGGTCTGAAGGGGGCTAAGGTCATTTATACTATAAACCAGCAGCCTGCAGAACCCCTGTCACAAAGCAGCCATATGCACTGCAGCTCAGTAAGGTCATCAGAAGGTTACCGTGGCTTCTTGGGGATTTTTTTTTTTTAATATAAGTATTTGTTTGCTATTTAGTAAGTCAGATTCCCTAAAGGCTTGTTGACCACCGCATGCAGTGCATCCATCCTTCTGAAGTGGGTCTGTTCCTTCAAGGAGCAGGCTTAAGTCTAGAGTGAAAATGTGAAGTTTGGATTGACTTGAAGACCTTTTACCCTACCGTAGGTAGGAAGACTTGTATTTCTCGCTCCGAGTGTGCACCTCAGTCTCATCCACATTCTTAGCGAGCAACACCCGCATTCGTACTGTAACATACCTTGGCTCCATGACCTCCCATGCTGGTTGAGGGTCTGATCAGCTGTGCCTAGAGAGAATCTGTAGCCAACAGAAAGGCCACCAAAAAGCCTGACAGCAAGCTTCCCACCAGGCAACCCAACATACCTACAAGCTGATTCACCATGAGATCTTGCACCCAACCATGCTTTATCCCAGGAAACCTATGACAGTTTGCTTTACTTAGGCAGGTACTCAGTTGCAGGTAACTACATTTCCTGCAGGACATACAAGCCTCTGCCTCAAAGAACTGGTGGATCTTGAAAAATCTAAGCAGAGACAGGACTGAACTATCAGTATGTCTGTGTAGGTCAGGCATAAAAGTTCAGAGAGGTGTTATTGTCACACGAGAACAGAAAACAATGAACCGTCATTCTCAGCAAGCAAAGCCCAACACAGGTGACAGACCACAAATGTGCTATGATTGTAGTTATCCAGAAAAATCTGTGAGAATAAACCAGCCACAGCAGGGAAGACACTATGAAGGAGGAGGAACAACAGCATCTCCACTGAGGCTCATTAATCTCAGTTGATAAACATAAGAAGCAATTATGACCACTTTTAAATATATAATTTCAATAGCAGGGCAAGGAAAGAAATAATTTGCAATAGATCTGGACATCCTGGTATGCCAAGTGATGCGTTTTACATGAGAGTTCATAAAGCATATGCTCTACTCTGAAGATCATCTCAAAAGGTTTGTTTAGCTTCCTCCCAAAAGTATATTTTGGGCTGAGTTGTTTGTCTTAAGGGTAGGGTCAAACGTTTCTGAAATCACTAGAGTTCAAGTCTCTAGAATAGAAAAAACAAGGGACTATAGTGCCTTGGAGCAGATGCCTCTCACTGCAGTGTAAGCTGGGATCCAGCATTTCTAGCTGACATCCCTAGAGGTCACAAAAATGTCCATGAGATTCCTCAGATGAAGCATGTAATAGCTAGCACCTCAAGTACCCCGGGACGGAGGTAGAAGAAACCCTGTGTTCCAGCAAGGAAGGTCCACTGAAGACAGGCCTTAAGGGCTACCTCCCCAAGCTCTCCGATGGCTGGGAGATCCTCTGCAGGCACACAGCCACCTGGCACACTTGCAATGGACAGCAGGGGAAGCAAACAGCTGACAGCTAAGGTGTCACCCAAGATGGAGCACAGAGATGGGAACTAAGAGCAGCACTCGGAACTGCTTGCAGTGAAAGCTGGAGTACTGTAGCTAAGCACAAGCGGCTTCCTTGGCAGTTCCTCAGCTATGTGGGATGAGCAGCACAACTTAAAGAGTATTTCCATTCTTCAGCCTATGAAACACTAAGTGATGGAAAAGGGGCTAGAACTTACATCTGAGAAAACAGGTACCAACTGTCCCTGGGCTTGTGAATTCAAGCACAACTTCCCAAGCATAAACGCCCACCCAGAGAAACATACCTCCCAACAGCTCAGGCTTCCTCCCTCCTGTGAGGATGCATGGCACTTAGCTCCCCAAGCAGCCACTCCCAGCACAAAAGCATCAACCCTGTTGTGCTGGGGGACCCACTGAGAGCAGCTGCTCAGGTGGAAGCTCCTGGAAAATGAGCCATCACAGGTAGTTGTGAAAGAAAGCGACTCTGCTGAACCAGGATGCTGGCCCAGTTTTACTAGCCAGAGAGTAGCATCTCTCTCTAAAGCAGCCTCCACAGACAAGAGTCAGACTTCATTAATTCTCTAGTCCCTCATGGCAGACACCTTTGACAGGCGAAGCTCTGGCTTGTTAGGCTGGGAAAACCCACTCTGTTCCCTACATGAGGCCAGATTTAGACATGTGACTTAGATCACGGGCCCAAAGCTTATTATGTGAATCCAAGCTGATAAATAATCCAGAAACTGGAAAAAGCAAATGTTTGGCAAGAACTTTGAATGTAAACTGAAAGCTATGACCACAACTACAGATAAATCATTCGGTCTTTCTTTTACTGTTGTCATCAATGCATGAGAGACGATCCCCCCCATCCCATAACTCCACAATCTCTGCCCCATTATCAGTGTTCAGAAACATCCTTCAATTATTATTTGCATGGCACTCGACGGACTGAGGAACCTTTTTTTTTTTTTAGATATATATGTAAAAAAAAAGTGAATCAAACATCCTTGTTCCCGGTTGCTAATAATTCTATAATTAATTGCATCCATCACATACAATACCTTTGAGGGGGAAAATCTAGCATTATTCTTCTCTGAAAAAATTTATTTTCTTGATTACATAACAGAATTGAATGCAATTTTTCTTTCCTTGCACCTTTTTAATGGGAACAAAGTCTGCATTCTTCAGCTGTGATCACTCAGGCTACTGGTTGATTGGGTTTTTTTAAAGAATAATGCACAATACAAAGACAGGGTTCCCTAGAGACTGAACCATGTATTTTATATCAAAAGGCAATCTGCTTTCACTGGAAACTAAGCAGCACAGAAAACAGTAAGCCAAAAGTTTCATTCTACATTAGGACACTTTGGAGTAGGTAATTATCCAGTTGATTAGTCTTTGTCTTGAGGGGGTTTTCTGGGGTGCATGAGTAACTGTATCTTTAGTCACAGATATTCTAAAATTCAAGACAAAATAAATAGGTAAAGCAACTAGTATATCACTTCTTGCTACCACCACAAGCATTAAGAATATTCTTAAACATGCAACTCACCAGGAAATAAACATCAGAAAGAGCTGGAAGTCACTGCTTTGCCACCACTCAGCTTTGCCACTGTCACTTTCCACCTACTCGCAGAAGTCCAGGAGCACCTTTCCAAGTCCCACCTGCGTCAGGGCACACTGCAATGTCCCACGGGACCAGGCAGCTCACTCTGACATAAAACTAAGCTCAGGTGCTGGAATCAGCCCAGGGGACAAGTCCCAGCTGGCAAATCTAAAATGACTTCCAGACCAAGGGAAATGAAAGGAGTGTTTGGAAAGAGCTTGCGTAGAGGGCTTCCAAATGGTAGTAGCCCTCCTTTAGAGAAACAGGAATACTGCCTAGGCTAAAGATCAATAGGCAGTTTGGACTGTTTGAACTGCGCTGGAAGGATGATTCTCTGCTTCTCCTGGACTGGGCTGAGCAGCCCCTGTTCTTTTCCCGTTGAGTAAAAGGAGTTTGCACAAATGTGACTGTGGCTCTTGCTTTGCTGGGTGGGGACAGGTGTGATTATCACTTGTGCCCCACTGCATGGCTGCCTTTTAGCTGCCAAAGTCCTCCTGACAGTGAGGCTTCAAAAGAGAGTGTGGCTGGCCAGCTCACCCAGAAATAGCACCTCATCTCTCCCGGCAGTGCAAACGCCCCCTCAAGAGCCTGTTCCATCCATACTCTCACTAGGCAGTAACTGCTGGTTCCCACTCCCTCATCTGCGCTGTGAAAAGCAAATACAGCTCTCTGGCTTTTCTTTGTGCTGTGGACATGTAAGAAGTGTGTTGACTGGACAGGCCCCTACTCAGGCCGAGACTGAGACTTCACCACCACTTCCCTAAAAATACTGGAGGCTGAATGGAGCCTCCTGGCAAGACGGGCAGATCCAGTCAATAGCATGCAGATCCCAGTGTCAGACCCTTCAAGAAAGCACAGAAGCTTATTCTGGCATTCATGGATCATGCCATCTGACACACAGTTATCACTAAAAATCACTTTGATTTTTTTCTCCAGGGAAGGGGTGTTAATCCTGGAGATTATCACCACAATGGTCCCTGGCACAGTCTACTGAGCTTTGCACCAAAACACACAATGATACTTCCACATAGATCTCAGACAATTAGTACTGATTCTGCAGTGCTCCCAGAGGTGATGATGTTTTGTACTGGCTTAACCAAGCTTGAGGGACTAGTTAAATGACAGCACGTCATCCCGAGACAGATGTCCTTAGCAATTCAATCTGGCTCTGAAGTTATCCCTGCTTTGAGCAAGGGACTGGACTAGATGAACTCCAGTAGTCATTTGCAGTATAAAAACTGTGATTTTGTGATACCACTGCTTTTCAGACAGCACATCTGTGAAGGAACAATGGAAAGACTGCTGCTACCTCAGATCGGGGATTGGTAGTTCAGCTAAAGTTAACATCACCCTGGCAAAGATTCTTGATGACCCTCGTGATCACTGAAATGCAAACTCAGCAGAAATACACTGGATGGATCCCTACCATTCACAGTAGACTTGTGACATTATGCTTTCATATTGTTTGGGGCAAGAGTGGAATATCTTGGGTCCTTTCCAATGCATAATTCCTCTTCAAAAACTCCCTGTCACCTCCTATAACAGCAAATACATGGAGCAGCATCGTACTAAATACAGCAATTCTCCAGATGCCCAGCCTCTTCAAGTTTAAGTGGATGTGGCCCTTCCTTACTTTATATAAATATCACCGTGATGTTTTGTACAATGACATAAGATGGTAAATCCATTGTAATTATGAGGAAGACTTTCAACATAACAGCTGGCATTCAACTTAGAAATACTCATATGAAGCTGACCATAAAGAATACATACTTAGAATATGCAGATAGTTTTAAGGGCTCACTCCCGACAAGTTTCCAAGAGAGAAATTTAATGATAACAGGTTGGTCAACACATTACCTAACACAAGAGAACAGAGGGTACATCTTCTATTCCCACCCAGGTAATATCAACATAAATATTACCATACTGCTTGTGTGCAGTAGAGGTAGCATTTCATAAACTGCTTTATCACAAAGAATTCACCCAGAACATGGCCTTGAAAAATGTCAGAAGATATTTTCAGATAGGATATCTGAAAATTCCACTTGGGATCTATTTCAGGACATAGATAAACCATGAGTAAAAAAGGTCCCTACACTGTAAGTAGGAACTACGACATTTCCCTTGATTTATCTCAAAACCTACAGAGGAGACAAAATTGCTGAATCCTGAAAGAACTGAGTGGTAAAGAGCCTCATACGTATTGCAGATATTTGCCCCAAGAGCCAGGTATCTAAGCAAGGTAATCCTAAATGCTTATTCAGACACAAACTGCATCTGTGATTAGGAATTTCTGTATTCCTAACAGAACACTTCTAGTAACTGGAGCTGTCTACCTGCAAATGTACAGAGGAAAAATAATCTAGAAGATGAGAAATTTTCCATAGATTCAGGGCTAGAATTAGAACCTGGTCTGGAAGATTCATCATAGTCTCAACAGAGTAGCATGCAAACTTCTTTTATCTTACAAGGCAGAACATAACAGGAACAAAATACCTTTTGCTCTTCTGAGACTTAGAGATGATCATAACTTTAGCTAAACTAGGGCATCACAAGAAGATTCCTGGAAGAGGTTGGGGCAAAGTGACTGGCTGCAAATAGAGCATGAAATTTGATAAAGTAAGACTTCTTTATAATTTCTAGGATCCAACAGAGCATACAGACCATATTCCAGATAGTTCCCAAAGAATGTGACAGTTCACAAGCGAATCACAAAGTGCCTACAGTATCATTCCACTAAAACCATTGGCACAGTTGAAATATTACATTTTTACCTTTATCCGTATTTCTTCTGTGACTCCAAAGGATTGAAGCAAAAGCAAACTTATCTTCTTCAAAGCAGCCATTATCTGGATGTCATGCCTGCCTTGTCAGGAGCCTTTCTAAGTGATAGGCACCCAATGACCTGTGGAAACCAGAACCAGGTGTGAATTCTTTTGCACCCCCCTGAATAATTTTGCTAATGAATACAGATGTGACAATTCATTTCATCACATTTTGTCAATCAGGCTTACTAATTGCCCTTTCTCTTCTGCAAGTTTGACAAGTGATGGTTTTTTTCTGACTAAATAAAAGCAGCCTTGTGTTCTTATACTATGTTTACAGCAATTTTCTATTAGCTGGCCCTTGTTCTTATGAGTCAGTGACACAGAGACAGCACGAATATAAACTTCTGAGCTTTTCAAAGGAACCAACAGCAGCAAACATCTTTCCTTTCTGCCTGGGCTGGAGAATTAGGTGGCTCTCATGATGTTTAGGTATTTCTAAAGCCCAGTCTTTCATTTCATACACGTTACAATGCATCCAAACAGAAAGTTCATGAGGATGTCCAGGTACTTCTGGTACTTCTTTTGCAAAATGCCTGTCTAGATGTTTTCTTTTCAGAAGAGCACCCAAGGATCATGAAAAACTCTGAAGTAATTAAAAGTGGGGACACAAATGCAAATTCACAAAATAGCAAAATTAGTACTCTGGCATCTTCTACCTAATCAGGTAACCAGCTTGTCAACATGACAAAAATTCAGGGGATATATTCCATCTGGACTTTAGCAAAGCATTTAGAACTATGTCACATGGGAAACAATTAGTAGTTGTAAGCCAAGTATGAAAGTAGCTAAAGCGGAAATGACAAACAGGAAGTCATTAGCCTGGAGGGATTTTACTGGTCGTATTCCTCAAAGAACTGTCCCAGGACAAATTTAACATATTTGATGGGCACAAAAATAGCAGTACACTAAAAAAAAATGTTGTGATTAAACAACTTGGGAGGCAACGTCAGTGCGAAAGAATAGCTGGGATGACAAGTGTGGGACAAAATTTAACTGTACCAAGTGCAATAAGGAATAATAACAAGAAGTTTTGCTATGAACTACAAGCTTGTCAGCTGAAAGCAACTAAGAGGAATTCTGAGACATATTAGTAGGATTGCCAGACTTCATGTATGGGAATGCCTCCCATATATCCTTACAGCTCCTTACGGGCTCCTTCATCTAGTGGTGCTGCTGGCATTGTTGCTTTGATTCAGAAGCAGAGGGAAGTAGGCAGGGAGAAGGCAGCAGAGGCCACAGAATAACACAGACCATATTAAAACCACCCACAAAATGGAGGGAGAAGTAATACCCCAAAAGTTCTTAAGGTGGGATGTGGGATTTTGGACAGAACGATGAGAAATTCTGTTATTTGGGACATCCATCAAGACTGTGTTGGCCTCTCACAGGATGACTATAAGAAGGACCTGGGGAATGGAGCTTGTTTCAGAGGAAGCTACAAGCAGACACAGAAGATTCTGTTACTAAGATTACCTGTTTTCCAGGTTTTAGAGGACTCCTAATGGTGCTGTTCAGCCAGTAATGGCACAAGTTGTTGTATGAATCTTGTATGAATCTTCCTCATATCTGTAGCTGGGATGAGATCGGGATCTATAGGTAGCCTGCTACAATCACTGGCACCCCAAAAGTCACAGGTAATAGACTAGGGAGCAAATGCTTCTGGTTAATATCCACAGTGGTTTCTCTTCATCCAGGGTGTCAGAATAAACACATTCCTAAATGTGCCTGAGCCATCCAGTTCAGGGAGTGAAGGGGTGGCTGAGGAGAAGGACTCCTCCTACAGGAATTGCTGCTGAAGCAATGGGAGTACCTTCCTCCTCTACCCAGACTGGCATTGCTGATATTCTCTGTACTGAATTACAGGAAGAAGTTGATAGCAAAGGAGGCACCTTTCCCTGTGGCCTGCAGCCTGAAAGATACTTTTCAGCATGAGGTCCCTTCCAACCCAAGTTATTCTGTGATTTCTGACCTCTCAAGGTAGGCTTGAGTAAAGGATAGTTATGTAATTTCGCCTTTGATGCTCTCTTCTCATGATAACCTCCTTGTCTTGACTAGGAACTTTCTTTAGAAATGTTTACCTCTGATCTGCTGTGGAAGAAACAGAAAAGAGGGAAAGAGGTATCCAAATTTGCTCTGTGAGCAGCAGAGCCTATGAAGGCTGTATTCCTATGTCCCTCACGCTCCTGCCCATTCAACTGACAAGCTCCTCTTCATATCCACCACCCTACCTCCAAGGTGTTCCTCCACAGCAACAGGGGGAACACTCTTTTCCCTGCAGTAACTCCAGTTCTTCCTCACCTTCTTTAACCACCCCCCAGCTTCCCCTGCTCACTACTTCCCCTGCTACTTGTAGCTCTCTTAAAAGACTTTCAGCTTTTTTGGCACGCAAAGGTCAGAAGAGAGGACCTATTGTTGCAGAACACAAGGTAAGGGGCAAGTCAAGACACTGAAATTGCTGAAGTACCTGGCTTTTTTGTGCAACTGTAATAACATTCATAGTGGGTTGCATTTCAACATATATGTAGACCTTTACACTTAAATTTGGAGATCTTCTAAAAGAACATTAGTATTGTCAAAAGTAGGTGAGTCTTCTGTTTGACTCCCAAAATATAAGACTCCATACTCAAGAGCATAGTGTTTCAGCAGTATAAAATCCTGGGAAATTTCAGAAGTTGGTTTCTTTTGGAAAAAGATTGTTCAAAACATTTTAAGGGCTTGGAACCAAAATATTTGATTCCCACACAAATTCAGACCTATTTTTTCTAACCATGAAGAAAACTTCTCAGACAAGAACCAAAAATGTTTTCTAGAGCATCAAAAGAACCCCAGCCCCTTTATCATGCCTTGCAAGGAAAAGGAGTACTACTGTTCCTGTTTTATAGATGGAACTGAAGCTGAAAGGCTAAATTACATACCTGCTGGTGGTGAACAGGAAACTGAGCACAACAGTCCTATTTTCCAAGACAGTGTCTTGGAACTGCACCATTTTTCTTGTAAGGCCCCCACAGTCTGCACTATGCACAAATATACTTTCAACCATATGCTAATTGCGAAAATGAAAGCTTTAATTTGCTTTGACCTGCACTTTGTTTTTTGCTCTCTCTTGTCAGACATTGTCCACGTGGAAACAGTGTATATTCTGCAGCACTTTTCTCAGAAGCTGGAAAATTATTTCCTTTCACTAGCAAACATACTATTTGGTCTGCACGGCACCACAGAAAAAAAACCAATGCAGCTTTTCATTTACTGCTGTGTCTGCATGTTAACATCAAGAAGGTCAGTAGGAGCGTACACAATACTGAGAAAATGAGTGGTTAATTATTGCTAGACTGCAAGAAGGGAAAATACTTTGTTTTAGTTTAGAAAACTGCAAATCATGAGAACTGCTTCTTTTTCTGGACTGTTTTTTTTGGAAAGGCATGTGTACAATAAAATTTGCAACAATCATTGGAGGCTATCTGTGTGCTTGGAGCAGTACAGAAAAAAAAAATAAATATCCCCTCTCATCAGTGGGAAGAATCTCAATAAATGAAGTACAATATTCAGCAAGAAAAATACCAATCTAGAACCTGGCAACTTGCCAATATTTTTTTTGCCATATTTACTCTTCCTGAAGTGTTTGTGTTTGAGAGTTTCATTGCACCATCAACATAATGCTTCAAAACTAAGCTGTGCTTAGACCAAAATGTCAGGTTTGCTCTTCGTGGCACAACTTTCAAGAATTTTAAAACTTATCAGCGTATGACAGCAGGCCTAAACTTAGTACAACCAGATGTTTCTGTTGGGATGTCAAAACTTTTCTCCAGTCCTCCGAAGGCTGAAGTTGTATCTGCTGTTCATATTCCATCTAGAATAAATAAGCAAAATGCATTCCTATTATGGTAACTGTTTTAAAAACATTATAAGAAGGCATTTTTAGCAAATATTTTGTCCCAATTTTTCTGTTAGAACAATCAGAACAGGGGGACCAAAACGAGCAAATCTGCTCCTCTGCAAAAGGAAGACAAGTCCCTCCCCAAGTACTAATAATTATATAAAATTATGCATAATTATAAACACCTCTAACACCTTGGTGTGATTACGTGGTTGTGGTTTGTGCGATTGTGTTGAAAATTAATAGTTGTCGCAAGCTGCAAGAACTCTTACTTCCAGAGCAAGATAAGGAAAGAGTCCTGGGAAGCACCATTTGTTATACTTCACTTTCACCTGTTACGGGGTAGTTAGGATGAGGACAGGCTTATGTCCAGTGACCACAATCAGGACAAAGCGTGGTCACGAAGCCCAGAAAGCCAGATGCAGGATTAGGACTTCCTACGCGAGTCTCAGGCAAGCCTCCAGGCAACTGGCAAATGCCAGAGCAATCACAGAAAATTCCAGTGTAAATTCTGGAGAATTATTGCAGAATGTTTCTTGTTAACAGTTTTATCCAGACAGAATAACAAATGTTTGAAAAAGACGCTCACTATCCTAACACACTGAAGACATGGCCAGTCAGCCCACTTTACTAGATGGAACGCAACAAGTGAGAAGTGATGCTCATTAAAACCAACATACACCATTTTCAGAGTCTGTATTCACTTCAGTAGTAGTCAACAGATTTGCACTGCTGCAAATCCTGTACAGGCCACTGCAAAACTTAACAAGCTAAAGTCTTTAGCACTGGCATCAACTAGGGATCATGACCAAGAGACACGTACAGTTCTATAAATGCTAAATAATTGAGTTCATGTACTCAAATAATTTGCAACATTTAAGTGAGGTGAAGGCAAAAGGCTCAGCACCTGCTAGTAACAGCCGCTGTTCTGAAACCACCTAATAGTTTCCTAGGCATTTCTGGACTCAGCAAACTGCTCAGCTTCACAAAGTAAATGAGCAGCAGAGATTGTCTTATCTACTTACTTCAGACTAAGCAATTTAATATTCTGTCACACCATTTATCCTGAACGAGTGGTTTAACAATTGTTTCACACTACCATCACATATGTTTTTTTAACCATTTATGTCATCAAGCAACAGAAGCAGCATTACTGAATAACGTCCATTTTCTCCTAAAACTCTGTGTTTTGCAGCTAGTCAGTTATAGATGGGGTGTCTGCATTTAAGCAATGCTGTATTTCCACTGAAAGGGTATTATAGACAAAACAACTTTGCTGAAACTCTCTGATGCATCAATATGTTTCATTTAAGAAAACAAAAGAAGGGTTCCTGATTTCTGCAGTTTACTGAAGAAAGGCTTTCTTCTTCAGTTTAATCTATTCTTTTCCCAGCAAACACTGAATTAGCTTTGTGACAGTATTGCTCTGTACTGTGTAGTGAAACTTCTGCCAACGTGTCTACAGTGAACGTGTACAATCACTCCAACTCCAGACAACATGTGAGAACCCAAAGGAATCAAATATGGTCACATTTTTCCAGCAAGCAAGCAAAAAAAAAAAAAAAAAAAAAGTAATGCTTACAGTGATAATAGCAGACTAAAAAGAAGCCAACAAACTCAGAAGAGGAAACACGTCTGATCAGGAGGGGAATGATGATAGGTAGAAAAGGAATAGTGAGTAACAGAATGGTGGTTTGGAAAAGAATGCTGTAAACATTGAGCCTTTCACCTGTCTTAATAAAACTATGTCCGAAAAAAAAAACAAACTAATGTCTGCTAACTTCCTAGTAACACTCACAGCACATACATTCTTCATAGCATATATGATCCTGCAATGGTCTTTAAAATGTGTACCATATAAAACTACTTGGCAGAAAAGGACCTGGGGGTGTTGGTCAACAGCTGGCTGAATATGAGCCAGCAGTGTGCCCAGGTGGCCAAGAAGACCAACAGCATCCTGGCTTGGATCAGAAACTGTGTGGCCACAGACCTAGGGAACCAATTGTTCCCCTGTACTGAGCACTGGTGAGGCTGCACCTTGAATATTGCATTCAGTTCTGGGCCCCTCACTACAAGAAGGACATTTTGGTGCTTGAGTGTGTCCAGAGAAGGGCAACAAAGCTGGTGAAGGGTCTAGAGAACAAGTCTGCAGAACGGCTGAGGGAACTGGGGTTGTTTTGCCTGGAGAAGAGGATGATCAGGAGAGACCTTATTGATCTCTACAACTACTGGAAAGGAGGTTGTAGCGATGTGGGGGTCAGTCAGTTCTCCCAAGTAGCAAGTGACAGGACAAGGAAGTGACCTCAAGTTGTGCCAGGGGAGGTTTAGGTTGGATATTAGGAAAAGTTTATTCACCAAAAGGATTGTCAAGCCCTGGAACAGGCTGCCCAGGGAAGTGGTTGAGTCATCATCCCTGGAGGGAATTAAAGGACATGTGGAAATGGCACTTAGGGACACAGTTTAGTGGCGGCCCTGGCAGTTCCGCGTTAATGGCTGGACTTGATTATGTTAAAGGTCTTTTCCAACCCAAAGAATTCTATGATTCTATGGTAATGAAGTGCTAAAAATAAATCAAGAAAAGAAGATTAATATATTAAAGTTAAATGTACATGCTACGCTTGTACTCAAGAACAATACTGGTTAGGTTATAAACTGTAACTATAGGTTATAGACTGTTTCTTTTCAAATCTGAAAACACATAGTTTATTCAGAACCTATATTAAGACAGACATCCAGTTTGGGTAAAGATTTTCAGTAGGGGGCAATCCTTTACTCACCTGCTCTAGTAATCATTTTGCTCACCATGAAAAAGTGCTTTTAAAAGAAGATTCTTTAAAGCACCTGCTTTTCTACCCCAACATTAGGTGTTAACCTCATGTATCAGGTGTACTGGTCAAGGTTTCGGCAGCAAGGAATGTGGGCAGCAGAGGTTGACCCATGCCAGTCACAGGCAATTCTAGCTGGCTCCACAAAGGACCCACTGGCAGGACACTGTCGTGAAAACACCAGACAAGCAGAGAGAGGAATGAGGGGAAGAAAGTGAGGAACATCAGTATGAACACCAAAGTCAGAAAAGAAGGCAGAGGAGGAGATGCTCTAGGCACCAGAGTAGATAGTCCCCAGCAGCCCATGGAGAAGACCATACTGGAGCAGACATCCACGCTGCAGTGCAGGGAGGAGCCCATGCTGGAGCAGTTGGGTATTTCCTGAAGGAATTGCAGCTCATGAAGAGCCCACACAGGAGGAAGGGAAACATGAGAAGGAATTGTTATGAGCTGACTATAACTTCCCATCCACTGCTCTGGGGGCCAGTGGGGGGGGAAATAGAAGAATCAGGAGTGAAGTTGATCCTGGAAAAAGGGAGGCAGTGAGAAGGTGTTACTTTAATTTTTGTTCTCACTATCCAAACCTATTTTAATAAACTATATACATTTTCCCCGAAGTTCAGTCTGTTTTGCCAGCAACAATAAGAGGTAAGCAATCTCCCTGCATTTATCTGGACCCAGGAGCTTTGCATCCTATTTCCCGCCCCCATCCTGTTGAGAGGCAGGAGAGACTGGATGGGTGGGCACCTGGCCAAGGTTAACCTGCCACATATACTTGCAAAACAAATGAAAAAAGTACACATTGGTTTAAAAGGAAGAAATTTTAATGTACATATTTACACTCACCTTGTTATATTTTCTGCACTGATCTCTCTCAGTATATACTTCTAGCATGTTTTCATAATAAAATCACAAAAAGTAATTCTCAAACTATCTGTCCATAATTTATTGTACAAGTGTTTACAGATTAACAAACAAACAAAAATCCTCTTGCCTTTTCTCAAGGAAATAAATATTTAATTTCTAAACTCAAGAATCATTCAGCTCTCTAACAGTCTGTGCACTATGCCCCAGCATCCTCCGTCAAAACTAACATGTTTTTATCTCTTGGGATTCCAACCAGTAGCCTTTGTTGCTCCTCACGTGCCCACACAGCATATTCAGAATTCTTCTCCAGTGACACCCAAAGACACACTTCAGTGAAAGAAGAAACAGCTGAAGATGTCCATCTTCAGTTTTGCCTTGCAATACAACCAGCCGCCAACATTACTTTCTTCCAAATGGATCAGACCACACTTTTAACCCTACAAATCAAATATGAGAATACCAGCAATTCATAACTAGACTGTTGGAAAAAACAAAAGAATTGGTCTGCTACTCCAGCCTTATGTATCAAACAATGAAAGAGCCTAACAATTTCTGCACCGAACTCACAAGTCTGCTTCAGGCTGCAAAAATATTTAGAAAGACAACCTCATCTTGACCTTAAACTTCAGATAACAGAAAGATCTATCACATCCATAGGTAAGGTGTTCTAATAGTGTTGGAACAACCACCTACAACTGCATCTTGCATTTGAATTTGTCTAGATTTCACTTTCAGCTACTGGATATCACGACTTCTCATCAGCAGCTACCTTTAGATGAAGAAAGTTACGCTGAGGAGAACTGGTCATCAAGTAGCCGCATCTTGGATAAAGGAGCCAGTCCAGTCCTCCTTAATTTTTAATAAAAAAGCAGGTTTAGCAGACTTCTATTGCACAATACCCTTCCTACTCCTCTTCAGCATTTCACCACTTTCCTGGAAAGTAGGTCCTGCACTGATGATTTAACTGATATGTGCACTAAGGACATGACATCAATCCTATTTGGTTTTCCCCTACTGCTGATGCTAGAGTTTTCTAAAAATAGGAATACATTACCCTTTGGCATACTCAGATATGAACAGTTTCATCAAGGCAAGCACTCATGTCTTTAAACAAGAAGTGCCAACCTTGCATAATGAATAGCCAGCTCTGTTACCTATGAAACAATCAACTAGCAAGGACAGGCTGCCATACTTTAATTTTTATCCCCCTCCTATGCTTTCCTACGCCTTCTACTGGCAACAGCAGGGATAAGAAAGACATTAGCCCTGCATTCCAAATTTTCCTTTTCTGTAATGGATTTCTGCCTTGCCCCTCCACTCATGAGGATGGGAAGTACTGACAAAGTGCTCAAAAATTGTATTTTAGCTGGGTTTTACAGCAGTATTCCACAAAAACAGGGTGCAATAGTGTAGTCTTTACAGCTAAAGCTCAGCCCACCCATGGTTCTTCCTTGCTCTGAACTGATTCAGACGTTACCTTCTGGTTTGGAAACTGGCATTTATTTAGTAAGTGCAAAGATAATAGAATCTCCACAACTTCTTTGGCCAGTTAAATCAATCATTGGCCCTTTAAAACAAGTTTCATTAAATCCATAATTTTGAAGTGAAGAATTAGGGTTTGTTTTTTTTAAAAAAATCATGGCAAGTTTATTACATATGGAATCTCTGAAAGCATCCTCCACTGTATTATTTAAATCCAGATAAATATTCAAGTCTTATTTCAATAAGAACATCTTTAAAACAATCAATGCAAACACATGAATCAAGTATACCTGCAGGCTGAATATCCTCTTGAACAATACCAATTCGGTTTATTGACTGTTCTTTTTCTGGAAAACAGAACAAAAAGGACACTACTAAAAAAAAGAAAACGACAGACATCTTAATTGCACCCAGTAAAATAATACTGAAAAGGTTGTTCACTCGGGATACTACACAGTAAAATTGTGGTGAGTATCCACCTATACAACACAAATATAGTCTTCACACTTCACTGAGAATTGAAGAGCTAGTCTGTTTGGAGAGACCACAAACAATAATCATTTTAAAGTAAAGACTGTTGTTTAATAGAAGATGCCAAAATACCTGCCATGAAACCAGTAACTTAGGGAATGACTAGTACATATAGGAGCTATAGCTCATCTGCTCAACATAAAACTCTTCAAAAGATCTATCCTCTCTAGAACCAGGGATCTCCATTTTCAGACCCTGAAAGACCTTGCATCTTATCAGAAGTAGATTTTGTGACATCTACAAAACTACTGATTGTAAACTTTGTGAAATTAAATATGGGAGTGATATTTTTCCATAGAATGGGCCTGTCTCAGGTTTTTCTTTTTCTCAAGGATTCAACTGCTTTCCAGAAGTCAAATGGAGAAAAATATATTATTTCCCCTTATTAAATGTCCCTGGGGTTTTTTTTTCCCTTACAGTTAAGCACTTCGCCACTGTGGCACTTTAAAGCCAGAAGTCAACGTTCAGCTGGATTAGCCTTTTGCCCATAACACTGAACTTTTTAAGCCTTTAAAAAATTGTAGGCTGCATGTTCTCAGGAGAAACTCAGAACTAAGCTCACCTTAGAAGTGAAACTTTTCAGCATCCTATCCCACTAAGAACGCACAGGCACTGCATGTTATTAGGCTGGCTAGGTTCAAGCCTAATGCTATTGGAGACTAGCAGGCATATCACAACAATTGGTTTTACTTGCAAGGGGGCAGGCATTAGAGGCAGATCTGGTCACTGAGCATGGTAATTGCCATTCCATCCTTTTAAGCAAATAACACCTCAGGGAACTGCCTAATTTCAAAGGAAAAGGTACAAAACCCAGACAGAGAAAAAAGAATAAATTAAGGCAAGGAATCAGACTTATTGTAGGACATGGAGGAGAAAGATAGGTCTTAGGTAGAGACTGAGATTGAGGAGGGGCAGAGACCAAAAGGGGAATCAATCTGAGAGGTCTGAGAACACACCTGGAGTGAACAGGAAGAGCTGTTAACTGGTTATGCAAAGAAACCAGTGAAGAGAAGGAACATGAGAAACATGGAGATAGGACACACAACAGTCAACAGGGAGACTGGTGTGGGGCCTGGAAACAACTTGGAAAGCAGGTGTGGGAAAAGAGCGGAAAATTGGCAAGGATAACTGTAAACATGCTCAAGTGACTTGCAGCTGGGGTGTAGAAAAACACATATGTCATTCTGACTGCTGTCTATCCTTGTGCATTTGACAAGGAGAAATCTGTGTTCAGATAACACAGGCTTGTGATAGACTTCAAGGAACCTTATTGAACATGCTTGAGATTCCTGCCCTGCCATGGGAAAGATCAAAGCCCAGCAGAAAACTACGCCCATGAAAATCCCTGGAAAACAGCTGCAAACAGCAGGTCCCACAAGCCTCCAGCAAGCTCTGCGGTGCCTACTTCAGGGATCCCCTGCTTTGTGAGGTAAAGAAAATAAATTTACTCTTTGCATTTCACCTGTGGTTTTGTGGTTGTTCCTATATCCAGCCTCTGTCAACTCACATAACAGGTAAGCCAAAGAAAGGATATTGAGGAAGAGTCAGGGTCAGTCTCGATGAGAGAACAGCCACCTCACAGGACGGGGAAAGAGCAGAGTCTCACAGTTCAACAAAATCATGAAATCTATTGTGAAAATGCTTCAGTATCAATCCAAATAGCAGCTGTCAACCCACTGTTTTAATTAATCAAAGTGGAAGAGGTCTTGTGATAAAGAACTCTGTTTCAGCTCTGCCACTAAACTCTGAGTTTCATACAAGGAAACAAGTCTTTTTTTAAAGCCAGCTACAGACAGGAAAATATCAGAAACAAAGGCCACAAACTGAAGTACTAAATATCTACAAATATTTATACATCTACAAATATTTATATATTTTTATTTATATATATTTTTATATATTTTTTTTTTATTTGACTTAATATCCTACAGCATTTCTGTAGGAAATTAAGTCAAATTCCTGCATGAACAATTGAGGGTTCATATTCACAACTTGATTACATAGAGTTTTTCCAAGTATCTTCCATTCTATTTGTTAAACTGCTAGGAACTTCCCTGAACATGCATGCGAATTCTGCAGAAAAGTCTTCTTCCTGAATGTAACGTGCCTCGTTTGTGTAGAATCTGGGACATACACAAGCAAAGCAAGACTGAAGAAAGAAAAGATAGCATTTCACGTTTACACGGCTGAATGTCACTCCAGAGAACCAAAATCCATTCTTGCCTTTTGCAGGATTACTATTGGATGCTAATCCAAAAGTCCACCTTCAGACTCAGTGTCCCAAACCACAGAAAGAGCAAGTATTCACCCACAGCTCAAGTCAACGGGAGGGCTGATGAGGGGATAGTGAGCTCCTCTAGAAGCAGTCATATAGTTTACTAGACTGTACTCTGAGAAATCAAATCCTTTGTACCCCAAAGATTAAAGTACTTCTAAAGTACCACAACTGTGAAATTCCATGTTCTTGTCTAAAGTATTATGACAACCAAGTCTTGTGCTTCTCTCACACTGCAGCTATGAGCATCGGGAAAAGGACATAGGAAATTAATAAGGGTGAGATCAAGGACAGTTTGAGCTGCATGCAGTAAGTGAAGTTCAGAATCAGGTATTAACAAGGTTAAGCACTTGGTAACTGTGTTTCATTCATTTGATGTGCTAAATGGAGATTAACATATATCCCTAACCTGCCAGGGAACATTTGTCATGTAATTCACAAATACGAAGGCGTACACTGGCCACTACTTCTATCCTTTCCTTAACGCTGAATCATACTTCTAATATTATATTTTTGGAAAGTGCACCATAAGCAAAGATGAATTCAGTTTTTTTAAATGGGAACACAGAGTAGAAAACCTATCTTAGTGGGAAGTTCCCAACTTCACAAACCTAGTTCACTTAAATAAAAAATGCTAGCAAGTTAAATTTTACTTCAGCTTTGATGCAAGGCTAAAGTCCTTCCAAGAAGATCAATAAGTTTGTTACCCTTCTCTTTTTTTTTTTTCCCCTCTTCCTAGAAATCTCTTCAGTTGTCTGAGCAGATCAACCATGTGTGGCATGTGTCTCTGACATAAGACCAGAACTAGCAAATCATCACAATCAATAAAGAATTTGTTACTGCATTTTAAGTTAAACTTCTTGGAAAGATATATTTAAGTGACTTGATAGAATCCTAGAATGGTTTGGGTTGGAAGAGACCTTTAAAGGTCGTCTAGTCCACCTCCTTTGCAGCAAGCAGGGATGTCTTTAACTAGATGAGGATGCTCAGAACCCCATCCAACCTGACCTGGAATAGTTCCAGGGATGAGACATCTGCCGCTTCTCTGGACAATCTGTTCCAGTGTTTTGCCCCACTCAGTGTAAAAAAATTCTTCCTTATATTTAGTCTAAATCTACACTCTTCTAGTTTAAAACCATTACTCCTTACCCTGTCACACAACAAGCCCTGCTAAAAAGTTTGTCCCCATCTTTCTTACAGCTCCCCTTTAGGTACTGAAAAGCTGCAATAAAGGCTCCCCGGAGCCTTCTCTTCTCCAGGCTGAACAACCCCAGCTCTCTCAGCCTGGCCCCACAGCAAAGGTGCTGCAGCCCTCTGATCATAACTTTTTAAAATGCATCTCAATCCTCTTAATTGCTTCAGGGAACAGCTAAAGGTTGCTCTTAATCACCCACTAGCCAATCAGTTGAAACAAGAGCGCTACGAGGTTTCTGTTACTTACTTAGGTTTTTTTGTTTTTATTGAGCGAGCAGAAGGCCTCTCGGAAGTTACTCACCCGGCGGCAGCCCGCAGCACACCCGCAGCCCGGGCACCCCGGCTCTGCCGGCCCGGCCCGGCCCGCCCCCAGTCCCCGCAACCCGGGCACCCCGGCTCTGCCGGCCCGCCCCCGGTCCCCGCAGCCCGGGCACCCCGGCTCTGCCGGCCCGGCCCGCACCCAGTCCCCGCAGCCCGGGCACCCCGGCTCTGCCGGCCCGCCCCCGGTCCCCGCAGCCCGGCGGGACACAAATCCGCTCGCAGCCGAGCCACGGCCAGACCCCGGCCCCGGCCTCGCCCCCAGGCCCCCCGCAGGGACTCACTGTACTCCTCCGGCAGCAGCAGCGGCCGGAAGTAGATGGGGTAAAAGGCCGCGCCCACCAGGGCCACGAAGCCGCCGAAAATACCGAGCGTGCGGGACAACCTCGCCATCGCCGCCGGCGGCCACAACCCGGAAGCTACGCAGTTCCGGCTTCCGGAGCGCGGCGGAAGCGGAGCGCTAAGGCACCTGCGGACTCCGCCCCTCCGGCCTGGCCCGGCAGGAGCGGCGCGGCAGCGGGCAGCGCCCCCGTGCGAGCTGGCGGGGCACGGCCCGGAGCCGTCGGCCGCCCGGTGCCGTTCTTTGCGTTCTGCCTGAGCTGAGAAGGCGACCGGCGGCGCCTCCCGGGCAGCCCTGGTGCCCGCCAGCTGTGAGGAGGCCCCGTCCCCCCTTACCACCCGAAAGCCCCCCCGCGGCCGCACACTGCCCGCCGGCGGGACCGGGGAGCTGTGCCGGTCGGCGGCAGCGCCGAGCCGTGGCGTGAGGGTGGTGGCGGGCGGGGCCGGGAGGGGCCCCGAGCCGCGCTGCCCCAAGAAGGGAGAACGCGGCCCTGCAGCGGGGTCCCGCTCGGGGCGCGCCGCTCCCGGGACGCTGCCCGGTGCCTGTTGTACAAGGGTGCGCTAGGGGCTCTGGGGTGCTTCACAGTACAGCCGGGGGGCTCGGCACCTCCGACGCAGATCGGCTCAGGGTCTCGCCCGGCCCAGCAGCTCCGCTCCAACCCCCGCACCTGCGGCCGCGGCGCGGGGCCAGGAGCGGCCCTGCCCTACCCTGCCCTGCCCGGGAGGCGGCCCCGCCTCCAAGAAGCCGGATCTGCCGCAGCCTTGTCGGCGGGGCCGGCCGCGCACTCTTGGCTCCGCTGGGCAGCGCCGCCGCGCCCTCCGCGGCAGCATGCGGCCCCCGGCTGAGCCCCCCGCCGCGCCGCACCGCCCCCCTCTGCTCCTCCTCATCCTCGTCCTCACGGTGAGTGGCGGCCGGCCCCACACCTGCCCCCGGGCCCCGGCCCTGCCCGCTGCCGCCGTGGAGGCCGAAGATGGTCGCCGCGGCGAGGGGCCGGGCCAGGCGGCGGTCTCCGGGTGAGCGCCAAGCGCCGCGGGGGCCGGTGCGGGGCTGCAGGTGGCAAGCGGAGCGGGAGGCTCAATCCTCGGTCCGGTGTCGGAGCGGGTGTCGGGCGTGCGCGGAGGGCCGCGGCCACCCGGCCCGGGGCTGCCTCTCGGAGCCAGCCCAGCGATTGTCCGACCTGGCCCGGCTACCCCTTCTCCAGCCCCCGCGGTTACACTACCTTATCGAGCTATGGAACGTCAGGTTGTTAAATCGGACTGTTAAAAAGCTTTCTGTCCTAGGCGACGTTAAATTTCTGGGTTTGAAAGAAGGGGAATGTCTTTGACATCTACTTATAAATGTATGTGTGAGTGTAGTGCTGCACTGGCTTATGGAAACAACCGCATTGTAGTTACAGGCGGGCATCTGCTAAACTACTTTATCCTCTTTTATGCTGATAAACACGAACTCTAGCTCAAGTCTTTGTGTGCCTGTATGGTATTGATGCTGATTGAGAGCCCTTTTTGCCTCGTCTCCTTTTCACACGTGTTAAAATCTAGCATGACACCGCAGGTGTTCACAGATAAAGGACTACTGCTATTTTCAGACTTTGTACAACAGGTGCAGTTTCATAGGGTTATGTGGAATTTCTGCAGGGCTGAACTGAGGGAGGGTCCTGCTGAGATCATATTCCAGTGAGTGAAACACTGTGAGAGAACAGTTTCTCGTAATTTCTGTAATATTACACTACCAAGTATTTTCACTATCCTACCGATTGCTGACATTGCCTCCCACAGCAGCTTTTATCCCAACACCTACTGGGATGACTTGAGCTAACTCTTGCAGATTCAGCTGGTTTTATGAAGAATACTTCTACAGCTTCTGTGGATAAGTTGCCCCACACAACGAAGCCTCTGTGTCATTGTTCTCGAACTCTGCCTGGTTTGTGGTAACACTTTCAATCCAGCGTAGCTGGCCTCTTTACTGTGCTGGGAAACTTGTACATTGAAATCCCATAATCACGCTCATTGTGTAATCCTTTCATTCTCACTGTCTGCAGTTGGAGGTGATGCACAATTAACTCTCAGTTGTCTGAGATAAGGGGGAGTGAAGAACTAGGGTACCTCACTGAGTAGGTAATACGCACGCTATGCAGTGCGCTGGGGAGTACTGTGTAGAGGCAACCAAGTGATAACAGAGGCTCAGCCATGGTCTGGAAGAGTCTGTGGTCTGCAGTCTCTGCCACAGCAGCACTGGTGTGAGGTTGCTCTGCACCACACTCTTTACTGGATGAGCCTCCTGAAGCGTTTGTTAGGTATGGTGTAACAACAGATCCAAACGTGCTTCATGCATTTTTGCATCCGTGTCTCAAGTAACACCCAGGCACCGAAGAATACAAAGGAAAATTTCTAGGGTAACTTTGTGGGAGCTATTTAGTAGAACAGACACTAAGGGAAAGGCAGTACAGCTGAAGTTAACCTTAAGCATTAGCAGTCACATTATGTCGTGCTTAAAGTGCTCTAGGAACGTCATGGCATTGGCTTCTTCTTGCAGAGCTTAGTACCTTGAGATCCCCACCACAAGATTTCTGGTGTTCAAGTCGTATGGCCACATTTGTACACTGCTGCATCTTTGTTAATGAGCTGTGCCAGACCCAAGCTGTCTTTGCTGGAGGCCAGCTCCTGCATCTCTGTATTGGAAAAAACCCTGAGAAAGCTGTGAGCTGGCTGTGTGTATTTTGACAGTAAATGTGTGTATGTGGTAAGCACACAGTGATACCAGCGTGCTTTGTGGTGTCTACCTGATTGACTTCTGCATTTTGTGATAACCACATGGTATTACTATTACTTTCATAATATATCACCATCCTCCTCATGTCACAGCCCCCCATATCACAGTGATTAAGCTGTTTACAAGTACACTTTACTGTAACATAAATGTGTAAGAAACATGAATGATAACCATCAAGTAGAAGAGGTTTAGAGTAATTTCTGGTTGCTGCTATGTGCTTTTAATGCTTTTAGAATTATCTGTAAACAAATATTAATTATGTAGGAGATGTAAAAGAACAATACCTTTCTCAAGTCAAGCTCTGAAAGATACTCAAATTAGTATTAAAATCAAAGTTCTCTCATCACCTTTTATATCAATATTTTGCATGTATGTTATTATGTGATATGGTAGTAACTTATCCAATGGTCACCGGCCTTCTATTGCAGTTCCTTTTTTTAGCCCCTTCAGTATGCAATGTTTACAGTATCCATTTTCACAAAATCACAGAGTTTCCTAAATTGGAAAACAGCTTCAAGATCATCTAGTCCAATCATTAGTCTAACACTGACAAGTACTCAACTAAACCATATCCCTCAGCACCACATCTCTATGACTCTTAAATACCCCCCAAGGATGGGGACTTCACCACTGCCCTGGGCAAGCTGTTCCAGTGCCTGATAACCTGTTCAGTAAAGAAATTGTTCCAAATATCCAATCTGAACTTCCCTTGGCACAACCTAAGGCCATTTCCTCTTGTCCTATCACTTGTTACTTGGTTAAACAGACTGACCCCTACCTCTCCACAACGTCCTTTCAGGTAGTTGTAGAGAGTGATAAGGTCTCCCCTCATACTCCTTTTCTCCAAGCTAAACAATCCCAGTTCTCTCAGCTGCTTCTCATAAGACTTGAGCTCTAGAACATTTCATAGACTGGGAAATGATGATGTTTTTTCAGTGTAGTTCTCAAGGACTGTCAACATATTCTTAAGAAATAAAAAGCAAAATAGTTTATCATAAGGGGCTTTTACTGATCCCCATGTTGGACCGAGGGCAGGGTCTTGTCCTCCTGGTGCACAGCACGTAATTCAGATAATTAGAAATGTGCTAATGACTTGGCCAAAACATTTCAAATATTTTGAGAATCACAGTGAAAAACTCATCAGCCCAAGGTAGATAGCCAACATAAATTTCAGTTTCATTTATTTAAACTTAGCAAAGTTAAAAATCACCCAAGACAGATCTTCTCATTTTAAGCAGTTTTAACAACCAGCTTCCCTGGTAGTCCTAAGTGACAAATCTGAATATTTTAGAGTGATCAGGGGGCCTGGCAGAAGTGCTGTGCTGGTGGCTGGCCCTCTGAGCTGAGTAATCCTCAGTATCATTGGCAGTACATCAAGCTGGACACTGACTGCAGAGCAGAAAGAAAAAAAACTGTTTGAAGCCTTAGAGACAAGAGCTTCAGCATGGAGAATAATCCTGGTGTATGTCCAAGCACTTACTCTCAAAGTGTATTATAATGTATGTAGTGGAGAGCAAAAGCTGAGCAAATGCCTTCTGGTCTTGCTGCTCAGATTTGTAAGTCCATCTTCTATTTGAGCAATAAGCTCCTAAACACTTCATGAAAATCAATTCATTCTCAGGAAACCATTATAAGCTGCCTTAGTTGTTACTCTGCCCTTCAGGTACCTACATCCTGCCTATGTGTAAATAGCATGACGTGTAATTCAGTATCTCGCACCACATTCCACTTGTGGAAGGGCTGGAGGGTACGCCCTGTACATACAGTTTGTTTGAAGAAGCATATGTAACTTTGAGAACTTGATGTAAGGGAGTTGTTACCATTAAACAACCTTGATGGTGGCTCTCCAGTGATCTACGTCTACTTCCTGCATGAAAGAACCCTGGTATTGTGGAGTTTGAGTATGGTACATAAACCATCTGCTTGTGCAGTGTTCTGTTATTGCTGAGTATGTCAGTAATCGTGTATACTTAGCTTCTCTGGTTAACGTGGTTTGTGGTTTGGTTTGTTGTTTTTTCCCCAGAACTTTGTGCCGTCCTTTGGAAAGAAGACATTTCGGACAACAGCAGTTACTCCACCGTTTGAAGGCAACATGGATTATGTGGACTTTATTCATTTAAATATTTTAGAAAAGAAAGTTCTTAACAATTCTGTGGTTTCAGTTCAGTATTTATGTTCTAAGCCTTGTATCGTCAACTTGAAAGCAGTAGCTTCCTCTGAGTTCAGGACTGGTGTGCCAGTGTATAGAAGGAGATGGAAGGATGAGAAGAACCTTTATGTTAGCAGAACTCGACAAGTACATTTGAAATTTCCAAGCATCATGGTTTACAGAGATGATTATATCATCAGAAACTCCATAATAGTGCACAGTGTGATATTATATGCATGGATTAGTCACAAATCAGTTAGCAGCTATGATGTTGAGCAGAATGAAGACTACCAAGATGCAGTTGCCAAGAATTACACTTTCTTAGAAGCAGTTCCACCTTTTGAGCGCCCATATAAGGACCACAAAGTTTGTCTTCAGTGGGGTGCTGACTATTTATGGATGCTCCAGGCAAACAGGATACCTCAGTGCCCTCATGAAAGTGGTAGGTATAATGTCAGTTTTTTCCCCAGGGAAACTAATGGGACCCAAATAACATCTTTGGTAAGCTGCTAAAAAGTGCAAACCTGTAGTAAGTGTTATGTAGAACGATTTACTTGGCAAGTGTTGTTGATATATATGTAAGCTTCATAACTGTGGGGCTAGACCTGAAAAGCCATCATGAAGAGCTGGGCTGTTTCAGCCAGCCTGGAGATGTGTAGCAGTATGGCCTTCTATTTTCTAAGAGTATTTAAACCACTTTATTTAAAACCCACTGGTGTCAGTAGATATCATTCCTTTGTCTTCAGAGAGACTTTTCAGTCTGTTACTGTGTTATTTCAGGGTCAGTCCTGCAGTTCCTACTTGATTCTCATACAGGTAGTCAGTCTACTTCTGCTTAAGATGATGGCCACACACTCAGAAACATATTTTTAAGTCTTTATAGTACAAAAAGTGCTTTTTATTCTCAATATATATTCAAAGCAGAACCTAAAAGGGAAAAGGTTATTTACTTCTAAAGGGTTGTCTCCTGAAAAATCCTGTAATGGTATTTGTGTCATTTATTTCTATCAAGGTAGCAATGATGTTGCTTCCATCTGGGGCTTTCTAAAATACTTGTTGGAGGCAGCATGTGATCTCTCTCAACAGTGTGAAACATCTTAAGTATTATCTAATTAGATTATAGATTAAAACAGTATAACAGGAAATAGGAGGAAATAACATATATTTCAAATTTATTTCTTAAAATTAGCATGTAACAGATTGCTTGGGGTTTGGGTTTTTTGGGTTTTGGTTTGTTTTTTTTTTCTAGGAAAGCTGATGATACGTCATGGCCTTGAAGATCTTTTTCCTGTTTCTTAACAGAGGCAGCTTTATCAGATTTATTACCGGATTATTCACATCAGTTAAGAACAGAATTGGTATCTATTCATACACACAATATAAACTGCAGAGCTGAAAACAGAGGGCAAGTCCAAGAGCTGTGGAGTCATGTCACATAGGCATAACTAAAGATAGGTTGAGATTAACATGAGCAACATAAATGAAGATTTCTTCCTTACTAACTGTTTCTTTAAGTATTTTAGATTTAAAAGAACCTGTTCTTTTCTTGCTTCTAATACCAGCTGGAAATGGACTCCATTTTACTTTCTGTGGGTTTTTTGGTCTGAGACCATAATGTACTTAACAGTGAGTGAACCTGTGTTTCAGGACTTATTAAATGTTTATGTTAATTTTTAAACTGTTGTGTGATTCAAATGTTTGACTGTACGAGTGTGAGCTAATTAGTTATCAATGCTTGTTGTCTGGCAGATTAAGAAAGATTGTATTTTGCAGATGATGTCCAGGTTCTCAACTTTATATATGCTTCTGGTGGGGAGAAAACGGGAATCGTGAAGAAATTTGAACAATTTGAAAACAGAGAACTTGAGACAGTCAGACAACATCAGATTGATTATCCTATGTAAGTACAGGCAAATAATTCAAGTGGGCTGTAATTTATCATTGAAGGCTATAGAATGTACTTAAACTCTTAGGCTATATCACAAATTAAAGGAATACTGCCTGTTAATTTGAGAAAAAGCAAAAAAGGAAACCAGTTAGCAATTTCTCTGTTCTCTGATTGCAGTTTTGGAGAGGATTAAGCTGAACCTCAGAAGTACTTACAGTATATGTTAGTCCAGTGCTGTGTAAGAAATACCAATAGTAGGTGTAACTGAGCTGGTTAGATACAGTTAGGGAGATGAGTTAGCAGTGCTGTCATAATCAGACTGGTGTCTGTGTTGTCTGCATTACAGAGATCTGCATTTCAAACGTTGTTTGCAGAGCAAGTGCAGAGTAGGGCTTCTTGCAAGGGCAAGCAGTGTGGAGCAGCTTTTTCCCATTAAATTCACCCTGGTTTATTTTGCAGCTGACAAGCCCTTAGTGATGGAGTCTTCAGCCTAGATAAGTCTCCCAGCTTGAGTTTAGAATGTTTTCTTTCACTGTCACTATGTAAACTCTCTTGGTTGGACAGGAGTACAACCCTTTACCCTTTGCACGCTTTTCAGTTCCAGAGGAATCACTCTGGGAAGGTCATCTTTCTCTACTCTTCTCCCCTTTCCCCAAACTGTCACAACTGTTCAGTCATATTTTTCAACTTTAGAGGAAAACATATGTATAGAGATAAATAAATATATCTCCCTTCCATCAGATGCTGTTATCCCAGCAACATTATTACAGAAATAGGAAATGATTTCGGGAACTGGAACTTGCCTGCTGGTTTGTGTTTGGCCTGCGGCCACGAGAAGAGTGCCAATGAAGACTTGCCAGATAGTGGAGGTTGCATACAAATTACTAGCCCTCAAACTGTAGCTCTGAAGCCATAAGTACAGAGCAATTTTTAGCTCCTGGCCTCTTCAGGATGGGTCACAGCCTGGTTTGTACGGCCCACTGCCCATTGCTCACCAGCATGCTTGCATTCTGCTTTTGGCATTGAGGTACTCAAGCTCTGGTTGAGAATATATGGTATGAACTTATGTAAAACTTTACCTGCTGCACACAGTTCCACCCTCTCTTGCCTTTGGGTGGTGCCTCCAGTGTTTAACATAAAGCACTGCCTACGTGTTGCGGTTGTGTGACAGCCTGGGCCAGCTCTGTTGAGAAGAGGAAGAGAGTTTTTCTTCATCTCTCTGTATGTGAGCAGTGGTTCCCTGCTTCAGCAAAAGGCCAACAGAAGCAGATGGATCTAACTGAAGCTACTGGTTTGACTTCAGCCAGGGACTTGAAAGAAGACTGGAGATAGACAGCTGTCATTCGAGGTAGCTACCAGGGGACAGCCTGCAGCAAGGATAGGCTGGGACTGTAAGGGACTACTCAAGCTGTACAGAATGCTTTCTGCAGCAACAGGGGGTGTGAAATGAGTCAGTGTTATCCCAAGAAATTTGTCCAGAAGAGTTACATGCTCAGACTGGCGGTAAAGGACTAAATAGAGACTGCAGCATTTAAGTTCACTATTTTGCTAGAATTGAAAGATGAAAAGAAGGGCATATAAGCAAACACAGCATTTCTGGAAGTCCACTGTTTGCCTGTAGGTCGTAACAATCAATGTACAAGCAGCTGTGTTTTACAGACCCTTCTACTTCACCCATGTACCATCTCTGAAGAAAATGGAATTATTTGCTGTTTAAGGTATAGACTCTATTGTCAAAAACTTCACAACCCTTGCATATTTTTTTAAGCATGAGAGCAGGTGTTATGCTTTCAGATCTCTATTGGTTTAGTTCAGGGAAAGATACAAGGTGCTCTGTGTTCAGCAACTTCTTGGGAGACAAGCTAGGCAAGCTGACCCAATTCTAAAGTATTCTAAACAAATACTGACTTTTTTTTCTTAATTATAGAAATACAAAAACCAATATCTCCTTAAAGTCACTGAGAAAAGAGAGCTTCTTTATCAGAAATAATGATAATGCTTTGCTGGGTTGTATATTGGAAGTACAGTTTTCAAAGGCTTTCAGCACTGGCCTAACTGCTCTGGAAATGTTACAGAAATAAGTGGTTGAGTTTTGGTTAAGAGCACTGAAGCAGATTTAGTCTGGCCTGGAGGACCTCCTTAAAGTTAGATACTATAGTATGAATTCTGCTTTTAGTGCACAGCCAGCTTTGTACAGAATAAGTAGGTAGTATTGTCGGGTCTTTAGGTTTTTATTTTACACTGCTCCATAGTTTGCACAGACTCCACCTTTATTTATCCTGTGATAGCTCTGTGACAGCTATTCATATCTATTTGTACTATCTAGAGGATAGATTCATTTTTAACTGCTTCTCCCAAGCATATTGTCACAGTTGGCATTCAGTATAGAAGACACAGCTTAGTTTTTCCTGGCTTCCACAATCAAGATTCCAAGACTGTGCATATGGGGATTTTGTACTGTAGCCTGCATGCGGGAGGTTGGCTCCAAGTTGTCTCAGTCGTGTTTTCAGTTCCCTGTTGATGTGGGATCTGGCAGTTGCTCTGACCCAGCAGCCTGGAATTGGTTCAGATAACACTCCCCTACTTTCCTCTCATGTTTTTACCACAAAAGCACATGGTTAAAAGATCACAGATCCAAGAATCTTAATTACTGTTGCTCTGAAGATTTTCACTGCAGAGGATGCGTTCTGTTCTGAAGATTACACGTGTGAAACAGGCTTGCTAAATTAAAGTGAAATGCATGCTTTTCAAATGAGATAGGAAGATTTCTCATCAGGAGGGGATGTTTTGTTTGTTTTTGCTCATGCAGGTTCACCATTTCAATCTGGCTATATTTACTCCATTATTGTGAAGAGGATCTGTGTGGTATACTCTATTTTATTGATCTGAAAGAAAAGTATAGTACTCCTGCTGTATTTCTAAATGAGGAAGGTAAGGGCTATTATGTACAGCCTTCAGAAGGTTTCTAATACAGTCTTTATGGATCTGTATCTAACATTTGTAATACAGTAACATTTGTAAACATATTTATCAGACCTATTTTGTGAAACTGATCCCTTACAAAATGCTTCTTTTTGACTATAATGTCTCAGTAGGAAAGTAGCTACTAATTGAACAGGGTAAAACTGATAAATACTTGCATAGCATCCTGGCTAATTCAGAAAATGTCTTTTGTCAGGAGAATAGACTTCATCTTACAGGTCAGGAACATACACTGGGGTTAGAGTCTTATCTCAATGAACAACCTTTGTTATTATTATCGAAATATTATTTTAATATTGTTCTCAATTCTTCCGTAGATACTACATAATTATTTTTTTTATTTGAAATAGTCTCAGAAAAAGTACAGATGATTCAAGGTATTCCCTATATTGCAGTGTTCAAGAAGCACAGTATTTCCCTGATCAAAAAAAAATGTTAAGAGGTAGCACTGTCTTAGGCTAGCAACACTTGCAGTATAGAAACATTCCTGCTTCTTCAGCCTCTGGTACAGAATGAAACTCAGCAGCTGGGGGCTGGCTGGCAGACTCATGCAGGAAGTAAGTGGGCACACTTGGCTTTCTCATAAGACATTACATTTTTTCCCCTTCTTTGCAAGGTTTACAACCAATCTTTTCCTTTCTGTTAGTTTTATTATTTCAATATCCTCTGTCTAGATTAATCTAGATGATTATCCATTATAAACTGAATGCTTTTCTTTGAAGAACAGACAAAAATGGCAACTCAACTGTGAGTTACCAGCTTGATAAGAGATTTGCTCGAAGAGGTTTTAGGGCCAGTTTTATTCTCAGTGTTAGACTAGATTATCATAATTGCCTGTTCTGGTGTTAAGAGCTCAGACCATGAGTGTAGCTTCTGCAGATCCAGGTAGTGGAGGGGAGTCATTTTGTACATGATCATTGTATTCTTATGTGCTAGCAGTTGAGTAGATTCCATTGTCTCTGTGCTACAAGTCACGTCTGCTTTCTGCAGTTTGAGATCAACTTCAGCACGCTCCCTGTGTGCCTTATGTTTAGGATGTTTATCCCTCAAACAGCTGGTTTTGAGTCTGTGGTTTCATGTGGGAGCCCGGGCATTAGCATCCAAGATGTGTAACTGAAATGTGGGGCACATTTCCCTGGGATTCTGTGAGAGCTGATGTGTGGCTTGGCCAGTGTCCAAATCTCTGGTGGTGATGAAGAGTATGAAAGAAGACAGAAATCATTGTGAATAATACAGTAGGAAGCCCATTCTTATTACTGATATTTCTGTGGTGTTTATGTCCTTTTTCCTTTCTTGCTCTGTCAGGTTATGTGCATATTCAGGTGCACCTCATGAGAGGAGAAGACCTTGCAGTGAAAACTAGCTTCAGCCTTCCCCTGAAGCAGTGGTTTCGACTGGATCTTTCTTTTAAGGGTGGACAGGTATGCATGCTTCTGAATTACAGGAGATTTGTCCAGTTTGATTATGCCTCTGACAAACCCCTTAATGGCTGAAACTGAGAGAAATACTGTAATTTCTACATGCTCACACAGCAGAAGTGTGAAAAATCTAAAAGTAGAAATTGTCCAGGGATATTCAAATCTACTTAGATGCTTAAGATACCAGCTTAGAATTACTGTGTATTCAGTGGCTATCTTGGTGCAGGGTTGCTCTCCAGAGATTTTCATGGCTGCACAGGCAACCATGGCTCCTGGTTTAGATACCTTTTCTAGACACTTTAAGTTAGATGGTGTGAATAGCTCTGAGGGACTTTGCCTATGGAGGCTTAAGCGTTTTTACTGTTCTGATATGAAAATCTAAGTGTCTGGCTTTCTGTACAGTCACTTGCCTTTTGCCTAGATGTGTCAGCTAACAGGAGGCACATGCAGTTTCCAAATTTTGCATATTTGACAAAGTGGTATAGGATTGACTACCATCAAATGACTGAAAAACATTGCAGTATCGCTCTGTAGTGGATAAAATACACAATTTACGTTTTCACAAATCACAATTGTTTTTTCACAAAGCCTTTCAAAAGCAGTTCTGAAAACAAAGGCTCCCTGCCCAAGTTCTAGTCTGAATCTCCACCTATTAAGATATTAGGGTGTGAAAATAATAAAAAACCTTAGTCTTACATTTCGCAACTTCTTTCTCAATGAAAATGGTTTAATAGATTACATCCTGATTTGTAAAAATAATTGCTAATTAATATCAAGTACAACTAAGCAAATGTAAATTATGAGGTAAGTGACTGATAAAGCTGAAGCAATGCTCTACTGAGAAAACAGTGTACACTCTGAACTACTGCAGTTCCTTTTGCACCCCACCTTTTTTAAGTATGTAAGTGGTGAGCAGATTGTCTTGCAGGAAAATCAGTGAACTGAAATGTGTATTTAGTTTTTACATTATGCTTTCAAATACATCGTTAAAAGGAAAAGTGAAAAATATTTTAGAACTGTCTTTTTCTGCTTGTTTAAAATGTAGTCATAGTTGAAGTTCATGGGAAAAGGAAGACCCTATGGATTTTGAAGCTCAGCTTCAGCTGCAAATGTGAAAGTTACTGTCATTATTGATATAGGTTATATAATCTTGACTTGTTGGAAATATGAGGATAACTTGTATGATTAGATTAAGCAAAAATATTCTTCCATCTGAGAGCAAAGTGAATTTATTCAGGTGTGAGATAAAACCTGTGGTCAATAAATTTCCAATTCTGGATGTAATAAGGGAGCTATGAAGAGTTAATGAGCATTCTTGTGGAAAAAAGAACAAGTAGAACCAAAATTTAAAAGATTTCAGAACTTAGAGCCACTCTCTGGAACAGATAAAGGTGTGATTCAGTTCCATCTTATTGATGTGTCTTTCTGTAGTAAGTTTTTAAATGTTACAATCCTCAAAAGGTACAGAAGAATCTCCTTATTAAGGTACTTTGTGTCCAAAGAAGGGTAACAAAGCTGGTGAAGGATCTAGAGCACAAGTCTTACAAGGAGTGGTTGAGGAACCTGGGGTTGTTTAACCTGGAGAAAAGGAGGCTCTGGGGAGACCTTGCTCACTACAACCACATGAAAAAAAGTTGTAATGAGGTGGTAGTCTGTCTGATAAGACAAGAGGAAATGGCCTCAAGTTGTGCCAGGGGAGGTTTAGGTTGGCTGTTAAGAAAAATTTCTTCATCAAAGGGGTTTTGAGCATTGGGACAGGTTGCCCAGGGAAGTGGTTGAGTCATCATCCCTAGAGGTATGTAAAGGACATGTAATTGTGGCACTTAGGGACATGGTTTGCCATTGGACTTGATGATCTTAATGGTCTTTTCCAACCTAAGTGATTCTGTGATTATTTTACTTCCATTGATGAGATACATTTAGTCCAGCGTGATCTAAACCGGAATATATTAATTAGGGAAGGTTGTGAAATTGAGACAATTAGAAATTAAGAGCCAAATTTTAAGAGCATCTGACATTCCAGATGAATCCCTAAAACTACCTAGGCACTTGAGAAAATTTTGCAGGTTTGTTTTGTGAGTCCTTAGGCAATTTTTTACAGTACCAACATGTATGAAAATCTTATCTTCCTTCTTGGGCATCTGAATTCCTGTAACCACCCTGGCACTGAAGTTCTTTGATGCACTGAAAGTACATCTCCTGTAAGAGCTGAACCCATTTTTTTTGAAGTCATGACCTGTTACATTAGCTTTATGGCCATTCTAACTGTAAGCTACAATTTCTTGAGGACATAAATATTTAGCACCTGCTATATAAAATCAAAATAGCCTTTCACACTTTGGAAGAATAAAAGCTTCAGCAAAATACAGATGTCTTGTAACTGAACACAGGAGTGAAATAGCTGATAAATAGCTGAAGGAGGCAACGTCTGTGCTATTTTTCATTGCTCATGGTTGGCCACGACAGACCAGTGCCAATGCTTTCCATTAAACTCTTCTGACATATATTGGATATGTGACACCATCCTCTAGTGCAGAGATCTTCTGAACTGAGTTGAAATGGCTTAATAAATGTACCTTGTAATATTTTGCTGATTATAATTAATATTGTGTGTTCTTCTAGATAGAAGCAAGCAGTGTTGGGAAGAACTTGAAAATACATCATCATCAGTCTTTTATGTAAGGAGCATTTTCCCCTTTGTTGAGTAATATGCGTGTATGTGTTCAGATAGGGAAAATGGGAGCAGGAGAGCACAGGGTTGTATCTGAGGTGCAAAATAATTTTCAAAAGGTGTATGGTCTCTTTCTCTCTAAGGTTTCTAAACCCGTTTGCATTACTGTGCTTACCTTGAGCATGAGCTGAGTAACTTTGCAAATGCCATGAGCTAGTTGAGTTAATGTGCTGTATGATCTAGTACTAGAGTCTGGTAACTCTCACTCAAAGCTGATTGGAGGGTCAGTGACATTAGGATCAGTCTTCAAATGAAGTCTTGGCAACAGTGAAATCAAGGGTTATTTTGCTGTTGCTGTGAAAGCTAGGACTTCATCAAAGAAATTGCTATCTACCTTGCTTAGGTAGAGAGAAAAATTTCTACCAGAAATGGTTTTGCTTTATCCTTCATTCCATGTAACAGATTTTTTTTTTTCTTTCTAATGGATCTTTAATTGTTTTCTTTCTCTGTAATTTATTATTGACTCTTAATTGTTTAAATAACTTTTAAAAGCCCCAGACTTTTAATATGGAAATTATATAATAGTAAATTTTGTTGCAGACTTCAGTGCTATGGTTCACAAACCAAAAATTGTGAATTTTTAGATAGTAACTCTAGGGGACAGATAACTTAAATTTTCATATGCTGTTTATAGAAGAGTACATGGGAGAGTTGGAACTGGAATTTTTGGGGTTGTGTGATGATGCATACATAAAACACCAGAAGATACCTACAAGTCAGAAAAATAAAACACCCTGCTGGTTTAATATGTTTGTAGACAAGCGGTTTGTTAAATTTACTCCAGAATTTATCACTGCAAATTGCAGAGTAGATTTTTGAGATGAAAGAGATGAGAAAATAAAAAGATACCGGCAGTGAGTTTACGGCTGCCAGTTACAGAAATTCTGAGGTACAAATTTTTTTTTTCTTTCATAGTACCTCTTGGTAGCCAACTTACTTCTTTTTCATGTTCTCAAGTTTTAGGGAAGATTTCTATTATGATGACACTGCTGGATACTTTGTTCTTGGAGGCAGTGGATACGTAAATGGTATTGAAGCGTTCTTTGGACCTGTGAAATACTATCGTCTCCATGTGTTGGAAACAGGACAGGTAAATGAAAGCAGTATTTGGAAATGTTTAAATATTAGCAACCAGCAATGGCTGTATTTTATTGCTTGTAACTGAAGCTCTTACCAGATGATAAACTTGCTATGAAGCATAACAGTACTTGGAAATATATAAGCAAAATACATAGTCTTTTGAAAGTAGTGACTATGGAAAGCAGTGTTCCTCAATCTGTATCTAGGTAAAGGACTTAATTTCAGTATTGCTTTGTTTCCCAGAGTTTTTGCTGGTACAGTACTGAACACTTTTGACTAGTTCATGGGTTTGTTGAAATCAATGGTAACAGTTATGTAGACTTGGTCAGTTTTGAAAGTTCATCCATGGTTTCCTAGATTATGCTGACTGTTTAAAATCATAGTCTATTGTGGCCAGCATCAGATTGTCTGGGTCATTAGTATGATGTGCCAGATAAGCTGATTGTAGTAAACAGTTTTTTTCCTTTTGTTATTTGCCTACAACATTTCTTCTAGCCAAGCATGGGCAGCAGGAGATGCTGTAGATGCCGTTTGTTCATCATTTGCCTTTTTGTAGATTTCCAACCCTCTTCATGACAAAGAAACAGTGGAAGAAATTGAACTCTACTACGAGAGATGTATGGACATTCAAGAACTAGTTTATGAATACAGCTATATTGTAAGGCAAGGTGAAAAAGGGCAAAGAAATTGTAAGTGTTGATTTATGAAATACAAATTTTAAACTCTTATCTTTGGAGAACTGTTTTCTTTCCTTTCACCAGAATCTGGATAACAGTCATTAAAAGTAAAATTAAATTAATCCACAACAAGAATAAAGGTAGTTAGAAGAGTTTAGCCTTGTTACTTGCAGCTAAAATTGTGGCTTTGTCCCTGAAAAGACTTTTGTGCCATGGTATACAGACTTCTTCTCTAATAAGACAAGTGGATAAAAGGGCAAAGACACACATTTTCCGTCTTAGATGTAGGCTATTCAGTTGCCTTCCATGTCATTCCCAGATTACCCTAAAGGCACATGTATTTTAAGCCCTTTCCCAAAAATGTGTAGTTTTTGTTAGAATGTCTCTTCCACTGTTGCCTAGTGTGCAGTAGTTGACCACTTTATAACAAAGCAACCACTTCAGCGAAAGAAGAATAGCATAGCTTAAATGCGTGCTGAAAACTAGCTTATAATCCAATAAGAATTTGATTACATGCATTGTGACTAGAGGATGGGAGAGAATAGAACAAATCTTACGTGTTTGTAAGTGGCCTGTGCTAGCTGTATGAGTTTTTAGCACTGCTTTTTGTTAAGGAGGTCCTTATCTTGTCCATGAATTTTTGGTTTACCCTAGAAACATGTTTGGTTTTTCTCCCAGAAGCCTTTAAAAGACCAGCCAAGCCTGTTTTCATGTCTTTAATATGTTGCTTTCTCTAGGTTACTATGAGAACTACTATTTGGAGCTGATTCACAAATATGGAGAAAAATCCAAATGTGATGCCTTCACTTGGGGAAAAGAGCTCAGGGAGAAGTACCACACTTTGCTCAAACTGTTACAAGAGATGGATTTCAGTGCTCCAGAGGGTATTCATATTTTATTTTACTGTTCTTAACTAACTCTGTAATATATGTCATGTGAGTTAGTATGCTTCAACTTCTGGTTTTGTTTTATACATTTTATTCATGTCAGCTAGCTTAGTAGAGGAGTGCTACATGGCTTAGATATTGGGCTGCAAATGAATGATTGATTATTAAGCAGAAGGAAATAAGACATACCCTTACATATTTAGCAGTTAGTTATTTTGAGACAGGCTTGGATTTTTATTCTCCCTTCCTATTCAACAGTACCTTGTATCTCTAGGAATTTTGTCTGCATTGAGAATACCACCCAGCATGAGAAATAATGGAATCTCTCTCAGTCCCATTAAATTAAGGAGAGGTAAATCAGATAGTTCCTGAATTTAACTCTTGCAATAACTGTGCCTCCTATGTTTTATTTTTAGTGTTAGAAGATGGAAGTGATACAGTTCTGGAAGTTGGCCAGAGGATATTTGAGAAGGTTGCAAAGGATCTGTCCAGGTCTGATGGCCTCAGCAATATAGGCTCCTCTGTCCCTCTCTTGGTGGATTCCAGTTGTTGTGGATACCATAAGGCTTCCTATTTCCTTGCAGTTGTATTTGAAACAGGGCTTGGTGTGTCTTTGGATCGTACAAAGGTAGTATATTTAATACGTTTGTTTATGTCTTTGACATTGATTGCCTTTAAAGGAAATTTAGAAATGGGAGGAATTTATGATCGATTGAATTAAAAAATGTGATATGGCCTCCAGATCCATGCTGTGGTTGAAGGGATTCCACAAAATAGCTCCTCCTAAATAGCCCAATGACCATAAACTCTTTATGATGGTGGGAATCTGCTCATCCAGAACAAGGATATCAGTGATTTTAGTAAGACCTAAAAATGATGGTAAAGTGAACAGCACGGAACATGCTGCTTTTCGCAGTCACTGAGGGGTTAGGATGAGGTCATAACTCTTGAGTCACCACAGTCGTTTGTAGATGGCTGTGAAAAAAGACTCACATCAGGCACATTTCCTAAAGTGTTGCATAGTATAGTCAGAAAAGAAGTCCCATTTTACAGCGTGCATAAATGTGGCACTGAGCATATTAAGGGCAAACAATTAAAAGTAACCAAAGTAGAACAGTTTTCTTTTGGAAATAAACTGACCATGCTTCAGCTGAGCATGTGAACTCCTTACCTTTTAGGCAGGTTGCAAATAACTGAAATGTTTCCATGTGATTCTATTGCAAGGTGAAATAAAGGGGAGGTGTTTATATATCACAGGAAGAGGACTGTAATGAAATTGCCAACAGATATTTAGTTACGATATAGTAGCGTAATATAAAATGCTCATAAAGAATAGCAGATCTGCCTGATGTGGTTACGGGACACTAAATCAGAACCACCCCTGAGAGGCCAAGCTCACTCCACTTTCTTGAACACAAGAAACCTCAGACAGGAGCCTTTTTTATACCCTAGTAATAGAGCATACATAGTGCTAATTACAGAGTCTAAATAATTTCATTATTGGATCCACTTCAGATAGTGTAGGAAATAATTTAATATTCTGCACAGATGAGACACCACTGTTTTTATTACTGTAGTGTGAAAAATAATAGTAGTGCTGAAAATGATCTTGGCATGTGTGTGGTGCCTAAACTGTTTCTAGCACCAATTAATGTGTATCTCAAGGGAGCTTTGTGCTGAAACCTTGTCAGCGACAAGTCCCATCCTTCTAGTCCTGTCAGATCCTTAGGGTAAGATTTTCAAGTGCAGCTTGTTAACTTCCATATGTTTCCATCTAATTCAGTATGAAAACTCCAGTTGACATTAGTGAGACTAGTTAAGTCACTGCCGAGTATAAAAAAGTGTCAGAGTATAATTAATACTATAATAAAATGGCATTAAAAATTGCTGCATACTTAGTGGTGGCAGAAAAAGTGCAATGCTTGAGAAGTATTTAGAGAGTCTAGTTTTTCTTTCAAATTTTTCTATATATATAAAAGACATTTTAACTACTTTAGGGCTGTGCTTGATTCTGTGACTGTGGTTATATGGTATAGCTAGTATATCAGATACGAGTAAGAACACTCTGTTCCCTGTAAATCTCCACCAAGGTGCTAAAATGTGAGATGTGCAGTAAATTCACTCTTCTTTATGTCTGTTGATTTTTGCCAGGGACTGCTGTACAGTTTGGTTGGTGCTCAGGGAAACGAGAGGCTTGCTGTGATGAATCTTGGCTATAAACATTACCAAGGCATTAATAACTACCCACTTGATTTGGAGCTGTCATATGCTTATTACAGTAATATTGCAATAAAGACATCATTGGATCAACACAATATAAAAGGGGAACAGGTAATAAGTGTATCTGAATTTGCTTTCTGTGTGAATGACTTTACATATATTAATACTAATTATGTGGCCAGAACATTTTTGTCTTGATTTACAAATATTAGCTCTTCTGATTGATGTTCCTGCCCATGACAGGGGTGTTAGACTAAATAATCTGTAAAAGTCCCTTCCAACCAAAACCATTCTGTGATTTTGTGATTGTTTCAAAATCCTCCAGATTATATGTAGATATCATTACTCCCATTTCTTAACAAGAGGGAAACCAAAGTTAGGCTCAAATCCTCAGAATTGTCCGTACGCCTTTCAGTAAAGCCTAAGTGTTATTCTTGGGCCCTAAGTCCTCACTCAAGATTTTTAATTGCCAGTACAATTGAATGTGTTTATAAAGCAAGTGATATCTTTCAGTAGCCAAACATCATGAAGTTCATGTAAAAAGAGAATTGTCCTCTCCATACTTATACCAGTTCTATAATCAAATGTAAAGATTGGGCTGGTAAATAGCTATCTGATGAGATAAAGTTGCAGTAAAATGATTTTAGAAACAGCTGCCTAACAGAAGGTAATACAACTTTATCTGGAAATACTGAAGGTAGGCCAGCATTGGAATCTTGGCTTATTGGAAAGGATGATGATTGTACAAAAAAACAGAGAGATTTTGATTGTTGAAGAGATAAAAATCAGCAGACAGTCATCTTAGGTAAGTGTAGGACAGGTCTTCATCAAGCCTTCTGCCAGCTTTTTTTTTTAATCTTTGAAGAGAGGTTTCTGTAGAAACTAAAAAACCTTGAAAAGCTTGAAAACACTTCTTTGCCTTTATTAAGTGCTTTTAAAACCACACAGGCGGCTTGCTTTTTTTTTCCAGTTGTTGACATCTTGGCATATCTTTCCAGTGTAGAGTGGACTTACAAAGCAGTAAATGTTTTTTTACACTGGATGTAAGGATGGTTCTTAATGCACTGGCTAGCAAAGGGGTGCTGAGAATTTTAAATCCCAGAACTGATCACAGCTTTTTAGGGGCAAAAATTTCATTTTGGCAGCAGATGTATGAATTCATTTTGTAATAATTTTTTTCTCTTCATCTATCCTTCAGGCATTTGTTGAAACTATAAGGCTGATGGATGATGAACTGCTAAAAGCCCAAACAAAAGAAAATGGTGATGTCTTTATGTGGTTGAAACATGAAGCAACAAGAGGAAATGCAGCTGCACAGGTATAAAGTAATATGTATTTCCCATGTTTCTGTCTGATGATATCCAGTAAGCAGGCAAAAAGCTATAGCAGTGATGCAAGGCAAAAGGGAAGAGTTGTCAAGACTTGGCAACCTCCTTCTCTGATCATTTTCCCTGGGTTTGTATTTGACATGGTGCAGTTATTGCTGCTGATCTGAACCCAGCAGCAATATGTTGTAATCCTGAGCCATTTGCATGCATCAAATCTGCCTTTATCACTTTACCTCTGCACTTAAATCAAGCCAGACTTTCACGGCACTGAGAGCTGTTAAAAATAAACCTGCTGCAGATTTAATATCAGTACATTTCACCACTGGGAAGCCCTCTAACTATTCCTGATAACCAGTTGGTTTTAGGCTGTTGAGGGCACATAACTAGTTTCTTCACATATTTAAAATCCATTTAAGCCTGCAAGTCTGCTCCTGCAATACCAGTTTCAATGCTAGCATTTATAACTTGAGTGCTTGTGTTGTTTTCTTTAAGCAACGATTGGCTCAGATGCTGTTTTGGGGCCAACAAGGAGTAGCAAAAAATCCTGAAGCTGCAATAGAATGGTATGCAAAGGGTGCAATAGAAACAGAAGATCCAGTGTTAATATATGATTATGCCATTGTGTTATTTAAGGTAAGTCATGTTTCATATTTTCACTTAAAAGAAACTTTTCCTATGACACAGATGTTTGTAAGTTATCTGCAGTGACACACTGCAGTGCTTTTAGATTTACACTGCAGTGCTTTTAGATTTACTCTGAGAATCAATCGATGGTTATGAAGCTAATGTTTATTTTTAGCAGATATGTACAAAAGTCTTAAAAAGAGCAAGTTAAAAACAGTTTGGTCGCTTTTTTCCTAGCCAGATTCAGGATCAAAACACCACCTAAATGGTGTATCCTAATTTTTCCTAATGGCTTGTCACCTCAAAAATCTAACCTTGGTGTAGAGATGGAGGTGGATGTTCAATCCTTTCTTAGAATGCCCTTTATTAGATCTCTGGAATGTTATTTATTTTTAGTATAAATTAAATAGTCTCTGCAGTTACTTTTTTCCTGCGAGAAGCAGTAGACAGCAGAGGCTAAACTCAGGCATAATCCCACCTGAGTCAAATGAGTTGTTTCAGCTGAGCATTGTCACCCATAAGACATTCAACAGCAGGAATGGTTAGAGTTACTAGTGAAGAACTGTTAGATCTTCTTATCTTTCCCTTGACAGTGGAGAACTGTTCTCTACAAAATGCTTGCTTCAGTTTTGTGTTAATTATGAGCACCCATAGTCTTTTTGACCTGTCTGGAAGCAATTTATATGGACAACAGCAGCATGACATCTGTGTGCTTCCTCTGGAGACACTCAGACATCCTTTTTCAGGAAAGCTCATTGCCAAATTGTGAACAATCTGTGCACCTTTGAATGCTATTCATTCCTCCATAGTTGCCCAAAATTAAAGATCTGTGACATTATTTACCCATAAAAATCACTTGGATTGACCTAGACTGATTCATTGAGATTTTGTAAAGCTGTAAATAAAGGACGAGTACAGAGCTGCATATTTTTTTCACTATTGTAGCTGTTTAAAGCTGAATATCACCTAGTAAATAATAATATGAATGTCAAAATGCATTTTGAATGTGTATATGTGAATTTTCATCAGCCTGTATTCTGTATTTGTAAACTGATTATTTCACGTATCCATTTCCTAGGGCCAAGGTGTGAAAAAGAATACAAAACTTGCTTTGGAGTTGATGAAGAAAGCAGCGGCCAAGGTAAAATGCAATAAATATTTTATTATAAAATTTCTCTATGAAGTGCTAATAATAATGAACTCTGATTTATATAAAATGCCTATTACCATAACTCTGCGTAAGTACTGGTCGCTTCTTGTAGTGTCTTCACCATGAATGTTGAAAGCCCTATTTTGCCAAATTGGGAGACTACTCAAAATCAGCCAAAATTTCCATGGAAGTACAGGGATTCTCTCTACTTGCATCTTTTTGGAACTTGATAATAGTTAAGTGACTTACAGATTGATCCAGTAGTGTATTTTTGCCTCATGTTCTTAAGCATTTTCTTCTAGACCATACCAGGTATATTTTTTCCTAGGAGTTCCTGCCAGGCTTGAGCGTTTCACAATGTGATTTTTCCAGAGTCCAGTGGAGATAACTGTCATCATTGATGATCCATGCCAGCAGGCTTTGCTATAATAACAGAGCATCTTTAATTTGTATTGTGAATGAAAAAAGAGGAAAAACTGAGATTGGGATTGTACTTTCACAGTCTGGACTGAGTGATGATGCATTCCTGCATCATGAGAGCTGGCGGAAACACTGACAGGCACTGCAGGGAAGAGGAGCCTCACTCCGTTTCATGACCTAGTACAGTCAGATTACCCAGGCCATGATCTGGTCCTTAGTATTAAAAGATGAGTACCTAGACCTTGAATACCTTCCTAGCTCTAGAACCAGAACTAGTTAAATTACTGACAATAGAACTTCACTGCTGACCACCATCAGAAGAGAATTGTGCTGGCTGTGTGATTCCTTTCAAACAGGAGAGACTACCTGTTCTACTGCCTGTTTGGGAAAGGCTTGAATAAACTGAGTGGCTTTCACAGTGTAATCAAAATTCCCTTCACTCAGGATCTGAGGAACAGATTCCAGGAAGTGTCATAGAGAAAACTATTTCCTTACTCTCCTTGAACCCAGATACTTGCGTTTTTATGTTACAGTGCACATTTTCTATATAAAAGCAACAGCACAATTCTTGAAAGGTGTAACTGCTTTTGCAGTTTAATGGATAAGTTAGTAACACTGTCTGAATCTGAAAGAAAAAGGAATCCTTTTCCAGAGGGCCTTTGTAAGTGCCAGTAGCATGCAGTTCTTTCTACAGAGATTACAGAAGGAGACTGTGCAGAGTAGAAGCCAACAGTAGCAAGCAAATAACTTGTATTTGTGCACTGAGAGGTAGTTTTTAACCTTACGTCATTGCTCTGGCATGGTTGCTATTAAGCATGCATTGTAAAATAGGATTAAATAGCGGGTTCACGTTTACTGGTACAGAGTAATTTAACTGATGGCATTCTTAGAACCACCATATGATCCACCGGTTTATGCTAGGAGACAGTGACTCATGCAACCAAAACAAAAACTGTCCCAGGAAGACTTCTCCTCTTGATCCATAATTGTTGATGCAAAGCACTTTCTTAGGCAGATCTGTGTGATGATGCTCAAATACATTTTGAAAACAGCATCACAAAGTTCTATGTTCATTGCTTCCTATTTATTCTTAGGGAAATGTTCTACTTTAAAAGAAGTGGGTTTTCTGATTGACAATCCTGTCAGCCAGGTTCTGGTTGCTCACAAGAATAGGTACCCCATTTTGGCTTTGCAGGGGAAACAGGTGAAAAATGGCTGCAGTCTTTTCTTGTCAACGAGTACCAATCTGAGTGCAGACTCAGCTGAGACTCTATAGAATAAGACGACACTTCAGTGTTACTCCTTGCTCTCAATATGAGTCCATAGGGAAGAACAATGTGAAGAAAAGCCAGGAAAACTTTATATGCCTTAGTTCCAGATGAGTACAATCTTGGCTGGATCCTTGTGCCAGACGTCTAGAATCTAGGCAAGGTCATGAGAGCACTCAAAGTTGAGCAGCAGGTTGGAATTGCTAAGTGACCAAAAGCAGAATGAAATGTGTGACCTGAGACTGTTCATCTTCCCTCAGGGCTTGCCCCAGGCAGTGAATGGATTGGGCTGGTATTACCACAATTTTAAAAGAGACTACAGAAAAGCGGCTGAACACTGGTTAATTGCTGAAGAGCTGGGAAATCCAGATGCATCATACAACCTTGGTGTCCTTTTCTTAGATGGGATTTACCCTGGAGCACCTGGTAGAAATCAAGTGAGTAAATATTTAATAGTACTATTTCTTACATTAGGGCCCAGTTTAGACAGCTTTGCTTCATTCTTCTGACTGCTGTTTTCACTCCAAGTCAGATATTTATACCTTTTATCACAAAGGGTATTACTGGGAAGTTCAGTGAAATTGGTTAGAGAGAGAGAGGTGTTACTCAAATATCTGTCATACTTCTATGCATGTGTTTGTTGTCCTTTAATTTAGAAACAAAGCAGGTGCATGTTTAGCTCCAGGCACTGCTTCTGCTTTCCTCCTTCCAGTGACAGCAGCCAGGATAGTGTGTGCTCTCACATCATGTGATCCTTTTGGTTTCTTTCTGCTTTAAATTGGAAAGTATATAGAATCATAGAATCATCTAGGTTGGAAAAGACCTTTAAGATCATCGAGTCCAACCATTAACCCTACTCTACCAAATCCACCACTAAGCCGTATCCCCAAGCACCACATGTATATGGCTTTTGAACACATCCAGGGATGGTGACTCAACCACCTCCCTGGGCACCACATTCCAATGCCTGACAACCCTTTCAGTAAAAAAATTTTCCTAATGTCCAGTCTAAACCTCCCCTGGTGCAGCTTGAGGCCATTCTCTCTTGTTCTGTCACTAGCTATTTGTGAGAAGAGACCAGCACCTACCTCTCTACAGTGTCCTTTCAGATAGTTCTAGAGCGCAATAAGGTCTCCCCTGAGCCAAGCCTCCTTTTCTTCACACTAAATAGCCCCAGTTCACCCCGCTGCTCCTCATAAGACTTGTTCTCCAGGCCCTTCACCAGATTAGTAGTTCTCTGGACCTGCTCAAGCACCTCAATGTCTGTCTTGTATTGAGGTGCCCAAAACTGAACACAGTGCTCGAGGTGTGGCCTCACCAGTGCCAAGTACAGAGAGACAATCACCTCCCTGGTCCTGCTGGCCACACTATTTCTAATGCAAGCCAGGGTGCCATTGGCCTTCTTGGCCACCTGGGCACACTGCTGGCTCATATTCAGCTGCTTCTCGATCAGCAACCCCAGGTCCCTTTCTGCTGGGCAGCTTTCCAGCCACTCTTCCCCAGGCCTGTAGCACTGCATAGGGTTTTTGTGGCCCAAGTGCAGGACTGAGCACTTGGCCTTGTTGAAGCTCATACAATTGACCTTGGCCATTGATCCAGTCTGCCTAAGATCCTCTGTAGAGCCTCCCTACCCTCAAGCAGATCATCACTCCTACCCAACTTGGTGTCATCTGCAAACTTACTGAGGGTGCATTCTAGCTCCTGATCAAGATCATTGATAAAGATATTGAACAAAAGTGGTCCCAATGCTGAGCCCTGAGGAGCACAACTTGTGACCGGTCACACCTGGATTTAACTCCATTCACCAAAACTCTTTGGGCCCAGCCCTCCAGCCAGTGTTTTACCCGGCAGACCCATGTATCCAGTATGTCCATCCAAGCTAGGAGCAGTTTTTCATGAGAATGCTGTGGGAAACAGTGTCAAAGGCTTTACAGAAGTCCAGGTAGACAAAATCCACAGCCTTTCCCTCATCCACTAGGTGGGTCATCTTGTCATAGAAGGAGATCAGGTTTGTCAAGCAGGACCTGCCTTCCGTAAACCCAGCTGAGTGGGCCTGATTCCCTGGTTTTCCTGTGTATGGCTCATAATGGCACTCAGGATGATCTGCTCCATGACCTTCCCTGGCACTGAGGTCAGACTGACAGGTCTGTAGATCCTCCTTTTGGCCTTTGTTATAGATGGGTGTCACATTTGCTACCCTCCAGTCCACTGGGACCACCCTAGTCAGCCAGGACTGCTGGTAAATACTGGAGAGAGGGGTGGTGAGGACATCCACCAAATCCTTCAGTATTCTTGGGTGTAACCCACCTGGCCCCATAGACTTGTGTATGTTTAAGTGGTGTAGCAGATCACTATTTCCTCTTGTATTGTGAAGGTCTCATTCTGCACCCCCTTCCTGTCTTCCAGCTCAGAGGTCTGGGTGTCTATCAAGGAACAACTAGTTCTACTGCTGAAGAGTGAGACAAAGGAGGCATTAAGCACCTCAGCCTTTTCAGATGTAGGGAAAGGATGCTTTCCATAATAAGTGAAAGCAGCAGAACCTCGTCCGTGACCCTGTGAACAGTTTCATTGCATTCACATAGTTTCTGTGAACCTCAGAACTGCAGGGAAAGACCTTCAAGCCAAGCCTGCAGATGTAACTATTTAATACAGTCCTGGTAGCCTGCAGTATTTTGGTTTGTCTTTCTGTGACACAGCCCATTTATTAACTTTCCTCATTGACATGTGCAAAATTAATTTCCCCTAATAGGAACCATCTTGGGTTATATTTCTTTTAATTAGCTAGATAGTTTATGACCAAAGGCACAAACATAGTGAGGTAGGCTGTAATAGATGCAAACAGGCATTGTGCTTGAAGCTAAAAGATGTTTCCAGTGTGGCCTGTGAGTTCTGAGATCTGGATATGCTCCAGACAGCAAGCATTTCTGCTGCCAAGAGCAGCAGTGCTTGCCAACATGTGCATTTGGCAAACACATTTTCCTTCCCAGGGGACCAAAATACACATTACAGAGTGGACTAATTATAAGAGTACACCTAAAAGTGCCCAGGTTTCTTTATCCACCAGAGTATCGGACCTGGTGGAGCGGATCCAGAGGACGGCCACGAAAATGATCAGAGGGCTGGAACACCTCTCCTACAAGGACAGGCTGAGGGAGCTGGGCTTGTTCAGCCTGGAGGAGAGAAAGCTCCAGAGAGACCTTATAGCAGCCTTCAAGTACCTGAAAGGGGCCTGCAAGAAATCTGGGGAGGGACTGTTTAAAAGGGCATGTAGTGGTAGGATGGGGTCAGTGGTGTTAAACTGGGGAAGGGTAGATTTATATTGGATGTTAGGAAGAAATTGTTTACTATGAAAGTAGTGGAACACTGGAACAGGTTGCCTAGGGAGGTGGTGGAGGCCCCATCCGTGGAGACATTCAGGGTCAGGCTTGGTGAGGCTCTGAGCAACCTGATCGAATTGAGGATGTCCCTGCTCACTGCCGGGGGGTTGGACTGGATGACCTTTAAAGGTCCATTCCAACCCAAGACATTCTGTGATTCTATTCTATGAAAGTCACGGGCAGGGAGAAGTACTATGTGACAGCTGTGATGGATACTCTGAAGTCCATGCTCAACTCACAGAAAACGTATATCGATGGTTAAAAATTTCCTGAAATAAATTATTTCAGGCTCTGTGCTGCTTTGGTTTGTGTTAAAGATTACTGTTTCTGAGGGTTAAACATGGAGAGTCACAGAGCTCTCCTGCTTCTGTAGCTCTGGCCCAGACTAGCTCATCCTGTGTTATCTTTTATGACGCAGTTTCAGAGGCTTGAGCACTGTGGTTGTGCACTGCTGGACATAGTGAGCATTGCTGGTCCCCAGCCTTCACTTAGGCATCGCCAGCGCACAAGTCCTGTTCTGTGTCCCTTCTCCAGGATCCATTATTAATCTCCCTGCTAGTAAATGACTAATTTTACTTTTGTCAGTGCATGACAGACTTGTATGCAACCATGTGTTAACTACATATTTAGGCACTTTTCTATTTGATATTCCATATATTACCAGAATTTATGTTTTCAAAAATGTTTTTCCAGCCTAAACTACTGAAAAGTTAGAAGAAAGGAATTCATTTCACATACATACATAAAGTTCGTTAAACCGGCTTGCCCTCATTAGCCAATTGCCTCTTCTAATTCATTTAACAAAATGAGTCTTGGGAAACAAAACTTAATACAGATTAATAATGCAGAGTTGTTAATTGTGTTGTGTTTCTTCACAGACAGTTGCTGCACGCTATTTCTATAAAGCTGCCCAAGGAGGACATATAGAAGGAACTTTACGATGCTCTCTGTACTACATCACAGGAAATATGGAAGAATTCCCTAGAGATCCAGAAAAAGCTGTAATGTAAGGAATAAAACCATTTGTTAAAGGAGAATATATTTCTGGCGGGATTATTTTGATTATTGGTGATTTTTAAATCCATAGTCTAAGTATCTTGTACTTCATGGTTCTTACCAGGCTACATCCAGAGGAACCTAGACGTGGCATCTGGATGCCATCTAGAGGGAACTAGACAGGCTCGAGAAGTGGGCAATCATGAACCTCATGAAGTTCAGCTAGGCCACATGCATGGTCCTGTACATGTGTTGGGGTAACCCCTGCTATCAGTACAGACTGGGGAATGGAGGGATAGTGGGCAGCCCTGCTGAGAAGTACTTGGGGGTACTGATGGATGAAAAAGTGGACATGAGACAGCAGTGTGTGCTCTCAGCCCAGGGGGCCAATAGTATCCCGGGCTGCATTAAAAGAAGCATGGCCAGCAGATCAAAGATGATTCTGCCTCTCTACTCCACTCTGGTGGGACCTCACCTGGAGTAACATGTCCAGCTCTGGAGCCCTCAGAACAAGAAGGACACAAACCAGTTGGAGTGGGTCCAGAGGAGGGCCACAAAAATGATCAGAGGGCTGGAACACCTCTCCTAGAAGGAAAGGGTGAGAGAGTTGTGGTCATTCAGCCTGGAGAAGGCTCAGGGGAGATCTTATTGCAGCCATTCAGTACTTAAAGGGCCCCTGTAAGAAGGGTGAGAACAATCTTTTCAGCAGGACCTGTTGGAATAAGACAAGGGATAATGGTTTGAAACTACAAGAGGGCAGTTTTAGACTAGATAAGTAGAAGAAATACTTTATGCTGAGGATGGTGAAACACTGGAACAGATTGCCCAGGGAGGTGGCAAAAGCCCCACCCTGAAAATATTCAAGGTGAGGTTAAATGGGACTCTGAGCTACCTGATCTAGTTGCACATGTCCCTGCTTACTGTAGGGGTGTTGGACTAGGTGACCTTTAAAGGTCCTTCCAACCCAAACCATTCTATGATTCTACCTTCTTATCAAAAGGTTCTACACTAAAGTTTGATCCATATGAGTATGTGTAGTATTTAAATGACCAGTGGATTCTGAGAGATGCTGAATACTTTTAGTACCTTTTTTTTTTTTCTGGAACAAGACAGGGAGATTGTATCAAACAACTTGGAGAGGTTGTATCTAACAAAGCTGTGCTTATTTGTTTTTCAAGAAATACCAGGCTGATGTGGTAGAAGTGGTATTTTGCATCAAGAAAAAGGCAGATAATTAGTTATACCACTTACTAACTCGTACTTGTTTTCTTTAAAAAAAAAAAAAGAAAAGGAAAAAAGAAACTAATTTTGCCAAGAAAAAATGTAGCATGTTGCTTATGGAGATGAATGGACAAAATGTTCTCATTTGGTCAACAGTTACAAGACTGATGCACCAATTACTGTGAAATCCCATAGTTTGTCCTATGGACAAAGTCAGAAGGTGATCCTGTGTCCTGTTGTGTCCTTTGAGTCAGTGTGAGTTGGGATGACATTACTGGGGCACAGCTGTTCATTTTTTATTGTTTGATCTTTTCTACAGCTGGGCAAAACACATTGCAGAGAAGAACGGCTACTTAGGTCATGTCATCAGAAAAGCTCTCAATGCTTATCTGGAACTTTCATGGTACGTTTGTTCTGTTCAAGTTAATTTTCAATTTTTCACTTACTTTGTAGCATGGTAAAATATTTACCATTGGGCCATCACCTCAAAAATAGCCCACTAACAGCAGCACCCCTGAAACTGGTAACAAAACACACACTGACATAACGGGAAGGAGGATTTGACCCATAATTCAACAGTTCTGACAGAATCAAGAGGGAGTTTGTAGAGTGAAGTAGTGCTTTATCTTCTGCGTGTGATTTTCATCCCGTGGTACTGTAACGTGTTGTGTGCACTGAGTTAGTCAGAGGAACAGCTTTCACTTTAAATACCCTGCTCTTTGAAAAACTATAGCTTGCTTTCTCTTTCTTTACAGTCACATGTCATGAAAACTCAGGCTGCTCAATTACATTTGTCCTTTTTTTTGTATATGGATAATATTATCTTTTCTGTAAAGTATAATAGGACGCTACAATATCTAGTATGCCAACCAAGAGGTTTCAAAGTAGCCTGCAGGTTAGTGCTCCATTTTTACAGCAACCTGTAGGGGTAAGCATCAGATACTGTACATGCAGGCATTAGAATGGTATACATTGACTAAGACAAAGTCTCATTTAGTCCTGCAGCCTCCCCCTGCTAGTACTTAATTAATGTTTCAGGCTTAGGAGATCTACAAAAAACTGCCAGTGGACTGTTCTGGAGTAACCCATTCCTAGAAGAAGTTTCTTTTTATTCAGTCCATCACAGACATTTCTCCTGAGACTTGATCTCATTTTTCAACACTGAAAGATTCAAAGTTAATATTTTTGTAGTATGTTCTGATGTACAAGCCTGTGACTCTACCCAGCTCACTCTGCGTACAGTCGCATGGAAGTCCTGTACGCATGACAGGTAGAGCATTAAGATCCCAGAAGTTCAGGCCTCAACCGCTGGGAGGAAAATTCTGATGGGAGTCCCACCTGAGATGCCAGTGACTGGAGGGTGTGGGTAGTTACATGCAAATACTGATCCTATTCTCCTCTGGCTTTAGGAGTATGTTCATGTTGAAATATTTGCTTCCGAATATTTGTTAAGGTATCTTGCACATTGTAAATTGTTACACTGCCAAGCAAGCCCAAGTAATATGCGTTCCTCAGTCACTGGTGTTAGCAAACACATGTTCTACACACCTCTTAGTCATGGTAGTTTGATCTGCAGAGATTGATTTAACAGCCTTAAATGTAGTTACTTTTCTGAACTGCCATTTGAGAATTAAGGATCAGAAGAACTAACTTGCCACCTTGGGTATCCTGAATTCCTTCTGCGGTGCCAAGTCTCCATTATCCTAGATGTTTTTACAGGGCAAGTACAAGGAAGAATTTGTAATCTTGCAGAAGCAGTTGGGAAACAGGAGGTTATATCTGCTAACTCTGTAAGGGCAACTGCTTTCACAATTTCATTTAAAGTTTCTTTGCTTAAGCACCTACTCTTGACGTCAAATGCATATTTAACCATATTGGCTTCCAGCTAAACAAACCATTGAACTCTGAAACTTGCCACGGTTTTAGCTTTGTGTTGTGCAGAAAACCACTGGAAGCATGACCTTTTAAGAGGAAGCTTTAGTAGGAAAAAAGTACACAAAGTGTTTTTCTTATTCGTAATTTTAAAACCAAACACATGATTTTAAAGACTTCATCTTAATTTTGAATGCTTAGTCTTCATATTGTTGAGTAGATGAGTGTCAGAGAGCACGAGAAAGATGCTCTCCTCTGGAATCATGAGCAGTGCTGTACCACTGTACTGCAATATTGAATTGCTATACTGCAAATGCATGTTTAGTTTTTATTACTTGATTTACATTCAGTGAGGTGCTGAGAGTCCACAGAGGGACTGTGACCGTTATTTTTTTCAGACATTCAAATATAATGAGAGAGAATTCCCATTTCAAAGAGCTCATAGTCTAAAAAGACAAATGATAGAAATAAAAGGGTAAATCATACCAAAGCACTCAGGTGAATGTTTGACAGATAGATACACAGCTAAGTTAATTACAGTTTTTTTTTAAGTGGAGGAGCTAAGAATCCTTTAAGAACGTTTTATCAGAGACACTTAAATAGATAACTCGGCTTAATGTCAATTCGACTTTATCATCAGTCTTGCAGTTGGAGTTAATGTGAGGTGGAACCAATCTAGCTTTAGTGCAAGAGAAAGCACCGCAGATTCTTGAGATCCAGCATGTCTTGTTGCACCAGGCATCGCCAGTAGATGTTGCTGTTGCTTGGGTTTGCCAGCCTCATTTAAACCTTGCACCAAAATGTTTGTCTTGGGTGATTTTATCAATTTGTATAGTGGCTTTTTTTAACTACAGCTAAAATGCCTGTTATTTTTGTTAAGTTTTTCACTGATGTGTTTTGTCTAACGTTAGGCATGAAGCTCTGTTGCATTACGTTTTAGCGGCTGAAACTGGGATTGAAGTGTCACAGTCAAATTTAGCACACATCTGTGAAGAAAGACCAGTAAGTGAATGTATTCACAACTCATTATCCTAAAAGCAAGTCTTTTTAGTAATGTGATCCTAATCTCTTATCTATGATATGAATGGATTCTTTTTTTTTTTTAACAGGACCTAGCAAGGAAATACCTAGCAACTGATTGTGTTTGGAGGTACTACAATTTCTCTGTTTCTCAAGTCAGTGCACCATCATTTGGTAAGGAATTCTTTCTGAATTTTCCTTTCACCTTTCTTTTAAATTTCAAAACCTAATTTTGTTAATTCTGTGTGAGTGAGCAAGTTAAGGGAAGAATAATCCTACATTTCCATTTTAGTGTTTTGAATATTGGGGGGGGGAAGATATTTTACGTGTTGTATTTCAGCACAGCTTTTCTGAGAATTTCATTTTTATGGCATAAAATGGATAAAATTTGAATAAAGTAAAATAAAAAAGTTAAGTCTTGAGAGGAAGCTAGATATTTAGGAGCCTGCACCATTGATTCAAGGTTTAAGAAAAAAAAATAGCAGTAGACTTCAGGAGCTCATGCTGTTCAGTTTATCAAAGAGAAAATCCAAAAGCAAATACAATTCCATATCATAATTGAGTCATGAGAAACTTATGAAAGCTAAAGGATTTCTTGTCTAATTTACTATGAATTTTTCTGTAAGGGTACAGAGTTTATCAACATTGACACAACCTACCTTGAGTAACTAAAGGATTCTCTGTTTAAAAGGAAAAAAAAAGTTTATTTTACATATAAGATACATTCCTCTGGCCTTAAATTTTACTACATCTGTGACCTTAGTGACTGAGTTGTTTTGGTACCTTAGAAAGAGTTATTCAATATTTGAAAACATCATCTGATTGTCTCACAGGAAGGTTTAAGTGCTTTGTAATAAGCATGTGGAAAAGTGGAGTGTAAAAAGAATTCAGGTAATTCATTTAAATACACAGCAACATGGAAACTGAGCACCACGCTGATACAGCCTAAAGCCACAGGAGCTAACAAACCCTGTTAGCTTTTGTGGGGAGTTTGTAGATGCCTTAGAGAGGTACAGTTTGGTTGACCCTTTGGCAGATCCACTGGTACATTCTTATATTAGAGAATTTTCTGAAGGTCAGGCTCATGGGGTGAGACTGTGATTTTATTCAAGTAAAGGAGAGGAGACTTGCCAGATTCAGCAGGGGAAGGATTTTATTAATTTATCTCTTCCTGACATGAGTAACATAAGGGGACAACGCCTCTTTGCAGTAGTGGAGGATCAAATCCCCAGTGTAGGGCCTGGGACAGACAGAGACTTTAACCCTGGCAGCATATTTCCAAGGCTACATTATCAGTGCAACACAGGCTGACCTCAAGCCACTACCTATTGTGGGAGTGCTCTCCAGGCCAGGGCTGGAATGATGCAATTGCTATGGTTGAGGGAAACACTCTTCTTGATGATTCACTACAGAATTTACGTCCTTCCACTCTGCATCTGTGCCAGCCTGTCTGCATAGTCCTTCTACTTTTGCCGTTGGGTCAGTAAGCAAATTGCTTTCTGGAGGAGCTCTGCTATAGTCCACTGTAAAAACAGGTGGGATTTCTTGGCAGCTGCTGTAGACGCACAAAGCAAGATGTAGAAGTGTTTCAAACCATCTGGGGAAAGCTTAGGTCAGATAAGCGTAGATGGGTGACGGGAGATTTTACTCTTTAGTATAGATCAGTGCAACATCGCGCTTGCTCCCGAGGGGGTCAGTGCCCGCTCTGGTGGCACACATTACTGTGCAATGTCACAGACATTTGTAAAATGCTTGCTGGGCAGTCCTTCTTTCTAGACCAGGAAAATTCTATACCTGGCTCTGTCCATGGTCGGGTTGGACTTGGAACTAAAGAAATTCTCTTTAGCAAAGTTCTGTAATTTTGGAGATGGGTTCAGCCACCATAGTGACAGGTACAGAACAAACACTTGGGCAGCATGGTTTTAAGTCTGATGAAGTTATTAGGGCTAACCTGAATAATAAGGCTGTGGGTTACCCAATGACAGATCCAGCCCGTGAAGAAGGAGTGCATACGTTTTTGCAGAAGTAACATTATCATTTGCTAAATTCATTAAAGAGAAACCATGAGAAATTTCATCCAGGATAAATATTTTCAGTGGGCAGGCTTGTGTAAAGTAGCCACAGAGACAACCAGAGAGAAAGAGTACCCTTTTGATTTTTACATGGGGCTTTAAATAGAATTACTACTAACTTCTCCATCACTAACCATCATTAATAGTTGGTTAATTCTATTTCTACAAATACTCTAAATGATCTGCTACTGGTTTCTTCCACAGCTTATTTGAAGATGGGTGATTTCTACTACTATGGTTACCAGAATCAGTCTAAAGACCTTGAGCTCTCAATGCGGATGTACGCACAAGCTGCATTAGAGGGAGATTCACAGGTGGGTCTGCAGTTGTAATGTGATAAAACATCATGTTTATAAAACATCAGAGTTTAGTACAATCTGAGAATTTATCTGAGACTGGCTATTCTGCTTGGCTACATCTGCCCTGAAGAAACCTGCTAGAATAAGTTATAATTATTTCAAAATATGTTCCGAGTCAGTAGTTGCTGTTTGGTGGTAACAGAAGGTAAAGTTAGCATAGATGGAGAGTCCTAGAATTAGGCTGTTTTCAAAGATAAAGGCTAATGGTCTAATTCAGTGCTACCCTACCTTGGCACAATTGATTCTTTTGTGACCTTGGTATTTTTGCTATTGCACGGGGAAGAATTAATAGACTGCTGAGTTGTATTCCAGTCCCATCCTCCACTATTTTAGGGTGAATTTTTCTCAGTCCACCACCAAAAGCTCGATCTTAAAATGCTTTATAATTAAAAGATACGCCATGTCACATTACCAAAGACATGCAGTGTTTCAACACTGAGTTTCCTGCTCTCAGACCCTCCTGAAGTGTCCTTGGTGCAATATTCTGTTCTCCCTGTCCCTGTGACAATGTCCTCAGACAGTATCTTCTATGTGAATTTATTAGAGGTAGCATAGTTGGGTTCTGTTTTGAGAATACTGGGACAAAACCTTATTGCTAAACTAGCAAAGTAAAAAAAAAAAAAAAAGATTCAGTTACTTTAAAATATGAAAGCCAAACTAATGGCAAATCCTGGAATAACAATAATAATCCTGTAATAACATTAATAATCCTGTAATAAGTGTTCATGGCTCTGAAGAGACACAGGGATGCCTAAGACTTGTCCAAGTAGGCAAAACTGTAAGATTAAGGACTTAAGTTGTCTAGAGAAAATTTCTGCTCTCAGTTTCACTATTCAGATTGCTGTTGACCCATAGAGCTAGGTGGAAGGAATTAAACAATAACAGCGCAAGAACCCATTTCTGTTTTCAGTCTATATTTCCCTAGTAGAAAAAGTTTACAGATTGATATGGTGGCTGTGTTTAAAGAGCAACTAAAATGGAGAAAGCTTAGATCTTTTTTCCAAATGTTTTCTACAGAAACAGCATCACAACAAATGAAAGTTAATTCTTTTGCATCTTCTGTATTTATCTGTGTATATGGGTAGGAGTGAAGGCTCTTATAATTATTCAGTGAGGATCACATACTAAATTAATTTATAGAAGACAGTTGTCATTATTTAGCTACTTGGTGATTCAAATGGACCTTAAATATACATCTGAAAATTTAATTGTTAAAAAGCATGTATGCTTTTACATTGTTAGGGTTTCTTTAATTTGGCCCTTGCCATAGAAGAGGGCAACTCCATACCTTCCTACATTCTGGACTACTTGGAAATTGATCAAGCACTACATTCTAGTAATACATCACTTCTTCAGGAACTCTATTACAGGTGAGTCTTTTTCACCCTTTATCAGCATCTTCAGGTTTTCCATGTGAGTAGTGTTTACTCTGGAGAACAGCAACTCCTGTAATTACTAACTTTATTCACTTTTATGATTTAAGGCAGGTTAAGGTCAACATGCTTGAAATGCTTAAATTACCTAAATATATTTCAGTTTATTCCTGTTAAAGAGATGTGATTATATGTGGTTACCTGAAATAGCAGGGACTGGATTTAATGATCAAGGAGGTCTTTTCCAATGTGATAGCTTTAGTTGCTAAGTTAGGCACTGACAATTTGTATACAGTTCAAAACAATCTTTTAATGAGAGACCTCTGATTCCAGTACTGAACTTAGGTTGCCTTTACCTGGGTAAAGCAACATATATTGGAAAGCACAGTGGGAAAGGGAAGCTTCACACAATACTTGGTGGCTTTATGGAATTGCCTTTCAGATATTTCAAGAAGGAGGTGCTAACAGTTAATACATGAGCCTGTGAACCAAGAATGCATGGGTTATTTTCTGGTTTGCTAGTGAATGCTGTGTGACCTCAAAAAAGTGGAGTTGATACCAATATTAAAACCTCATTTGTTGATTCACCAACAATCTGCTGAAATTGTTCTTCACTGTAGTTAACCTGAATATGTGCCCTAAGTTACCTCCACTCCACGTGAAATTACCAGCCAGATACACAGAGCATTTGGACCAGCTGGTCCATCTGGGACTGTAAGCTTGAGCCTGAATTCCGCCTTCCCTTGGGCTGAATCCATCTGCTGTGCAGTGAGAGTGAGTCCAGAGTTGACAGTGCTCCGGGATTTTCCCATCATCATACACTTTTGTCCAGAAGGGCATGTACATTTACATATATATAATTGTATATATTTATATATACATTTTTATTGATAAAAGTTTTTTATATCTAAATATATATACACCCTACTCACCCTTCTCCTCAGCTTAGTAGAAAAGAATCAGTGGTAGCTTAAAATAGGTGCCTGTGATTTATCTGTCTAAACTCCTTTAGTAGGTGAAGTCCTAATTGATGGAACTGAGAAAGCTACTCAGCTCACCCTACAAGAGATACCTCATAGCTAGTCAGCTAAAGCACCCTTCAAGCTCTGACTGCTTTGTGTAGTACACCATTGTCTCTAAAGGGCATTTAGGCACCAGTGTTCTGCAGAGGCAACTAAATTTGTTACATCTAATCTTAAATCAAGTCCTACTGCTGTTGACTCACATTAGTTAGGACTAACTATCTTGTGTACAACCTCGTACTGTGTCTGCTTGACAAGGGTAGCCTGGATGCTTAGACCTGTTATTTACTAGGAAGAAAAAATATACACATCTAGGATAAGGTATTTTGTGCTTAATGAGATTAATCTGGAATTTCTATTAGTTTTTACTTTACCATCTGTGAGACAATGATGATAATATCTGGTTGGTCTTCTGGGTTACTGGACTTTGCTGCAAACCCACTTATGATTCCCGGATGACAGGTGCCACAAAATTGTAGAGGAGGTCTAATGAGGTGTTTTAATCTTCTTCTTATAGGTGCTGGAATAATAGTAACCAAGAATCAATTAGTCCATGCTCATTAGCATTGCTTTATTTTCACATGAGAGTTTTCTGGAACAATATTGTACAATCTACTCTGGTATGTATTGCTCCTTTGATACGTGCACAGTTCATGTGGGGTGCTGCCTTGGCCTTGCACTGCTCTAATTATGCTTTAACTTACTGTCACAGATCTACTTCATGGGAACCTTTCTTTTATCAATTCTGGTTGCATTTGCAGTGCAGTATTTTCAGTCTTTACCTGGTAAGTATGTGTACAAAGTATGTACTTAAAGTTAACAGTTATTCATCTACCAGTATTTCTTAACCTTCAAATGTTATCCTTTTTATGTGATTTTATATCCACATAATATTTAAATATTTCCAAGTAGATTTCCTAGATGCGGTAGGGTCTTTTGAATAATTCCTTTTGACATTTTTCCGAAGCTCGTAATTCTTCTGGACCAAGATCAGAACCATTGTCAGCTGAACCTTCTTCAGGGAATAGCAGCGAGGATGCAACCAGGCTAATACAGCAAGATGAATCTACGTTTTCAAACGATTTAACACAGCAGGAGTCAAACCCTCAGAATCCCCTTGTTACAAGCTGAAGTGTAGTTTTCTTAAGGTTGATGTCCCGTTGGGAAGATGGGATATGAACACCTACAAATCCATGAACTGGCAATCAACTCTATCAGTGGCATTAATAATGCAGTCCAAAAGCCAAAACTGGAGGGCAATTCACTGATCTTTAGCCACTATAGAGGAAAACCGTCCCTATAATTTATTTAACACTCCAAACAGATAATGCAGATTATCTCACTATACCCAACACAGGAGCATACTGTATTTCATTGAAGGACTGGAAGAAAACATGCAAAGTCTTCACCTAATTGAAGAATAAGCAAACCTCCCACCGGTTTTGATGAAGAAGTTTTACTCACGTATCTAATATCTTATTACGTTGCCTTTACTGAATTTGAACTTACTTTAATGGTGAAGTTATCAGAGTTTTCCAAGTTGGAAAGCATGGAAATTACATAAAAGTGAAACCCAGGCACCAGCACTTTCCAAGTTCCAGGCACACAAGCCAGGACTTTGGTACGTGCAGTTTTTTGGTCTTTTGTGTTCTATCCTAACTCTTTGATGCAAAAGTGTTTTGTTTTGAAATAAAAATGTGATCATAACATAGTGCTTCTCCCGGATACCCCTTGGTCAAAGTTTTACACTTGTCAGCACCTCCCTGGTGGACACAACAAAATGTTTCAGCCCTGCGAAGAACCACTGATTAAGTAGCTTCTGTAATGAATAAATAAGAGAATATTTAAATATGAACAGGTGACTCAAAGTGAATGAACAATTTATTTTTGGATTCTTCCATCGACAATATTGGCAAAGATTTATTTCATGTTCTACAGTAACTCTTAAAGACACCTGTTTAAGTGACAGTTTATTTGGTAAGTGTTAGAGGGGATATATGGATAGCAAGTATGGAGTGCAAATGCCTTCTCTCTGATTTAAAACTGTCTGGTAAGTGGCTGTAGGAAAAGTCTGACCTTTAAAGCAGGTGTGCATGCACCTCTCCAAAATGCTGTAGATCACAGACCAGTAGATCAATTGCATCAATCTATGCATTATTGAGGGTTAAATCCACTCTCCTTGCACTACATTATTTACTCTTGTAAATAAAAATATTTTTCTAATTCAGCCTGTATGTGGAGGATTTTCTTTAAAGCATAGAATCGTAGAATGTTATGGATTAGAAGGGACCTCCAGAGATCAAGTCCAACCCTCCTGCAAAAGCAGGGGCATGTCTCATAGGAATGCATCCAGATGGGTTTTGAAAGTCTCAAGGTGACTCCACAACCTCTCTGGGCAGCTTGTTCCAGTGCTCTGTCGCCTTCCCAGTAGAGAAGTTCCTCCTCATGTTGAGGTGGAACCTTCTATGCTCTATACCCCTTGTTCCTTGTCCTATTGCTGGGCGCTACAGAAAAGAGATAGGTCACTTCCATTTGACACCCACCCTTCAGATATTTATAGACATTAATAAGGTCCCCTCTCAGTCTTCCCCTCTCAAGACTAAACAGGCCCAGTTCCCTCAATCTTCCTTCATAGGGGAGATGCTGAAGTCCCTTAATCATCCTTGTAGCTTTCTGATGGACTCTTTCCCATAGATCCCTGTCTCTCTTAATTTGGGGAGCCTAAAACTGGACACAATATTCCAGGTGTGGTCTCACTAGGGTAGAATAGAGGGGGAAGAGAACCTTCCTACAGCTGCTGGACACAGTTAATTCACCCCAGTATGGCACTGGCCATTTAGTCTGTTCTGAGTTGTAAGAACTTATCCAATTAAACTTGATTATATCAAATTCCTTAACACAACGGTGTGGATATTTCAAAGAAGTTTCTCACGTTTATCATCTACTGAAAACAGTGTGCATTTGTATTAAACCTGGAGCAGGCTTAGACGGTAAACCCCAAAGTACTGCAGAAAGTAGAATGCAGCCTCTGAAGACAGGTAGACAATTGTCACAACATGGGCATGATGTTAGGGAGCAAACAGCCCATGCTGTTAGAAGACCACAAAAAACCCATGGAAATGCATATGGCAGATCTTGCCTGTAGTGAACTACATGTGCAAGATGTCATTTACCACATCTGTCACATGTAGCAAAACTATCCCCTAGAGAATATTTATCCCCTGGGAGTTTGTCAGTGGTGGCATGATTGCAATGCCTGAATCGAAATCATGGGGTTCTCAGAGCAGCAGTGGTTTCTTACGGGTCAGAGTTAAGCGTCAGCAGTCAGCCTGACTGCATTTTCCTCTCCAATGTAAGCCCATGAACTCCACTTTAGTAACCAACTAATTTGAGGAGGTTTGCCAGAAACATGATTTCACATCTGTAATTCAGAAGACAATTGCTGAGGCTGCAATATATTTCTTGACGCCAGCAGTTAATAGTTAGGTCTTTGTTTATTGTTATCTATTACATCAGAAGTTCTACCAAAGTATACTTACAAGTACGTTGATAAGCAGCTCTTCACAATAAACTGGCAAGACTGAAGTCTGAAATAATAATAGTTAACATTATTATCCTTCACTTCCTGTAAGATATTTGACAACCTAGAAAGACAAACAATTCCTGGAGAGAAAGAGAAGGTGGTTAGTTAAGCAAAGCAGCTACATACACCTACTGCAGCAACAAGGGTAAAAAAAAAATGAAGAAGAAAAAAGAAAAAGTTGCCGTATCAAGAATTGTTTTTCATAAACTGAAACAAGGCCACTGAAGTTTAGAGTTTCTGCAGCCCGTGCTGAACGGTCAGGATGGCAGTGAGGAAACAATAAATCACAAGTGTAGCACTAAAACACTGCTTGTTTGTACACAGAAGCCTAGCCATCTGAACAGCCCAGGTAGTGCTTAAGGCAGTGTGATGGCCATTTTTCCCCTCTTTCTCCCTTAGTTTAGCCCAGAAACATCTTTAACAAATAAATTATAGAGACAACAAAGAATTTCAGAGCAGTTATTTACAAAATAGATGCCCCATTATCTAACATTACTGTAGTTTACACCAACCAAGTAAAGGGATGTGTGTTACAGCAAGCGGCAAGGGAGAGAAATTACATACAATATTTCAAAGTGCTATGAAAAAAGTGAGAATTAGATACCAACTACAGATGGGGAAGGGAGATAGGTGAATTAAAAAAAAAAAAAAATTCATAGTTCTGAGTGGTTAATGACTTTAAGGTTATAAAGCAGGCAATTCAAACAGGTTATGCAAAATTTGTAGCTATGCTGAAAAGTTTGTTCAGCTTTGAATGATGTAGCAAGGTAGTAGAAGGATAGACCTGAATGGGCATCCTAGTGTTGGTGACTGTGACCACTGCATGGGGTTGCTTCCCAGCCCAAACAGTGATGAACGTTACATCCCAGTATACAGGTATGAGTGTGTGCTTAAAGTTACATATCAATACATATTGAAAATTCATACCTTGCAAAATAAGCTTTGTTTGGTGATAAAGGGGCCAACACACAGGAATAAGTCCTGGAATACTAGTCATGCATTGGTCATGCATTGGAAGTATACCCTCTGTGGAGACTTCTGTATTTCCAGTTGAGGTACTGCAAAAGTGTAAGCAATCTTTAAAAGCATGAGGGAAACATGGATTATCTGTGAAGAGATTTGTTTTATAGCGGATTCTTGTCTGTGTAAGCTGTCCCCATTCACTAATGGACTATGACATTTAATACTGGCTGACTGTTGACCCTTATCCTGGACAAAATGCAGCATAAAGGTATGAAACAGATTGAATAAGCTTTGGCAGAGAAATTCCACCCACACAATCTTTCCTCCCCCCATAAATGCATGAATGGCATTAAAAGACTGGGATGCAGAAAGAGAAATAAAAAGCTGGAATGTTTGAAGAACAAGTCCAAGTATAAGGAAGATGAAGAATAACAAGAGGTGTAAGATCTAGGTGACAGAAACAATTCCTGAATAATCAATGGAACATTGTAAACTAAGAAAAAGCAGCTACTGGGATATGGGTGTGCTAGAAATGCATCACAGGCTGGGTGATTATGAAAAGACCTAATGCCTATGCCAGAAGACCAAATTATTATTTACAGTATAAAAAGTAACAATGAATCTATGCCTAAATACAACATCCCTGAGATAAAAGCAGAAACATACAGATTCATGAGCAACAAAGCCAGAACAGATTGTGAATAGTGAGTAACAGAAACAGAAATGAAAAGATAACTTGCATAATTGCAGTAGATGCTTATGTTGCAGTAAGCATTAGATGTGTTTGCAAAACAAACAACTCAAAAAACAAACAAAAACCCCAACCACTTGTGGTAGATTAGATATTCTGAAGTATTGAGATTCCAAACTTAAATGGGCGCTATGTCCCCACTGGCTTACGTGGCTTGGGTTGTTTGGCAAGCGTTATCAGATACCCATCCACCTTTGTGCATCTTAATAAACCCATAGAAGAAAACTGTCAGTGGTAGGTTCATTTTTAACTCTGTCCAGTGATCTTTCCTCTTTGCTAACATATGCCTTGACCCTGTGTCCTCCCTGGTTCACATTTTCTAGTTCTTGTTCTATTTCATTTGTCCTTGTTGACCTCTCCTTAATCATTCATCAACCTTGATAGCTCCTGATACTCAGCATTGCCATTTGCTCTTACTAGTTCTGCTGGGTGAACAGGAGAAAGCACAAGTTCATTAGCAAAGCCTAGCACTGTTTTATGACAGTCTGACAAAGTAGGAACCAAGATACCTGCACGGCATTTTCTCTGCTCAGTATGGCATGGCCCAAGGCATGGATTTACACAACAATTACCTTTAATTGGCCAAGTTAGAAGTAAATCTTCCTGGCTAGATTTGTATTTACAGATTAAAGAAGGTGAAGTTCTGCTGCCTGTCTGCGATTAAACTCTTCCTGGGAATCTGGTTGCTTCAAGTACTGCTTGTACCAGTCCTGATCCGTAAAATCCCCAAATGGTGCCCGGATGTTGTCTAGAAGGATTCTACTCAAATGGACTCAAGTTAGGGCAGAAAGCCCACCACTGAATGGCTGAGATGATCATGAGCCAGTGCCCAAGCATATCCTGCAGGCCTTGTTTAGATTAATTGTGCAGACAAACTAAGACTGCTGGCCTCTATTACAGGGTGCAAGACTCCATTCCACCCCCAAGCAACTGCTGTAAGATTAGTCCCTCTGATTTCACCAGCCTCTTTATCAATGTGTTACTTCCAGCAGTCTAAATTTGTTCAGAGCTGTTTTGCAGGCTTGCTTTCTTGGGAGCAACACTCCAGAGGTGTTTGTAGATCACAGGACAGCCTTTCCAAAACACACCGACTGGAATGATAAAGTCTGCACTCATGCTTTACCTTGTTCCAGAAGACCAATGTGTAGTTTTCCCCTTTTGCTCTGAAGAGTTCAGTGGTTAGTGGCAACAGCGTTGTCTCTGTCTCCTGTCCCCTACCAATGCTGTCTGCCATCCTACCCAGCTAGCAAGGTTTAGAAGCTCACATCTGCTCATTTCATTGATCTTCCCAAGCCATCTCCAGTTGCACATGGACAGCATTTCTGATTTCATTTTCAGGTCAAACACTGCATGCTAGTCCCGTAAAAATAATTAACCATTTCAATTCAGTTGGTTACAATACCAATATTGGAAACTCAGATACAGCTACTCTAATGAAAACAGCCTAGCATTTTATACAGTAAACAAATTTGAGAAGTTGAGAAGGTAAGAATCTTTCCTCTAGATATTTTTAAATCTTTACTGCTCAGCTGTGTCTGATCCCAAGCAATAGTAAGTTATATATTAAAATCACCAGCAGCCTTCAATAACACCAATAGGCCAGTATTTAGGAGTTGGATTTGCTGACCTGAAAAGCTGCCATAAAACAAAGACATGAATGCAAACATCCCATAGCCTAAAGTAGTTCCAGCCACATTCTTCAGATACACACACCTCAGACTAACAGAACTAAAAGTGGTCATCTACACTCATGTAGATGTATGTAGATGTCCTTAGAGAGGCCAAAATCTGCAACGGAAGTGACACCCACACAGACATAACCACGGCAAGTGCAGATGCCACCTCAGAGGTTCCCAGGGCCAGGTTCCACTGGCAGTCTGTCAGAGGTGATGCTGAACAGGTCTCCTCGGGCAAACTCTTCTCTCCCACGTGGCACTAGATTAGAGTGCTCTGTAAACATACCCTCTGTGCCTTTCCAACATTGGAAGGAGATAAAAAGCTTCGCTTTCATATCTCGCATATCTGGTGAAAATGCACGGAGATCCTTAGCACTGGGGTATTATCAGCCCCACATGGGCTTGCACAGTGGAACAGCATATGACACAGCTGGCTGCACTGGGCCAGGAAACACCTTGCTCAGCATTTTGAGTAACAAAACACCTATGCACCTTTCCAAGAAAACTTTAGTTACCCCCTGTGCTAATTCACTTAGCAAGAGAAAGATGGGGGTGGGGATAAAATCAGGCTACCCTCCAATCCCCTACCTTGTATCTCATGCCCCAATACCTTTATCCTGGGAATACTTAGGTTTTCTTGTGACACAGTAAATGCTTGCTAAGGGTATGCACATAAAAATCCCTTTTTCAAACAGAATAATTTTTATGGTCCTAAGTCTGTCTATAAAAATCATAACAGGCAAATTCCCCAGGCACACACCTACCCCACCAGGAGACACCCAGGCTAGCTCACAGTAGGGATCAAGTCCCTGAAGCAGTATTGCAGGTCAAGACCTTTGCTACAGTAATACTTTCTGCACGTTTATCATGGTGTGCAATTTCTTCAGAACAACATTGCTGGTGACTATCTGCTTCACAAATGGTTTGATCAGAATGTGGTCTAATCTCATGTCAACAAAGTACTTCTGGCCCTTTATTCATATTATTCAGCAGTTTTCCTAGTCTGCTTGGGGGTTGTCCTGCCATCTATCAGCCCTGACTGGCACAACCTCGACCTCATCCATCCAGAGTTCCACCAAAGCAGAGAGTGTCTAAGCCAGGTTTTAAAGACTGCTTTGTGACCTCAGTTCAGGCTTACAGTCATTCCAATCCAATGGAGAAAGCAGCACTTCTTCTCATGCACTTCTTGGCTCAGAAAGCCACATCCTTTTAAAGCATTTTATTGCACAATAAAACTGCAAGGCTGGTTCAGTTTCCAGTACTTTTAACGGACTCACAGAGCCCCAGGTGACACTAGTTTGGCTCAGATCCCCTCTTCTGGCACAGTATGAGCTGGGTCTGTTGGGAATAGACTGGGCCAGTTTTAATTGATGATCCTAAGCAAAGACAGCAGGCAGATAAGGAATAGACATTGGCTTGCATCAGGTTGATCTCCTCATGGTTTCCTTATTTCAGTCCCTCCCCTATTTCCTTCCCTCTACAGGAGCAAGCACTGTTGAGGAGTGGATACTGCAAGGCCAAGTGCAGGACCCAGCACTCAGCCTTGTTGAATTTCATATAATTGGCCTCAGCCCACTGATCTCTCTGAAGAGTCCTTCTACCCTCAAGCAGATCAACACTCCCTCTCAACTTGGTGTCATCTACAAGTTTACTGAGGGTGCACTTCATCTCCTCTCTAGAGGTATTTAAAAGACATATGACCATGGCACTTTGGGACATTGTTTAGTGGTGGACTTGGCAGTGTTAGGTTTACAGCTGTACTTGATCTTAAAGGTCCTTTGCAACCTACATGATTCTATGATTCTCTATCCATCCTCATCAAAAACTCTCAGCACTTCAGTTCCTCAGACAGTGTTTTAGGCAAGATGTTCATACTGTGTCATGATGATTCCCCACATTTTATGCCTTTCCCACACACAAAAGTTGCATACCATCTTCAGAAAGGCATATATTCTACTCTGTATTTGGTAGCACTCGAAGTACAAAAACCTGATGCATCCCTCCTACACCATTATAGCAATAATGAGTAATAGGTACATTTAGCTGTCTATTGATCTACTCTTTTCTTTTCTCTCCTACAGAGAGAATAAAGTCCTAAATAATGTTTATACATCATTTCCACTACACAGTTAGCAGAGACAGTTTTGACTGTACATAAACCCATCACAGAAATTAGATCATAACTAGGCAAGAGAGAAAAAAAGAATAACACTCCTGCAATAAAAAGCAGCAGAAAGATCCTCAATGAGTACATCTTTCAGAACACCACGGATGTACCCAAAATACCCTCCCCTTCCCCCAAATCTCTCATTCAAGAACATACTCTGAATTGAAATCTAATGGTGTTCTACTATAATATCATGGATTCAGACCAACTAACTGGTACCAAATGATAAAAAAAAACCAAACACACAAAACCCAAACCAACAAACATTTCTTCATTAAACAGCCACAGTCTTAGACTACATGTCTCCAAGATTATCCTTACCTACTGTGAGGAAAACACTTAAATACATAGCCGTTTCTGGGTCACACCCTTAAACCAAAAGCTGACTGGCCACAGCAAGTGGTTTTTACCTCAGTCATTTTTCAGCTGTTTTCAATCACTTTGTTTTGCTTTAAAGCATCACCAGCTGTGCCCCAGGAGCCCTGATTTAGCTCTTTGAGATACTTTGTCTTTCTAGGGCAGTTTTTCATCTCTTCTAAGCTGTAAAGCTGTTTGAAGCTTTTTTTTGGGGGGGGGGAAATCCCTGTCCCATCTCAAATGGTGTTCATTTGTAGCCCAATAGATACTAGGTAATATTTTGAGCGTTTATTTATTATTTTTCATTTCTACTTCATTTGCATGTTTGCACATGTGAAAATAAATGTGGTTATTAAAAAAAACCAAAACAAAACAACAAAACAACAACAATTATGGCTACTTGTGATACCTTATACAGCAGCAGTTGTCCTACTAGTCATTTGCAGGCTCAAGAAATGCCCTCTAGTACAACATACACATCCAGGCATAGGCATGCTTTGAAAATTGTGCCCTACAGAGCCCAATGTCAATGGCTGCTCCTGAGGCAAGTGAAGCACCTGGCCGAGGTGAAGCCATTTTAAATTCCTCTGGGATTTGCATCTAGGAGAATTGCTGGGGAATGTCAACAGATGTCCCTGAAATGGCCATTTCTACTGGTCAGGTGGGAAATTAGCTCTCTGTTATTTTCTGTTATGTATAGTCTGCTTTGAAGGTGTTGTACATATGCCAAAGGAATTCTGCCATCCAGTCTCCCTTTTCATCTTTTAAAAGGTTGCTAAACCTTTCAAATGCTAAACCTGATGTTAAAGCACTAAATGTTCACTCTCTCATGAGGAACAAGGCATCTTGCAAAACTGATCTACCTGATATTTTGACTTGAATTTGCTCCCGAGCAACAGATGTGGCAGCCCCCACTGAGCTCCCTCTATGTGCTGCCCTGTGCCTGAGCCAGCCCCAAGCCCTGAGTCCTGCTGGCTAAATCCCTGGAACTGGGGATGGGGACCATTCCAGGAGAGCATACCTGGCTGTTGCATCCTGCCATATCTCCTCAGACTTCACTGCCCTGTAGATGCCCTAACACACAACAGAGGTTATGTTTTGCCTTTGTGGATGCTCTGGCCAAGTGATTCTTCCAGCTCTCCAGCTCAGGTTTTTGATCCAAAACAGCTTCTGTGATGTTATCTGTAGTGTCCCTGTGGTAAGGTCTTTTCACTGACTGAACCTCTCATTAATTGCTCTTATTAAAAAATTACCCTGCGGTGCGTCTTGAAACAGATTATTAATTAAAACCAACACTGTCTGAGTAAACGTAGCTTCAAACATTCAGAGAAACATAGAATCATTATGGTTGGAACGGACCTCCAGGGTCATCAAGTCCAACCTTTGTCCTAGCATTTCTCTAACCACTACACCATCTCCTCAAGCGCCACATCTAATCGTTCTTTAAACACCTCCAGGGATGGTGACTCCACCACCTCCCTGGGCAGCCTGTTCCAGTGCCTAACCACCCTCTCAGTGAAGAACTTCCTCCTAATACCTAATCTAAACCTCCCCTGACACAACGTGAGTCCATTCCCCCTCGTCCTATCATTACTAATTTGAGAGAAGAGACCAACACCAGCCTCTCTACAACCTCCTTTTAGGTAGCTGTAGAGGGCAATAAGGTCTCCTCTCAGCCTCCTCTTCTCCAGACTAAACAAACCCAGTTCCCTCAGCCGCTCCTCATAGGGCATGCTTTCCAGCCCTTTCACCAGCTTTGTTGCCCTCCTCTGCACTCTCTCCAGCACCTCGATGTCCCTCCTGTGCTGTGGAGACCAAAACTGGACACAGTACTCAAGGTGTGGTCTCACAAGTGCCGAGTACAGGGGTACAATCACCTCCCTACTCCTACTGGTCACACCATTTCTGATACAGGCCAGGATGCCATTGGCCTTCTTAGCCACCTGGGCACACTGCTGGCTCCTGTTCAGCCGGCTATTGACCAACACCCCCAGGTCCTTTTCCACCAGGCAGCTCTCCAGCCACTCCTCCCCAAGCCTGTAGCGTTGCTGGGGGTTGTTGTGACCCAAGTGCATGGCCCGGCGCTCGGCTTTGTTAAACTGCATACAATTGAGCTCAGCCCATCTCTCCAGCCTGTCCAGATCCCGCTGCAGAGCCTTCCTACCCTCAAGCAGATCGACATTTGTGCTTAATTTTGTGTCATCTGCAAATTTACTGAGGGTACATTCGATTCCCTCGTCCAGGTCATTGATGAATGTATTAAACAAGACGGGTCCCAAAACTGAGCCCTGAGGGACACCGCTTGTGACTGGTCGCCAACTGGATTTTACTCCGTTCACCAGCACCCTCTGGGCTCGGCCATCCAGCCAGTTTCTAACCCAGCCAAGAGTCCTCCTGTCTATGCCATGACCTGCCAGCTTCTCCAGCAGAATGCTGTGGGAAACGGTGTCAAATGCCTTCCCGAAGTCCAGGTAGACAACATCCACCGCCTTGCCCTCATCCACTAGGCGGGTCACCTGGTCATAGAAGGAGATCAGGTTGGTTAAACAGGACCTGCCCTTCATGAACCCATGTTGGCTGGGCCTGATCCCCCCATTGTCCTGCACTTGCTGTGTGATCACCCTCAAGATGAACTGTTCCATAATCTTTCCAGGGACTGAAGTCAGGCTGACAGGCCTGTAGTTCCCTGGATCACCACTTCCTGGATTATGAGGGGACTGTTCTGGTCTCCATCCCTATCTTCCAGCTCAGGGGATTGAATGCCATGAGGATAACCAGACTGACTATTAGAGACTGAGGCAAAGAAGGCATTAAGTACCTCAGCCTTTTCCTCATCCTTGATAACAATGTTCCCCCTTGCATCCAGTAAGGGATGGAGATTCTCCCTAATTCTTTTTTTGCTATTAATATATTTGTAAAAACTCTTTTTGTTGTCTCTTGCAGCAGTGGCCAGGCTGAGTTCTAGTTGAGCTTTTGCCCCCCTAATGTTCTTTCTACACAACCTAACTAAATCCCTGTACTCTTCTTGAGTAGCCTGCCCCTTCTTCCAAAGGTGGTAGACTCTCCTCTTCCTCCTAAGTTCCACCAGAAGCTCCCCATTTAGCCATGCCAGTCGTTTTCCCCGCCTGTTTGTCTTAGGACACATGGGGACAGCCTGCTCCTGGGCCTGTAAGAGTTCCTTTTTGAAAACAGTCCAGCCTTCCCGGACCCCCTTGCCCTCTAGGACTGTACTCCAAGGGACTTTCTCAACCAGTGTCCTAAACAGGTTGAAGTCTGCCCTTCGGAAGTCCATGGTAATGGAGTCCTGCTGCTCCCCCTCCTTACTTGGGCAAGAATTGAAAACTCTATCATTTCATGGTCACTAAGCCCAAGACAGCCTCCAACCACCACATTACCCACCAGTCCCTCTCTGTTTGTGAGCAAAAATAATTCCTCTTCCCCTAGACCTGGTGCTGCTACACAACAAGCTGATACGATGCAAGAAAACCCCAAAGCTTCACACTAAACTGTGGGATGCTGCAATTCATCCCTGTCACCTGCTACACAGAGCTGAGACATCTTTACAGCTTTAAAAGGTGCCTTTCATGGCTTATCCCTCTCTGATTCACATGCAAGAGTCTCAGCTGAATATGGCCAGGGAACTAGTAAGTTTTACTAACAGAGGAGGAGTGTGTCAGTAAACATGCCGCTCTTAGGCAATATCCATATCCATCACATGACAACTAGTTACAACAGTAAAAGACCACTTAACAATAAGAATCCCCAAATTCAGAGGGGCTAAAGATGACTTTTAATGACCCACACCATTACTGCGGGACTGTTTTTCAGTTACTCCTTTCAATGGTGTTGTTTTCCTGGCTGTATGTATCTCTGCTTTATGGTCACTGGTGGCTGATTACTTTTTCAGAGAGATCATTCTTCTGGCTACAGGTATAGATCCTAAATGTACCAACATGCAGCCCTTGCACCCAGCACAGCAGTACCCTTCACCAGGTTCACTAAGCATGTTGTTTTACTCCAAAGGAAGTAAAACAGATTCCTTTCTCTGCATTTCAAGCTAGTGTTGAAATTGCTGATGATGAATCTAAAATGATCTCTGACTGCTGTGATATGTATGCTGTCATTTAACCACCAGGTTCAACCTGTCACCCAGCCCCATCTCACCTCATCTGACCCCCAAAAGTCCTGCCCTATTTTGGAACCCAGTCCCTCCAGCCCCACTCCTGCTCTGGCTGTGATTCCTCAACCCCCAGCACCCCAGGCTTACAATGTGGAGGATAGCGGGGACAAAAAAGAAGTATTCCCTACCCCTATTTTTCCAAAGCTGAGTGAACATCAACTGGGAGGTTCCTTGGTTCAGCAGCATGGCCGTCTTTGAGAGGAAGGAAGAAAAGTTGTCCCAGGCACAGAGGACTGAAGGCAGAGATGGGATCCCACCTGAGCCGTAATGAGCTGCTCAGGATTTTTCCTGCTCCTTTGCTCTTTCCCCTTTCTGTCGGAGGTATTAGCTCTGAGGGCAGTAAGGCCATGCCCAGCCTGGCCAAAGGTAGCAACCAGGCTAAGCAGATTTCCTCAGGACACATTTAGACCTCCTAAGTTTCTTTCAGCTTCCAGCATACAAGCATATGACATGAGCCATTGTGCTGACGTTCTTATCAGAAATGCTCCTTGTGTAACACCTGTCCTTCAGCACAGGCCAAAGGATGCTCTGCACTTAGCGGGTAGGAGTAGCCACACGCTTCCCACTCTGCTGGTGAGAGTTCAAGACTGTGTTCTGGCACAGTCTTTAAGGAAGACAGAGAAATTACATGGGTAGGTACCGTTAAGAATATCTTTTCAGGCAATATAACAGCTGGAAACAACAAGCAAACATCAATACCATACGTTTGCATTATATGGCAACACCAGAACTAGCTTTCTTCTGGCAAACATTTGAGATCCGGTGCCTGAGGCCATTGCATTAGTCAGTTAAACCAAGGTTTAATGCTACCCTAATACACACGTGCACTAGTTTTCCTAATGTCAATTATGGTTGCATGTTGCTTAAACAAGGGCATCATTTGGTCCATAAATTATTTGCATGTCCTGTAATTTATGCTTTGTGCGTTGTGTAAAAAATCACATCTATCAACTGTGGTGTTGGTTGCAAAATATCTTCTCCTGTAATTAATCTGGTTGTTTATGCTATGTTAATAGGTTCTTAGAGTTTGAGCCGTGCAAAAAGATTGATACACCCCAAAAGTGTAAATGGCAATTAGGGTATTTCATCAGGTGCTGAGTAAGGCGGGATGTTTGTGACACTTTAATGGTAGCCTTTGCTCTGCTTCTCCGTCTTGTTGAAACACTTGGATCTCAGTTCTTAGTGGAAACCAGCTTAGGGACAGCTCAGTGGAAATCAGTATAATTACTATCCAATATGTAAAGCAAACACTCAGCTTTCTTGTATGAATCACGTGCTTCCTTTGTAGTAGAATTGTAATAAAAAAACCTAAGATCTACAGAATGTTCACTGTGAAAATGTCATGGGTGGCTTTACACATATGGCCTCATGCTTTTGGCATGTGGCAACACCAGGACTGGCCATTAGCGAGAGAAAAAAATCCATCCGAATGCAGATAAAGCAAATGCAAGGAAGCACAGCCTATTGCTATTATGCAATCGAAGCATATGTGGCATTCCCCGGTATGTGCACAGACTATATCCTCCCTCCCTAACGCAGCTCTTGAAATAGTGGATTTTTGCTCAGCCCTACTCACTATTTATTTTTAACTGCCCAGATCAGAGCCCTTGCTATTGTGTGTTGGTGAAGCTACTGCCGATAGTACCCCACCAGTCTGCACCCTCCCACAATTTGCTGTAAGTCAGAGAACAGCCTTTCTTAATGGCATGGCCAGTGACAGTTTTGAGGTCCTGACTGAGTGCCAAGTGCTACACAGTAAGCTGGAGAAAGAGATGATGAAGCATTTTGCATTTCTGACTGATGTGTGATTAAAAAAGGAGTAAGATAGATATTTGTGCCCAGTTATAAGCTAGACATCATTCAGGTGATGGAGTATAAGCAGCATTTTGGAAACGCTCTGTTTACCATCTTTCATGTAGAAGGGAGAAGATGAGCCTAGAACAGTGACACAGATCGTATGTTATAACTCATCATGGAAACTGTTGTTACAGAAGCCCCGGCTTCTCTTCCATGCTTACCTTCACTGAGGACAGTCTTCAGAATGCTGACAGAAAATATCTTGACCCACACAATTACATTGAGCAATTATTTTTATTTTTCTCCATATGAAAAACTCTCATTGACATGAAAATGTTGGATGCACATGCTTCTGGTGGTTTTCTTCAATGCTTGATGCTAACTTCATTTCTTGTACAATGCATCAGCTCAGACTAGAAGTTGTCTGCATATTTATTTTTCTGCAAGCTTCTGTGATTCGTATATAAAAAGATATTATGGAAAGGCCTTATTTTTTTAAAACTTCTTTTTATTTTGACATTCAATGCACGAGGACAGACAAGATGAATATTCATGACAAAATATGAAGCCATATACTGTCCTCAAACCAGTTAAAAGATACAGTGCTTAAGAGTTTAAAAAAGTATTTTAGAAACCTTGTATTTCCAAAATTCCTCATCATGGAAAATTCAAATCTTTTAGAAAACTGGTGTTCAAGATCCTTGTACATTAAGCCATATTACGAAAGTATGTAGGTGCTTTGCATCTTTATTCTGAGAAATCTGTCTCTGCATTGCTGACAATCTTCATGTAACCTATTGGTGAAGCCAACAGCCTCCATAATACGCAGCATACACAGTTGCAAACAATTTGAAAAGTTATATTACAAAATATACAGTAGTTCCTTTTTACAGTTTTATAGATAAACATTGCATAGTTTTCAAGTATGTAATATATAACACAATCACGAGCCTCTTTCTTTATAACTTATGAAAAATTCTGTACACTCAAATAATTATAAATAAAGCGTAAATAACTTTTTGTAAGTGTGAGGGGGAAATACACCAGGACATGTTGTGCTGTCAAGCATTAAACAGAAATCTTTGTCCAAATCTGCCTAAAACAATGGCACAATATGGCCTGGAGCAAAGGAGAAAGGAGAGTAAGAACTGAATGGATCATAAGGGAAATGTTTCAATGTGGAACCATAAGTACTGATACGTCTGACTATTAATTATTACCCTGATTCTTTTGTAAGAACTGCTTTCCCACAGTTATTATCATTGTGCTTGATGGCATTACTTCAAGATGCAAAATAAGGTGCATGTCGTTTAAGAAGTGAGCAAACATAGATTAAAATGTTTCCTGTTTCCATGGGTGGTCAATGGAAACTTGAATTGACTTGGAAAGATTTACGGATAATTTTCTCATATTTCTTCCAAAGAAAAAGAGCATAGGAAATGTATACTGAGACTTGAAAAAACATATTCTGAAAGCATCCAGAATTGTGAGAATAAAATGAAGAAGAATTACTGAAGATATCAAAATTCCACTTAACGAGATGCTGACGAAATTCTGTTTCAACTATACAAAGGACAAGAAAAATAATTTTTACAAGAGTAGTTTGCCATAATTCTACTCTGCTGCTAAAACCCAGAAGAGCAGAATTATACCAAAATTAGATGCTTTTGGAAAGTCTCTCTGATTCTAAGCTCACAATTAGAGAAACAGCTGGAATCCCAGTGTGAACGCAATTTACAAACACATTTTCAGGAACATAGTTTCCCAGTCACTTCTAAAATGTGCATATTTATCAGATAGCCAAATTCAACCTTCTGAATTCCAGAGCTCTGCAGAAAAACAAACAACTATGCAGAAGTAAATGTGTTCTAGCAGCACTGAGTGGCTATGTTAAACTAAGGGTCTTCTCAGCATTCCCATTACAAATTCAGTCTACAAGTCAGCCGTGTAAACTGACTTTAAATAATACTTGGCCTACACTCAGCCACCTGATTTTTTTAATGTTACTGGTTGGACTTCAGATAGTATCTCCTACTGGTATCTAAGCTGTTGAAGGCCAGCAGAAGTATTTAGTGCATCTTTGAAATGCTCTTTTTCTGACATTGAAATTGTGCCTTTTGTCAGCCCATAATTTAGAGCAGCTTCACAAGGGTTTACTAAAACATCAGTAATGATGAGATTTGAGCACAAGGAGCTTCCCACCAAGTACTACACTACCTATGGATTGACTACACATGGTAGTGACTGTACTACTTATGGATTTTATTTGGGATTTGGATTGCTACATACAATTTCCAGTAAAATTCACATTTCTAAAGAGGGTGGTTCAGAGCAGAACACGATGGTGCAGAGTGAACATTCTTTTCTCTCTAGCAAATGTCACCTTGTGTCCCAAGTTAGTCATAATCTGCTCTCCAGGCTCCCTCTTTTGTAGCTCTAGAGCCAGTGTCCACCACTACTCTGAAAAGTCATTCTGTGGCTCAGCCAAATGGAGCTGCAGCTGCACACAGCTCTCCTGGCATCAGCCCAGGCTTGGGTGGCTGCCTCCTCCCCTACACTGGCCACTTGTCCTCCCTTCTGCACCATTCCTCTGGCTGTAGGGTTACATGGTGAATAGGATTTGAGAGGACCATCTAGAGAGAGGATTGGCCACATAGCCACATCCTGAGTCCATCAAGCCCTTTGGTAGCCATCCAGTGTCTCCAAACCCAGTGTTTAACCTTCAGCAGGCAGAGGGATCAGCAATTAACTTTTATGGCCTTTAGCTTGAGATAATAAAAGATTACATCCTGTACTCAGTCTTAAAGGAGACAGAGAGGGGTCAAAACAGGTTTATGTGCACCCTTATGCCAGAGTAGGACTCCGAGAGCTTCTGAAAGGATGTTCCAGCATTTCATTTTCTTTCACACACATAGAGTAGATTCTGTCCATCCTGGGAAAGCTACCAGATTCCATTTTGACCACTTCAAAAAGGCCAGTGAGAACATTAGGATTCTCTTTTTTTTTCTTCCCCCCCCCCCATTTCCAGAGCTTTTAGATATTGTAAAGTAACCTCTGCTGAATAAGCCAGTAGGTCAGAAAGGCTGTTCTACAAGTGTATTATTTGTTTCCTTGGGTTTTAATTAAGATTGAATCGATCGACACTCCTTTAATTTCTCTCTTCGTGGGACTACATCAGGATTTCTTTTGTTTGCTACTGATAGCATTGGGTGAAGGTACCATACAGTAGATCCTCTGTAAGCAAATCTGTCATTAGCTTTTCAACTGATCATAGATTTTCTAGGGACTCTGTCAAGCTTGTTTGACTCCATTTCTTGGTGAGTGATATATCACTGGCTGCAGGAACCTAACAAAATGTTCACTCTGTCCTCAGTGCATTGTTCAAGGTGGTTTTCAAGAGCCTTACTGTCCTATGCTCTATCTCTGTTAATATGGGTTGGTCCTCTACTATAAGGCCGTGTTGTTTGTGCCTGTTTTTTCAACACAAGCTGCAGCTGGTGCCCTTCTTCCACCTCTTTCTTCATCAGCCATCGCAATGGTGTTTTCATAAACCTCCATAGTTTTTAGTTGCTTGTCTTTGGCATCCTCCTGTTCTGCATTGACTTTGCAGCACTTGCAGAAGCCACAGCAGTGTTTCCCACAGAAGGCAAGTGAAGACATAATTATATTGTCCCAAGGCTCTAGGGAGTGCATCCAGATAGGTAGGAAATCCCAGTTTTGGAGCTTTTCAGGCAGTGAATGTGGTCGCCGCTTCTGCATAACATTAATTACAACCACAGCAATAAAAAGAGCAAAGAGGGGAAGGCAAACACCCAAAAGAACTGGCCAGCCTGCCAGTGACAGACCAAATACAAATAGAGGCAAAAGAAAGAAGCAGATGAGAAGATAAAATATAGCAAACCATCTGTACTTGGCTGTTATGTTCCCCAAGGTCTTGCACATGCGGATTGGCAGCCGGGTAAAAGGCAGCGGGTAAAACAGAATGATCCCAGAGATATTGAAAAAAAAGTGGCACAAGGCAATCTGAAAACAAAAACATTTGAGAAGCTCTTTAGCTAAAATGTCTTTAAATGCTCCTACCCACATGATAATAATTTCCAGTGTCGCTAAGAGCCCATAGTTTCCCTTCCCTTGCTCCCCACTGTTTTGTCTTGGTTTTCATGCTATTTGACTACAGGGCCTTTCCTAGCATGAAGCAAGGACTTGGTAGTGCCTCACACACTGTAAAGATAGCTGCCTACAAGCAGGGGCAGCATTTGGACACAAGACAAGCCTAGAGGGGATGGCATATCTCCCCATAGATGGAGAAGTCTTAAAATGAATCTTTCAACTGCAAGAAATAAAGCAGAGAAACCAAACAGCTATCAGGAATCAGTCCTGCTGTTAGTAAGGCATGAGAACTGTTCAGTATTGGGTTCTGCACCCAGAAGTTTTTAATGAAAAGATGGGAAGTGTAAATTCGATATTGATACTGAGAAATTGTTAATGGTACAAACCTGATTTCATAAAAATTAGTTTTAAGTTTATAAGGCACTGAGGTGATTCCTGCAATGTGACTTTGCCTGGGTCTTTTCTAATCATTTCATTCACATACTTCAGAATTTGGGATAAATGTGAAGAGACACCTACTTGCTAAAGCTTTCAGAAGCTGCTTAAACAAAATAAGCATATACACTGAACAAAATAGTACAGTCCCTGCTCACCTTACCCTTTTTTCATTCTATATCAGACTACAGTAAATATGAAAGTACATGGGTTTATTTTTAAAGTACATTAAAAAACAAGCTATCATGAAATCTGAGCTTAGCCAAGATAGTATCTTCTCATGATTATACCTGTTCTATCATGCCTGAGGACAATAAAATGACTTGTGTAATTTTCTTGATTTATTGTGGCTAGTAAAAAACATTCATCCTATTCACAAAGGAAACAGTTTTATCTTTTCACTCTTTGATATAACGGGTTCATTCAAATGTTATCTGCTACCTGGAATACTCTTTACTGGGTGGTAAGGGGGAACCCAAAGCCAGGCTGTCTACTTTTCATATAGTTGTAGGCAACAAGGAATTCAATAAAACCCACTCAGACTAGATTTACAATGAGAAGATAGATGCCATAATGCACACTGCAAACTCAGGTAGGCAGACAGCTTGCCATCTTAAGTGTTGTACACCTTCACCTAGGTTACAGGAGGCCCTGTACATGGCATGAACTGAATTAGGGTCCTGAGGAAGGAACTTACCAAAATTAGTAACCCTCACAGGAGACAACCTAAGAGGATCATCAGTAATGCGAGTACTGAATTCCAAGCTGCAGAGATCCCACACTCAGGGGTCAAGTGGCCCATCCTGCCTAAGTTCTGAACTAATTCAATCAGCACAATTTATGAAAGCAAGATTTTACTGTATATCAACATTCTGGGAATGTTAATACAAACCTTTTGTTCTAGCAGTCGAAATAAATGAGCTGCCATTAATAACACACACAAAATCAGTCTCGACATCTGTGGCATATTTGCATTTTGCCAGATTTTTCTTTAGAACAGTTGCAACTTCTAAATAAAGTCGAAGAAACATTGGTTTACACTGACCTGTAATGAGTATTTTAATGTACTCCCTGGACTTGCTAAAGCTGCAAGTATAGCTGTTGTGGTTGTGCCAATGTTGGCTCCTAAGGTAAGGGGATAGGAGCGCTCAATGCTTATAACGCCAATGCCTAGGAGAAAACAAACGGGACTGAGTGGTTTCAGAATGATGGAGAAGATAAAGCATAGGGAAGAAGAATGCAGTATTGACAACTTACCAACAAGGGGTGTAATAGCAGATGTGAAAACAGAACTGCTTTGGACAACAAAGGTCATACCAGCCCCTGCGAGCATAGCCAGGTATCCAGCTAGCCAAGTAAAAGGAAATGGGAAATCTAAAAAAACAGAGGGAAAGCATTGTCTTTAGCATAGCAGGATGCTCTATCTGACACTAACACAGCAGTGGAAAGAAAACTAAGCATTTCAAATGGAGGTATATTGTTTGCATATGATCTCTTAAATGATGATTTGGAGTCAGAGTCGGTTTTACTACTGTAATTTACACTGTTGACTGTACTCCCTCTCCAGCCTTCCACCACTGACTCAGGGTAGCATTTGTGTTGTAATACAATTAGGTACCAAAAACGTTTCCTTGGAGATCAACAGAAAACCTTCTAGGTGTCTTGAGTGCTTTGGTTTCAGCTACCAGGCACCTGCTGCATGGATTGAATCTTCTGAAGAAAGCTCTGAAGACCATTCTGAGAAAATAGGATTGTTTGTTCTAAATAGTTTTAAGCAGGTGACCTCCTAAAAATTCGTTTGTTAAACCCTGTAAACATTAGAGAAATTAGGCACAATGGTCCCCTGTAGTCTTCAGATTTAAGTGAGTCAAGTGAGGACTTAATCCAGAAGACACAGAGGAACACAAAGTAGGTCAGAAATGAACAGTAACTGGCAGCTGATTACTTTCCACCCCTAGTTTTTGATTTGGGCATCATTCTTTGCCCAGGAGAACAGAAACCAGCCTGGGGATCACTTTGTCACCTTCCCTGTTTCTGAGAACCCTCTTTTCAACTACAACCAGAGATGCACCAGGACTACTTTTCTCTGCTACAGGTTTTAACCTTTCCATTTGATGGAGGATGAAGAAAATGCAGTCAAGTGAAAAAACTTAAAATACAAACCACATTTGCACTCAATGGAGCCAGGCTGAAAAAACCACATGGAGAACAGGGGGAAAGACAGAAAGTACCACTATTCAGGGCTGCCTTGTGCAACTGAAGGGAGGGTTAAGGTGGGACAGGGCAAGCAAAGCGAATTAGATCATTAATCACTACAAACTTTTTTTCAGCTTACTTTAGAAGAAACATGCAGGCTCTGTGCCAGAGCAGGCAATCATGATCTCAGCACTTCAGCGCTATCTTTTGAGGATGGGACCATTACCTTTTGAACAGCTAATGATTATACATCAAGAAACAGAGCCTGGACTTTGCTCTCTGTTGTTGTTAATCTGATGCAGTTCTGAAGCAAGCTGTTCACTAATATTTTTTTAAAAGAAAGAAAATAACATACTCGGGAGAAAAATGCTGAGGATGGTGTGATTTTGGTTTATTACTGTTTTCTTTAAACTATTGTATAATACCTGCCAGAATGGGAGATATGAATAAATGTGCTCAGTGTCCTTGTCATTCCTGAAAACAATCTTCAAGAAAAGCAGATAGTTACCAGTGTTGATTGTCTTCTTGATAACGCTCGCCACTTGTCCTTTAAGAACAGAGTTCAATAGCTTAACGATCATCACTAAGCAGGAGCACAGAACAAGCAGGGACAAAGCCAGAAGGATGAGACCAATGGCAAGATCAGGCAGGTTTGCTTCTGCAAAGAGGTGCTTGCCTGAAAAAGAAAAGGAAAATGAATTGGCCTGGCCACATTTTTGCTTCTGATCCCAAGCCCAGCTCTGGTTTTTATACCTGTCTCTAAGAAAATGGGACCAAAGCATACACAGCTTGAGCAGGTGACACAGAGTGAAAGTGCCACCTCCATTGCTCTGCAAAAGCCACAGCTGAGAGCAGCTCTTGTAGGGACAAACTTATAAAATACACAGTGGGCACCTCTGCAGGGCAGGCAGGAGCTGGGTGACCATGTGCAAGGGAGAGGAATACAATGGCTTGAGGAAATTTTGGTGTGCTCCAAGCTGGATGGTGGGTCGGCTCTTCCCAGAGGTGGCTGCATGCCTGAGAAGGGCTGTTGAAAGTCCTGAAGGGCATGTATAGGGATGGAGATATCCAAGCAACCATTACAGCAAAAGTAACTGTAGCTCCAAGTCACCTGAACAGCATGAGTGACATGATACTGAAGACGTCAAGCACTGATATCAGGGAGCATGAAAAGAGATCCATCTGCAGCCAGATACCATGATGATGCTGGTAACTCCAGCTGCACAGCTATAATAGAGCCAGGGCTGCTCTGACTGCACATGCAGCAGTACCTTGTGTCCATATACAGGTGAGTGCCTCTTGATAAACCTCTGAAGTGGTCTGTTAGCACCATTAGAATGCTATATACATTTGTGAAGATATTACTGAAGGAGAACTAGTTCTACTACTTACATTTACTGATATATTCTGTTTCTGTTATATTCTTGATGGTCCATGTTGTGTTTCCATCAGTCCAGCAAAGATCAGAAGATGTGCAGTTTTCTGAAGGTGGAATTGTGACATTCTGCAGTGTCTAAAGATTGCCGAGCAAAGCAGATTAGTTACCTACAACCCTTCATTAAGAGCTCATGCAAGGTACTAGATTTTTACTATGATCAAGTGTCCATCAAATAAAGACAGATGCAAAAGCTGGAGTGTAAGCTGGCATCACATTAATGACATAGCAAAGTTTTTTGCATCCTTAAAATAAATGGTTGTGCTGTTACCCAAGGCAATCAATATAACATTTAAATAGTAAAATGTCCCCCAAATCTTCTACATTGTAGTAACCACAGCAGCAAGTCTCAAGAAGAACCTTAACTACCAGTGTCAGGGTTTGTGGAATCAGGTTCATGTCTGGCTGCAGCTGGGGGAGGATGGCATTTCTTTTCCAGCCAGTGCCACAGCTTCCTTAGGTCAAAGAAAGACCTATTCATTGGCATCTTAACTGCAGTTAATGATCTGGTGAGTGCTACGCAGGAGAGTGATTCATACCACAACATCAGTGCAGCCTCTGCTGCTGAACGAGCACAAGCTGCTCACGCCGTCTTTCTGCACCTCAGGTTCCCTGTCTGTAGCAACAGAAGGTGCTGCTACCACTTTCCTCATTAAAGCTCAAATGTTATCTAACAGCTAGTTGCTAGCACTATGATTAGCATGACTGAATTTTGATTTATACCACAGTAAAACCTTGCTTATAAGACTTCCCAGCCCAAACGTATTGCATTCTGCCACCAGGTCCATAAGCCCTTATGCAGATGAAGGAAGAGGCTGCTGACTGAACTGCCACCAGATCACTCTAACACACGTAAGACTGAAGCTAGTTAGGTTAATAGATAAACGGTGGGCAAAAATGTATTTTCTTTGGCCTATATTGCAGATTTTTTTCCACTTTCAGGGAGTTGGTTGAAGTATGAGAGTTTAAAGGCTCTTGGATATGAAAGGAGGAAAAGGCTTGGCTCCAAACCACCAGTTCTGATAAGTAAGAGCCTGCATGGTACTGAAAGCAATCAGGTCAAGCTCACCACGTGTATGACATACTTGGTTTAAGTGGAGCAAAAACCACATTAAATTGTTTTCATTCTTTTTCTGCTAAAAAAAAACCCCTCAGTTAACAATCTAATTTCACAATACTATAACAAGGAGAGTCAGCTACAGATCAGTAATATATTTCCTGAGAAACCTGACAATGAACTTAGTGTGATACTCACCACATTGGTTTCGGTTTCACACCAAATCTTTACCAGGCTTTTGTTCTTTGCTGATTCATCATTTGTAGCAATCGCATTTATTACTGATTTATCAAGCTTTAAAGAAAACAATCATAACAAAACATTATTAGAGCTTGGATCACACACTTCTGTTCAGCTCTACTCAAATAACTCTCTTCAGATGCTCAATCATGTAAAGTCTGCATGACTGTCTCTAATGCTGGATGTAACCAACAGATAGGAGGGGGTTTACTCCCAGAAAAATGTGCAACTTTACCATGCATGAACACTGTATCTTATTGTCCCCAAGTCATCCACCACCTCACCCTTTCTGTTTAAATAACATGCTGACACAGCTGCCTAAGTGCATTTATTGTCATTTTATGAGCTGTGCACATGCCCCCTGGCCTCCAGCTGTCCTTCTAGATGTGTGTAAGCTTCCCGTCCTTTCAGTGCCATCTCTTCAGGCCCCATGCAGATCTTCTGGACGTGCTAAGTTCTCTCAGCTAGTACTGCCAACGTCTAGGCAACAGGCTGCCATCCCATCCATACCACGTGGCTGTATTTCTCCTCACCTGCCTTCCCAGCCCTCCTAGCTATGTCTAGCATCATTAAGGTGAAATGTGGGGGAAATAGAAACAGGAAATATAGAGCTGGGGCTTTATGAAATGTGAATAAAAACAAGAATTCATCTGCTAATGAGCTTTACCCCGAGGACACAGAGAAGTGAGCAGGAGTCCTCCCCACCCTCATATTCAGAGCATTTTGATTAGTTGTGACTGAGGCAAGTAAGCAGCTTCCTTGAAGAGAGAAAGAGCTTACCTCAATGATGAGCTTTGTAAAGGGGTCTGTGATAACTTTTAGTAGCTCAGGGGCATCCTCACCACTTTCAAGATGAAAGGACTCAACTATAGCATTGGTGAGATGGTAAAGATAGCCAGAAATAACTTCAATGGGCAACAGTGCAAACACAGCGAGCCAGTTAAAGAAATCATGGATTGTCGCCCCAGCAAAGGCCCTGCAAGAAGAAATTAAGAAACAGAGCTGCTTTTAATTAAACAACATGTGCACAACATCAATTAAACATGAAATAATAGAAGTGGGGATGAAGCCCATTTCAAGATGGGAATCATATAATTTCTGAGGTCAGGGGAGATGGCTATTTTTCTGTAGAGCGCTAACTTGTCTCCACACTGTTGGCCAAGTGAAAAAGCCAGCCAGGTGAGTGAAACAAGACAAACTAGAAAAGGCAAAAGTGATCCTTAACACCAGGCTGCCAAGAGTACTTGTCTGAAGAAAGAGGAGTCTGTACAGCGTACATTTGCTTTGCCTCTCACCCATTTTTGGTACGTTTTTAACCCTCAGCCAGGCATTGCCTCTGGGACCTGTTCTCCCTGAGTCACGGGGAACAATGTCTTCTTGCAGCTCTCTCACATGTCCTTGTAAACTGCTGGTGTACAGCTCCCTTCTAGCATCTCCTCCACAGCCTGAGGAGTCACAGCTCTTTCCTCAGAGGCTTTGGCTAAGTGTATTTCCTATGGCTGGTATGCCGCAAATGTCAAGGTACCAACGCCTCATATGCCTTCCAAGTTTACTGCCCATCACCAGTAAGCCATGAGCTCTCCCAGTGATAATGTCAAGTGGTGATCTGAAAGTTGTCACTGTAAATACCTGACATCCAGGATACTTCATTTCTCTACAGTTATCAGCTCTTGCTTACCTTACTTTAGTTTACTAGTTTAAACTTAAAAAACCTTCAACATTGAAGTCTCTTTTAAGGAGAGAAGACCACAAAAACTGTAATATTGATTTCTTGTACAGAGAGCAGTTGAAAATTTATCGTTGTGCAAGATCTAATTAAAAAGGGTGGATTCTTACAATACCACAAAACTTTAAAATGAACCCCATATGCTTTTTTTTTTTTCGAGTATATGAAGCTATATATCTAGAAAGGATTATAGTTTGGACGTGGCCATGCTTGTGACTTCCTGACTAGACATTCAAATTTTGGTCAATAGAAAGCTTGAATGGCTGTAGTAGTTACAGGGAATATAGAAAAAAAACCTACAAAGAAGAAAAAAAAGCAACGTTTCAGATCTAATGTTTAGGTACAGTACCTTCTAAATTCATTCCTGTCCCCAGCTTGCATGAGGGCCACAATTGTGTTTGTAACTGAGGTGCCAATGTTTGCCCCCATTATGATAGGAATCGCTGATCTCACACTCAGCACTAGACAGAGGAAAAGAAAGAGTTAAATGAAAAAAATCCAGATCATCAGCAAGCTCTTTGCTCCGATGAAAATTAGTATCTATTAACGTCACCGAAACCCTGACTTCACCTGATGTCACTGGGATTAGGCACTCCAAACGAGGTTTGCTTCAATCAAGCCCCTTAGGAATGTGGTATTCCCATAGTCCTGTGATCCCCACTGAAACTGCAGCCCATGGTTATCACTTTGCACCACGTATTAGAGGGCCAGAATAAGTGTCTTTCCCAGGCATTTTCCTACTTACTGCAGAATTTTGAAATGATGGCACAAAAGCAAATGAAGATCAGTAACTGGCTAACATAAGAAAAGTATGTAGATACTTCCCAAATGAATGCATTCAATGCCAAGGCTCTCAATGATATTCATTGCAGTTGTGAACTTATTACTACTACTACTATTATTATTTAAAATTTTATTTTATATCAGGGCAACAGCTGTGAAAATATTTTCCTGCAGTCTCTACTCTTACACACAAAGCTCCTACAACTTTCCTCTGTACTCAGCTTTGGTGGGGATGCACCTTGAATATTGTGTCCAGTTTTGGGCCCCTCTCTACAAGAAGGATGTTGCGCTAGAAAAGGTACAGAGACAGGCTACAAAACTAGGTTTGGAGTATGCCTCTTATGAGGAGAGCCTGAGGGATCTGGGGCTGTTTAGCCTTGAGAAAAGAAGGCTGAGGGGAGACCTTACTGCCCTCTACAACTGCCTGAAGGGAAGTTATAGCAAGGCAGGAGTTGGTCTGTTCTCCCTGGTGACAAGTGACAGAACAAGAGGAAATGGCCTGAAGTTGAACCAGGGGTGGTTCATGCTGGATATTAGGAAGGATTTCTTTACAGAAAGGGTTGTCAGGCATTGGAATGCCCTGCCCAGGGAGGTGGTGGAGTCACCATCCCTGGAGGTGTTTAAGAGCTGGGTAGATGTTGAGCTTAGGGACATGGTTTAGTGGTTTTTGATAGGACTAGGAATAAGGTTGCACTTGATGATCCTGAAGGTCTCTTCCAGCTGAAACTATTCTATGATTCTATGAACTTGAACACAGGTGAGAATTCTTGCACCCCGGATAAAGATTTACAAGTGATGCCTAGGAAGATACTGCAAGCAGACTTACATGTGGAGGACACCATGCTGACCACAATGGATGAAGAAGTGCTGGAGCTCTGGACCATAACAGTCACCAGAACTCCAATCACCAATCCCGCAACAGGATTAGACAGCACTGAATCATCTTTAAAAATGTCCCCCGCTGCTTTACCTACAAAAAAACATGTTCTCAGAGTGAGTGAAGTGCAAGATGAAGTCCATAGGAGTTATCAGAGCGTTTAATTAAAGATCATTCAACCATTTAATCTATACATGTATATCCATGCTTGGCAGCCAAAAAATGTACAAGATGATGTAGCCCAGGGATCCAAATTAAGTTCCTGAACTCTTATCTTGTCAGTTATCAGAGAATATTTTGTATTCTATCATTTCAGTGACTGAACAAGCTCTACTGAACTCTCCAGAGAACCATATAAAACCACAGCCATCAGAGGAAAGACTGTAGGACAGAAAAACACACATGCATAGATTTTAATGCTATTATTGCCTTGATATTTTTGGTTAGGACATCAAGGAAAACTATTTTAATAACTGTAATTCTCTTCCTGTAACTTTCTGTGTTGTCATAAATCCAAAATTCCTCCACAGAGGCTTACATATTTCTCTGATAACTGCTTCTGAATCTACCAGCAGAATTCAACCCCTGGAGATAGGTATGTGTAAAAAATACATTTCAGTAGTTTTCTTTCTGAAGGATTTGGGGGACATGTCAGAGACAGGTGCTTTGATCAAAAGTGCAATTTTCATATTTCACCTTCTTGAAATGTCTTTCACGTGGGACTGATTTATGCACAGATGTATTCATATAAACTGTCACTAAAGTAACAAGAACCCACTAATAAATCGGGGCCAATAATTCCTACATCAACAGCTCTTTGGAATTTGAGAAACAAAGGCCCTTTCAAACAAATGAAGGTCAGACTTCAGGAGAGCTACTTCCTTCTGAATCTATATTTCAACACATAAATCTATGGAGAATGCCCTTGAAGAGTGATCCTTGTAATTCAGTCACTCAGGTGAAATTTACTGCCTCATTCATAGTTTATTCTTGATATTTTAGACATTTTCATACCTCCTACCAGTTGAAAAGCAGAGCTCAGTACATCCAGAGAACACACAAACAAGTAGAGTAATCCAAGTAGCATAATAAACTTCCCTATCCCGTAGAGTACACGAATGATTTTTCCTTTTCTATCCAGTTCTGCAAAATAAATACATTATGCATGAAAGACTTGCTTGATGTATCTCTTCTCTCTGGAAGAGTCTATCACACAAACAGAGACTACAGAGTAAGAGACAGTGTTGTGACCCCAGAGTGCGATTAAACCCAAAAGAATGTTCTTAATCAAATTTTGACTGCAGAAGTAGTAGTTTGCTTACCTAATTTTACCATGTAAAAGCTTTTGATATATGACAATAGCCTTACAAAGTCTGAGGATGACCCTTGGTTTCACACAGTCATCCTACTGTGTAAAGAAAGACCAATAGAAGCCTGGATATAAAATCAATAGTTCTGGATTGTTTTCTGTATGCCTTGTTGTGTTTTAAGGAGGGTAAAGCAGCATGATTTCCAGATTCTTAACTGACTAAATATAATATCTCCATTCACTCTTGGGAAAGGTGAGACAGTGTAAAGCCTACAACTGAAAACTCCTCAAATCTTAAATTCAATTCATCATCATTTTAGAAATACAAACAAGACCAAGAGAGCAGAACTGACAGATAATATAAATGCAGGTAACTTATTTACTGAGAAATGGCTACCTGACCACTTGACCCCAGTGTCCTGCAGTTCTGGCAGAGCCCATGGGTCATCTTCTTCTGGTCTTGTCTCATCTATCAAGGCTATTGTGGAAAATGCAGGTTGAATTTCCCCTTTATTTCCAAGTGAGGCCACATTGCCTGATGAAATAGAACATTAAAAAAACAGTTTGGTTACTTTCCATCTTCTCTGAGAAGTCCCAAAACTTACATATGTATCTGTAAGTCACAGGTGAGAACACATTACCTTTGTGATTTTCTCCTTCTTTCCCAGCCATGTTCTGGTTTTGTTTGGAAGTGTCCCCAATGTAGTTATTCGTTTCAGGCTTTTCCACCTCAGGCCAGGGAGCCATGATCTGTTAACTGACAAAGCAGTGATGATTAAAATGTGTGTGCAGTCAAAACATTCAACTTACAAGAGGGTATGTGAGAAATATGATTAAGTTTAAGAGCAAAAGATATGGAAGCAATTTGTCCTTGAACAAAGCTTTTTCTTGATCTAAATGAATTATTACTTTATTTACAAAATTATTTTTTAAATCACACAGTTAATCAGTTTTTTTGCAATTCACACACAAAAAAAAATTCCCATCTCATCCCTCTATTATTGTTCACTTTAATTGGCATGAAAGCAAAGATTCCTCTGCTTTACAAGCCTTAGGCTTTTCTTTAATTCATGCTACCTCCTTTGAGCAAAAAGTCAGAGTACTGTTTTACTTTCTTCCACCTTCTGGATTTAACTGTCTTTACCAAACTGATAATTCAATATACAGACCTTAGCAAAGAAAGTTCTTCCCTAAAACATTGCCTAGTTTGAGTTGCTTATGTTAAACACAATCATCTTGTTGCCTTTACAGGTTCAATACCATGGAAGCGTGGAGGAGAATGTTACCCTGGACAAGGTGCAGGAAGACCCCAGGGTTTTAAGCTCCAGAATGGTGCTGCTGAGCGACTGGACAAGAGCATGATAGACAACAGAGGCCATTTGCAGGTCTATATTTGCCTGTAACTCACATCTGATGCTGCAAGGGATGCTGAGTTAGTGGCAGCAAGGTCAGGCTCACCCATCACCCATAGGCTCTGCCTGAACTTCTTCCTTCCTGACCCCGTTTGAGTACACTTGACTTGCATTGTAATACTAACAAATAATGACTTAAAAGGTAAGACATTACATAGCCAAATCCTGCTGGCACAGGTACAAGCACAGGTGACAGACCAAGCCCAGGCACAAGAGGAACAGGCAGCTGTTCCTTGAACCAAAACCTGAAAGAGTCCTACTTATTTACTTCACCAATACTGGAAGTCAGAGGGAGGGACATGAAAGAGGTACAAGGTGACCATGGGGACTGGAGGCAATATATGATAATACTGCTACCTTTCCAGGCTTGGCTGTTGGTTAGCTCAGCCAGTGTGACTGAAAACTTGGTGGAAAGGATGGGAGAAATGAGCCTTACCTAGAAAAGTCTCAACTTCAGATCTGTCTCTTCCACCCTCTCTGCCACACAAGTCTGTCAGTGCTGTGGGCAAAGCTGCCACGCAGCCACCACGCCTAACACCCGTGTGTCTGAAACATCGCTGAGTGGATTGGCCTGCAATGATCCTCACGAAGTGGGCACCTGCTCCCAGCCTCCAAGAGACAGTGTTAGAGTTGGTATCATAAACAAGGTTCTGCCATAAACTGCCATAAACAAGGTTCACCTGCACTTAACAGCCATTCTGAGGGACTATAATCAATCATTCATTTAATCATAATCCTTTATGTAACTGATGGTGCAAATATCTTGTCCTCGCCCATGTCAATAAGCTGCACATCCTCCTGCTTTATCTGGGAAGGAAATGTCACAGACAAAATCACTAATGTCCTACTGTAACAGAAGAGGGTATTTTTTCTGGCACTTGACAAATAAAAGAGTGCCTCCCTTTCCACACTGTCAGGAAAAAAATTTCTACAATCCCATTAACAAAAACTATACTTTTGCACATTCTTTCTCTGTGGCGTAAGATCAAGAGCAGCTCCCAAAACACACAAAGAAAGATCTCAGAACAGATGGAAGAAAATGACTCTTGCTTGTTTCAACAAGGATTTCCATGTGCTTGGAGCAAATTCCAATATTTTCAACTGTGCCAGCGCAACCTCCAAGCCCCACCCATGCCAGAACACCTCCGTCTTGTTAAACAAGTTTCATTTGTACATGTCCAGCATTTAAAGAGCTCTAAAAAAACCCGAACTACTCAGCACAAGTGCTTCTTAAGTGAACTGCAATCATGAAAACACATGGGAAATTCAGATGTGACATTGCATTGCCAGCATATTCCCACCACGGAGAGACACAGAATATGCTGGACGCCACCAGCCCTAGAGATGCCATCAGTACTTTTACAGCTCTTCTATTATGTACAGCATGGAAATGAAGGATTCAGCCTGCACGGTTACTGTATGGAAACTGAGCTGATGCATTCATTGGAGAAACTGGAGCCCAAAAACTTCAGCAGACAAACAGCCTCTGTCTCTCCTAAATAAACTCTCCCAATTCAAGAATTCAGCAGGGCATTTTTTCAAAAGCATCTCCCATGTTCCTGAGGTGCTTAGGATCCCACAGGTATGTGATGTACTATTATTATTTCTGGTTTATGTGATTAAATCCTATAGAATGAGAGCTGACCACCTCTGTGGAGGATGTTTTTTCATAGGTATGCATATTAAATTATTCATATGAGCGCTAGTCAACCTCCAGTTTGGGAAGGTAGACTTGAATTCTGGAGGTCTTTACAGTATTGTACATTTGGGTTTGCAGAGGTGTTACTAGAACAGCCCATTCTATGTGACTGGTATTAAGGACTGATGAAGCAGAACCATCTAGATCCTTGAAGTGCTACCAAAGCTGTCAGCTTTCTCCAGATCCCAACTCTTGTTAAGAGGAACAGCTGAGAAGATAGTTTACAGCTACCTGATACTCTGCTAGAGTCCTGGCCACAGCTACTTACCGTTAATTAGCCGCTGTGCTACAAAGACAATCTACATTCCACAGTTTTCCCTTCAAAGAATTCCTCCTTGGCCCAAATACAGACATTAACACCTTGAGAAAATACTCAGAAGAAAAACTGGGTGCTGCAGAGGAGCAGAGCAATGGGGTGACAAAGCAAACTGCATCACTCCTTGACAGCTTGTGTGGACCTTTGGAAAGCCTGACGTCAGGCATGGTATAAATACCAGCATCACTGATGCAAGGTATAAATAACAATGAAAACCCTAATAGTGGTTTACTTTTGAACACCAAAGACCTAACTACACAGAAAAGGAATATGTTAAGAGAACAGGCAGAGAGGATGGGCTGGTGATGACTCCTCTGCAACAAGGAGCTATGCTGAGCTGGATGCACCAGTCCAGGTCCAATGGCAGTACAGCCACAATTGCTGGATGAGGAGCCTAGAGTGATGAGCTCTTCCCATCCCCATGCCAGCCTGGGTGTCTCAGCATGGTACATCCCATTCCCGCCTTAGCTGGCAGGACACTGGCCAGGGTGCCTGCACCCAGCATGTTGTCCTGGAGCTCACTTTGGATATCCGTCTGTCTGGATCTGTGCTGAAATGGGAGCTAATTTCCTCCTGAAAATGGCAGGTTAAAATATGCTATGTATATTGCAAAGGTCTGAAAACCAATGCCTGCGCAAACTGTAACCCAGTCCGCTGCGGTGAACCTCGCAGCAAATCCTCTCACACCATCCTGTGTGCTCCTCTCATTGTCAGTATAGTCTTTCCTCACCTTCGGAAAATGCTAACTACGTGTGACATCCTTTCTAACTCCAGAAGAAACTGAAGCCTTTCGCTCCTAAGGGGGAGAGAGGTGGAAATCAACGGCATTCAAATTCTGCAATAAAATGGGAGAGAGAGAAAGTCGAAGCCAAAGTGGTCCTGTGGCTTTCATATCCATGCTGACTCTCTCATTGCAGCATTTCAAAGAGTTAAAGTCTCTGGGGAATTAACTGAGCAACACGAGGTGTTGTACTTGCCCTGTATTGCATTTGCATTCCTCAGTGACTCACTGTGCTGTAGCAGCCTTGCCTCTGTTGCAGAGCTAGACTCTCTGTGTTTTCTTTAGTTTTAAATCAGAAACAGTTGTAAATGTATTTATTTTGCTGGACTTAACATGGAGAACATGAACTACCACTTGCACGTGCCTGGATAGTATTGTTTGTACCTCTCCACCCGTGACAGCTCACTGAAAGGCCACGTTGTGCCTGAAATGAGAACCACGAAGCAGTAAGCCTTAAAGAAATCTCACCTGCAGGGGAACAGACCCGGTCAAATCAAGAAGAAATAAAAGTGCTGGAGAAAATAGCAGTACTTTCAATACCAGCTGGTAATAACTGCAACAACCACCAACATAACCATACGTGTGCCTACAGGTTGCTTAAGAGCTCCGAATCAAGTTTCGGGCTCAGCCAGGTTTCCCCTGTCTTGCTCCCTCTTCTTCTCTTTCAGATTTTTTACAAAAACACATCACTTTTTTTGTCATTTGCCACAGTGCTACAGTTTTTATGTTACAAATGAATTTATCAGCTAACCTGATATCTGACTATATGACTTAGTAAAAATTAGTATTTACCATGCATACTTCAAAGGAGTAAATACCAAGCTATATAGCAATCCTTCTAATACACAGTTTGAGGAAATACTGTCTTTTTGCCCCGCAAAGTGTATCATTTACAATACAGTACGTTATGTAGAGACAGGAAAGGAAAGAACCTCAGTCAACACAAACTCATTCAGTAGCTTTACATCAGCTGATAATTTTGCCCCAGAACCTGTTCCATGGCAGCCACAAAGCCCCACATGCAACAGAACAGGCAACAGCTTAAAGAAACACCAGCAATGATTCATCAAGAGCCTTGCTAGGAGCAAGTCCTCTCTTTGCTCTATCACCAGCTGCTTCTTTGGGGCTTTTTTGTCTGAATAAGTTAGCAGACTTAGCCAGGATGTAAACTTTCAACTAATGTAGTAGTAAAGAGAAAAATAAATATGTGAAAGCTAAAAAAACCAAATATAAAAATAGCACTGTGCTCACTATTTATTCCTATGGATCCCTGAGACTTACTGCTCACAAGCTTGAATCTCACACATAGCAAAGCCAAAAAAGCATACAAAACAAACTAGTATACAAAACTAATTTCTAAGCAAACGCAGAGAGAAAATGAATCGCAAACTTTAAGGTTTACATCCACAACCAAGCAAAGCACTGGACACTGTCACTGAGGAGCCAGAGCCAGGAAATGTCAGTGAACTACTTGAAAAGTCTACTAGGTATTTAAATGAAACAATTACTTTTTTAGAATAAAACAACAACAACAAAATAATCCCATCAACAAGGAAATACAACAGATCTATCCCATCCTGAACGTAAAAAACACATAGTAAAGAATCAAGAGAGGAAAATGACATTAAAAAGACTTACTGATCTAATGGGAGAGCTGCTAATAAAAGTTACTGAGAAACCAGTTGGTTTCTGCCCACTGCCACATTAGTTGAGCTAACTACATTAGACTAATGTATTCCTTTCACTTCCTTCTATCAAAACAAATTAGCATAAGAAAATGTTTCCATCAAGAATACCCTGACAGAGCCATAGTGCAGCACACAAACCTTACACACTACCTATGCTAACACACGAACTGGCAGTATTTCCTTCTAATGTTTCATTAATCATATCCTAGACATTTTCCAGTATCTAATATCACTGGTTACTACAACTTAAAATCTCACTTAAATCCAAATAAGAGTTAAAACAACATTTTCTTATCCTATAGGCAGTTGTTTCTGTGTTATTTTTCACAACAGCTAATAAAATGTTTTTCTCTTTATCATATTCTATAAAAATAAATCTAGTTATTTGAAGACAAAAAAGTAGCAGTTTGGTTTCAAAACTATAATTTTTTTTATCACTTCCTTAAAATATAAATGAAGCTGAAAGAACACAAGGTGAAAATGCTAACAAGTGGATGACATTTCACATGACACTCCAGTTCCTCACGCTATCTCTCTGTTGCCATTCCTCGAGCTGCAAAAGCAAAGCTTTGGATTTCTAAGGTAAACAATTTCACACACACACACACACACACACACACACACAAAAGACGCAAAGAAAACATCTTAGTTGTTACTTACCACTTTTTTTATTCCCAGACAACAGAGCGAACAGATCAGCTGGGCAGCCACTGGAACCTGCAATATATATAGACAGGTGTTGAGCAAAGTTTGCTTTCATCACCGCGCACTAACATTCCTATTTTACAGTCCAGAGGCACTGCCTACCTGCAACTTAATGATCACAATCAACCTTTTTTTAGCAGGAGTGGGCAGCAACCAAGACTGATAAAACTATGGACTATTTCAAACTTAGCACATTCTAAAAAATATCCCATCAGCATTTAAGTGCAAGTTACTACTGTGTTCCTGTGAATGCCGGGGAACTGTTTATTCCAGCCTGAAAAACTGCCCTCTGCCTGATCATTCAGTAAGCTTTTTTTTCCAATAATAATTTTCAAAAAATATTTTGCAAAGTCAAAAGTCTGTCAAAAGGGTGTGAAGAAGATGTAGTACTGTTATTTGTCTGTTCAGGCGCCTATTAATCTGCCTAAGAACAGAAGTGAAGGAGAATCAGATAAAAAGCGGTGTTAGTAGGAAACACGTAAGAACTTCTTTGAGAACGGAGGATGGAGTTTCATTCTTATCAGTGCTCAATGTTTATAATTACGGTGAGCTCATTAACATTTTGGCTGTGGCTCTCCTTCTAAATGAGATTTAAAGATGTAAGGACACCTTTGACAATCGCATTCAGAACACTAGCTAGCAAGGAAGAAGACTGTATAATAAATAGATATGTTATCCAATAGATAGCAGTGTGGCATTAGGGATTAGACAGAGCAGTCACTGCACTGCTGCCCATTGTAATGATCAGCTTAATGGGGAGCCGGGAGGGGGCTGCATTAGGTGCTGTATCTTCATTATCTTTGAATATCTTTCTGTTTCAACGGGTAACTTATACTGAGAAAATAAGCTGTAAACCAGCAGTCTAATCAGCAGATCTGCTTTGTCTGCGTGTACGCGGTCATATCTCCCAGCAGTTTAGTGACTTAGTAACTTAGAAAAATAAAACTCTTGCTTTTTGCACCTTTCAGTCCCACAGAGACATCCAGCCTTTGGAGCTGTGACTCAGAACTCGCTCCTCACCTGCATCAGCATCAGCAGAGTTTAATAAGTGATGATGGTAAAAGCCTCCACGGCCCTGTGTGGAATAACATCGTGGCAGCGGAAGAGCCAAGCACATCCCCTGGTGGCAGTGGCTCTTCTGGGGTAGATCCCACCATCCCCCATTGTCCTGGGCATGGATGATGTTGGAGCCGAAGGATGAAAGCAGCAGCCCTGCCTCGCCCTTCCCAGCTGCAGTTTGCATAGAGATGGCTATAGAAAGGAAACCGATTTTTCTTCTGTGTGAAGAGGAGAACAGTCCAAAGTGGAAGGAAGTGGTGGAAAATGGACCTAAGGTCCATCTTGGTGGTTCACAGGTTCAGTTTTCTTAATACAAGTATACTGTAACATTGGATCTAAAACTAGTAACTTTTCACTGATGCCCTAAATGTAGGAAATCAGATGAAGTTTTTAACTGGGAATCCTTCTGTTTCTCTGAGCTGTGGCTTATTCTCTTCTGAGTCACTCTTTGTGAAACCCAGCTCTGACAGAGAGAAGGTACGAGACTGGCACGTTCCAGGTACCCATTTAGGGCTTAGCCAGCACACGGTGACGTCTTTCACAGCATTTTTGTTCCGACACTGTTCGTTCCGTTTGCTAAGCACAATCCTATGCACTGACCATGTTAATGCTTTAGAAAGACAACAGTCTTAGATCAGATCCTTTGTATTCCAAAAATAACCTTTAGGAAATTAAAACTAGTTGCTCACACAAAGGCAGGTGATCTGCATTCTGCCTTTGGAAGTCCAGGGTGGACCTTTCACGGAGTCAGTCTGGAAGAGTCTCTGTAAGGAGCTAGCCACAGGGGATGAAGGTGGGTGTTATTTGTCCCAGGAACATTTGCCTCATTCAGGATAGGAGGAGAAGAGGTTGAAACTCTTCCTGGGACACCAGGGCAGTCAGAGCAATAGTCCAGAGCACTTTCCATGCATCTGGCAGAGATTGAAAAAATGCTGCTGCTAAGGAAGAATAACGTAATGCTCTCTCTTCCCTCTTGAGGGTTTATTTTGAAGCAACTGAGCTAATTTCAATAAATATTCTTGAATAGATAACATTTAATAAAACAAAGCAAGCAAGCAAATGTCACGAGTCCTGATTTCCTGTCACAAAGGTGCTGGATTACTCTGCAACTACTTAGAATAGTACCTGCAGTAGTCTAGCATTTAGCAGGAGGTACAAGCACAGAAAATGTCTCAAACACAGAATGAGAAAAAATTCCTGGCATGTGCAAATTCTGTGAGAGGTGAACTCTGTCCAGTCACTGTTATGTGTTGCAAGAAGTTGTAACACAGGCTGAGACACATGTCTACATAAGAGAGATCTGTGCTACAAATACCCTTTCAGATCTCCCCCACAAAAGGGATACTTACTGTGCAAGTGTCAATTCCATTCAGCTTTAAGATCCAGGCCCTAGTGTGGTAAAACAAGTGCACCTAAGTCACAAATAAAATAAAAATAATTAAAAGGAAGTAAAAGGACTGGTCATCCATCCTGCAAAGGTATCAGAGCAGCTCAAGATATATATTCACTAGCAATAATATACACATGATGAGGCTTGCTTTTTTTACACAGCATGCATGTGTGAGACCTCTCAGCTAACATCAGGAGAGAAACTCACTGTCCTACAATTTAATCCTCAATGTTCCACAAATCCAGAGAGCATACAGTTAAACATTTACTGATGTTGGGATGCTAAAGAGCTACATGGCTCTTTACTGGAGAGGATTGGTATTGTTTCCACCATTTGGAAACAAAATTGTCTGGTTTAACTTGTTCAGAATCCTTGAACTAATCTAGTTGTGCACATTTGGGAACAGAATTAGTGTAAATTAGCATTCCCTTTTCTAGATATGTAAGACATAAGGCCCTGATCATTAAAGAGACAGAACAGTGCTGATTTCAATGTGAATTGCAGCCAGAACAATTACCTGGTTAAGGACTCGTCCTTACTTAGCTGAAGAATAACTTCCTTCTCTGTACAATTATGTGGAAGAATTTAAGCCCTGGCTTGCTCTATTGTCTGAAAAGTATTCTGCATGTAAACATTTTAGCAAAGAAGCTTATTGATGAAAACACCCAGTCTGATAAGTTTTGTAAATATTGAATTCCATATTGATATACACCTGGGTATTTTCTAGGGATCTATATTTGTGGCAAACTCTGATCCTGGCATTATATAGGATGCTTTGATTTTGGAGCAGAATGTAAATTCTACAACTTGTGATTAATTTATTTTCCATTAAGAAGTGTAAATTTGTCTTTGAAGCTTCAGTGTCTGACAGGAAACTGTCTGCTTTTACCTACTCTGCACTCTTCTGCCTTAGGTAGGTATGGCTGCAATGCATACTCAGAGCAATTTTTTTCCCAGGATTTCTTCTATATAGTTGAGAATAGAAAAGAACTCCTAAGACTACTTTGACAGCAATAAGAAAACACCTTATTTAAAGTATAAAGAACCTGGATCCTATTACAAGGTTCTGTATTACAATACTGTGCATTTCAACTCACCTAAATATTATAAAAACAAACACACACACCCCCCAAAAAAATTTTAAAAAATTAATGGAGTTACAGTAAGTCAACATTATTCATTACTCACCTCTAGAATTAAGCCATAAAGAGGCAGCATTCAACTGAGCCAATGCTAGGAACAAGAGGGTGAAATAAAATGTGAAGAAGGCACAAGGAGAAAAACTACAGGAAGGACTTTCAGACATAAAAAGGAAAAGAGATACTTCAATACAAGAAAGGCAGTTTTTATGAAGGAATAATATGGACAACAATTGTAGACAGATAGATATGTTTGAAAGGAAAAATGGACTCTGTTTTGATTTTATAATAATTGGGCAGCCCCTTCACTATAGAAGCAGTTTATTCTCATGACAACATGCTTCAAATGCTTTTGGCAGTACAAACGCATCTTTGGCATACGAATTCCTGAGGTTATTTTGTCCACATCCTCTGTGATATCTACATTTTCCATGCAAGTCACGCATTACAAATGGTTTTATTCTTCTTGAGGTGTCTTACTATAAATTCCTATTTGTCTGATATTTTGATACTAACGCACACCGGTTCTCAACATGTACTGAAACAGCAGGGACTGCTCGCCCAGAGCGTGCAGCGCGGGCACAGGGGGACCAAGGGTTCAGAGCTGTGGGAGCTCTGCCCAGCTCTGCAGAGAGGTGGCAAGTGCTGACTACTCTCTCCCTGGGGAGGCACGATGACAGGCAGAAAGGGATGGACTAAAATGTGGCACAGGTTAAAAAAAAACCAAGTCATCAGCAGTAGCCTGCACTTGATTTCAGCCAGAATGCTAGAAATATGAATCATATCACATGCTTTGACAATTAAAGCCCAGATAAATTTTTAAAACTTTTCTTATCATAGCTGCTCCAAACTTTTATTGTTTGTCTTGAATGCTTAACTAAAAGGTTTCAGAAATGTCCTTTAAAAAACCCCAACCCTAAAAGAAAGTGCTGCTGATGCTTAAGGGTATGAAATTTTTAATCGTAAGAGAAATCCAATATCATTCCCCTCTTCCTAACCTTGCCCTACTCTTTTTATAATCTCCCCCCTGACCTGGCCCCCACACCCTCTCTCCTCCATGCTCCTGTTCACACTCTCAATCAATCTTGTATCCCACATCCTCCCGTTGCATCCCGCTTTGGACACATATTCATGAATGCAAATAGCATCTTCCCTACAAACAAGTAACAGGGAAGAGGAAGAAGAGACGTGAAGGGAAATGTGAGAGCTCTTAAATAAATAATAATATTTACACCCTTATGTAAACCTTAATTTACAGATCTTAAAGTGCTTCAGGAAAGTAGGCATTGTTGACTCCTTTCTTATTCACAGACAGTTCAAAGATGATTTTTTCTTAAGAAATCCATTGTTTTCTTTCTACACAATTTGTTAACTCTTGGCTGACATTGAGCATGGTGTTGTCAGTCGCAGGATGAGCAAGTACAATTACAGGCAGCCAGCTGAGCATGTTAACATTGAAGAGAAGATTCATCTCACATTTCCAACCTCTCCACTTCTTCTGCACCTGTGTTGTACAGCCCTTGGCCTTCACATGCTGCCTAGGGAGCAGCTCAGGTACAACAGCCATGCTTATTTGTCTGCTACCTGAATGACTTCTGCCTAAAAGACACATTTGAGAGTGGCTTAAAATGAGGATTTTTGTCAAAATAAATAATCTTGCACAAACATGTCACTCTTTCAAAGGCCATATATGCACTAACTCTGTACAGAATTGTATATTCCAAATAAAGTATTAAACATCTCAAACTCTAGTTTAAAAATTACAAATTATTTCATCAATGACACCATCTGCTACCTATTGTTGCAAAATACTTGGCAGTATCTCCTTTCTGAGCCTCCACCCCTGAAACAGCTTTTTGGAGCATGTTAGGTGAGTTACCTTAAGGTGATCCATTGCCAGAAGGTGAGAGAATAAATCTTTTTTCTTTGAACTTACTTTTAATACAACTCATTACCCAACATGTTAATTTTGTACAGCTCTTTCAACCAGATCTACAAAATTAACAGCAAAATCAAACTGTCCATTATTCAATAAATCTCGAATACAGTATCTTTCCTTTATATATAGTTCATGAGCAACTATCATCTAACATACAGGTCCTTGAATGCATTCAGAGGAGGGCAACCAAACAGGTTGAGGGCTGGAAAAAATGTCCTATAAGGAGCTGCTGAGGACTCTGGGGTTTGTCTAGCTAGGAGAAAAGGATACTGAAGGGTGACCCCATTGCTCTCTACACCTTCCTGAGGAGGGGAAGTAGAGAGGGAGGTGTTGAGCTCTTCTCCCTGGTATCATGTGCCAGGACACACAGGAATGGCTCAAAGTTGCACCAGGGAAGGTTCAGATTGGATATTAGGAAACATTCCTTCACCAAGAGGGTGGTCAGGCACTGGAACAGGCTTCCTAAGAGGTGGTTGCTGCCTCATTCTTGTCAGTGTTTAAGAGACAATGCTCTTAACACCATGCTTTAACTTTTGGTGAGCCCTGAAGTAGTCAGGCAGTTGGACTAGATAATAGCAAGTTCCCTTTCAAATTAAATATTCATTCTATTCTATTCTATTCTATTCCTGCCAGAATAATCAGTAAAAAATCTCATGTCAAGTTGGGTGCAAGGCCAGCCCTCTCCAGAAGTGAGAACTACTGTAATTTTTTTACTGCACTAGGCAAACCAATTTTGCTGCATACATAGTTCTGAGATCTTGCAATTAGAAGACCTCTCTGTGCCACACAAACCTAAGATTTTCATTACTTTAAAATTAAGTGTTTCTTCGTTTAAGTAATGAGCATACATTAGTGTGGTGAGAAGACAAGAATTGCTTCTTAATTGTACTGGAAGGAGGGTTTTTTTAAAACCTGAAGGTAACAAGTGTCATTTTGCATATATTAAGATTTAAAGAGGTGTCTCTGTTACAGCTGATGTGTAACTCAAGACATACAGAGTTGTAAAACTGTAACTTTATGCTAATTTCCATAAATTATGTATAGCCCATTTACAAATATGTTATGTGCTGTCCCTGATCCCCACACCATATTTGGATTGGTCTGCTATTTATTTATCAGCTTGGACTCCACAGGCCCTATAAACTGTTACTGGTTACAGGAAATAAGATTGACTTATCAGCGTTCTCCCCTGTTAGTCACAGCAAGGCTTTTCGCATGCCACAGACCACAGACAACCTCATTTCATTATTATGTGAGTTTGAAAAAAGCCCATAGCGCTTCTTTATTTGAAATATATTACTGAATGAGATAAAAGAGGGTGAAATAAAGAGCTTGTGATATTCAGAGATACTCAAGACAGACATTTCAGAATAATTATACGTGACTTTTCCACAGAATGAAGCCTTTGATCAGATTCAATAGTTCCACACTTGTGGTTATTCTTTTCACTGAAATTTAGCATCAGGAATAATGACCAGGACGTTTTTCATCCCAGGTGCATTAAGGACAACAGGGCACACTGTGCCCTGGATGAAAGCTTGTCCAAGGCACTCACTGGGAGCTACAGCAGGGCCTGGGGGCACCCAAGCATCAGTTTCTAGATGCGGTGCCTTGGGAAACGCATGGCTCTTTCCCGCGGACAGGTAAGCAGTGTGAGGAAGCACGAGCCCAGTAAAACAGGAACACAGCAAACTGTCAAGGTTTCCAGCAGAGCTTAAAGGGTGATTCCACACACCAAATAAGTGCACAAGATTTAATCCAATTCCCTACAATTGTACTCATAGAAGTAGTCCATATAAATGTTACCAGCTGCAGTTTGTCTTCCATGCCTGTTATGTGATGCTCTTACCTGCAAAGATAAAGTACTTTTACAAAGCAGAACATTACAGAGATGAAGACAGCAAATCATCACAGGAATTGAGGAAGAAGAAATACATCATACAACTCATTTATTTGTAATATCAAGCATGTGTTTGTGTCTCTTTTATGGACTTAAGGATATTTCCTTTAGAAGTCACTGCTTCTGGTTGTTCTGAATCCCACTGCTTTCAGAAAGGTGTAGCATTTACTGTGTAGCAGATTCAGCTACTGGTCTTGCACTTTGAAGATTAAAGCAGACCATAAATGATGTTAATGCAAAGTTCAGGAGGCATATAGAAGAGTTTCCAGCACCTTTGGTATATTCTGTAGACAAAACACATTAGGCTAATTATGTCTGATAATAGTATAAGAATAACCTCTAATGTTTGTTTAGTGCATTTCACATTAAAGGGAATTCATCTGTTACAGCTTGTTGAAGATGTAAGATTAGGAGACATATAAATGGTTAAGAGCAATTTCTGGTGAAGGACAAGTTAATGTTCCCTGGGATAAATACAACCACTATATATATATATATATACACACACCGTATACCTTACATGATATAGCAAGATGTCTCTATCCTGCACACTTTTTTTTTAAACTTCCCCAATTTCAGGTGGTCCTGAGCTTAAAGTTGTTCTTTGAAGGGGAGGACAGGGAGATGTCCGTTTTGAATAACAATTTATGAGAACTTCTTCTACTTGAAAGTACTTTCTTAAGTGGTTCAGTGGTGATTTTGTCTGTACCAGTAAACACAGGAACATTCAGGTGGCCAATTAGAGAAAGCTCAAAAACTTTCTGCTGTGTTGTTCAAAATGGGCCACCCTTCAGTCAGGCAAAAGTATCACATCACCTCTACCCACGGAGCGATTCCTTCTGACTCCCTGGGGCCATACCAAACATCTTCCTCATCCTCTGCCCAGGCAAGCAGCCAGGACCCCAGGCCCGGGGGCAGTCTGACCACAACAGCCCCCAGCTCCCTGATGCTGACAGAAAAGGTGAATTTTGTGCAGGCAGGAGCAGTGATGGGGCCCGCACCATTTCAGGTGCAGCAGGCAGCTGCTGCTTCATGGGGTGCAGGACCAGCCCAGCACCTTGGGGCTGCTCTCAGCCCGTGTAGCTGTCCTGGTGCAACATGTCAGTGCCCACAGAGGTGAACTATCCTCTGGGATGATTTGGCTGGTCTGTAGATCCCAGCAATACAGTAAAACCGTTCACAGACAAGAAAGTGTGTAGTTTTCTGTGGGCTTTGTATTGCAGGGATTGCAAGTAATGCTTGCACTACACATCTCCAAGTTTTCCTCATTTTTTTCTGTTCTTAATTAGGACAATCCGTGTGGTAAGGCCATTTCTGACACAATATTAACCCTGGCAGGTAGAACAAGCCTCACTAAAGGAATTTTAGCCTTGGTTTGAGATTCAAGAAGTCCAAATGTGCCATTAGAGCTACAATGGAATTTCTAGTGTTGGAAGATGACCCCTTCAGTCCTACAGAAGAGCAGGAAGACAGACTTGGATAGATAAGCTACTCTCCCTAGATTTAATTCTCCAGCTAATGCAAACAACAGTTGGCTGCTAATATTTTTGCCATCTGCTCATATTGTGTTTTATGTATGTTTAGACTGATTTCTAGTGTTGCAGTCCTCATGGTTTCTTTGGTATAATACTCTGAACCTCGTCAATACTGACTGATACATGTATCAGATACATAGCTCTTCAACAGCATCACACTTAGAATCACAGAATTGTCAGGGTTGGAAGGGACCTTAAAGATCATCTAGTTCTAACCCCCCTGCCATGGGCAGGGACACCTCCCACTAGGTCAGATTGCACTTCTCATAGTATTACTTCCCCAGATGTAGGTATTACTTCCTTTCTGAGAATATACTCACAGTTTTACAGGACCACAGATAAGGAAATCATCAGGTCTAGAAAATAAATGTTTTTATTAAAAAGAAATTGTGGGTTAACATAACCTACCTTCACTTGGCTTTTTGTGTTATGAGCCTCCGCATGTTAACAATTCTTCCTTTAAAAAAATTTCGGAGGCCTTGCACACTACAACATAACCTGTATCAACTTTTTCTCTCTTCTGACATGGATAACATGCTACACTTGCTATTTCCAGTGCTGTTTTCTCCCTCTTGGACTGGCAGCCATTTAAGCCATCTGACCCATGGTTCCCCCTGCCCATTATTTCAGAATTTTTTCTCACAAGTAACCAGCCTCTCCAGCACATTGCAGTTCTTGCTGCTGTTTCAGGTATGCTCCATATATTTCCACACCTCTGATTCTAACCACTGTCCTTTGTTTTCCCCTAGGAAGAGCAGGCTTTTTCTCTTTTTCCCCTCAAAGATGCACCATTAACCTGGTGATCAAGAGGAGACACAGATACCCACATAGCCAAACATTTTAGTGGTAAAGAAAGGAAGAGATCACCTGAGCAATGTTTAACAAATTCACTTAGCTAAAGTCCATCACGGAGCAGATCCTCTCTGTGCTATGGGTATCAGCAAAGACAAATTAGTTGCTATTTAAAGACAAAATACACACTTATCATTTCCACAGACAGAAAATAGTTGTATGGAGGATTTGTTCTGTTTTACACTCATGAGCCTTTTAGACCCTAGACATTTGTAGGTTTTTGTACTTAGCAGCACTTTGAAAAATCCTTTCCTAAATTCTCTTTCTTTAGGTAGGTCTTGATGGTAAGAACTTGCAGATCATATCACCACCTCAGCTGCTCTTACATCAGATAGTAGTGAGTAGAAGCACACTTTATCTAGGACTGCATGTGCAGCATGGGAACTCGCCGGAAACCCTTATTCATCAAATGCAGTTGCATACAAAAGAGCATGTCAAAAATGCCTGAGAAATGAAATGGGGACTGCTTCCAGTTACTACTGTCCTACCTGACAGCAGAAAAATTGTGTTCAGTGTGTCATGAAGAGCAGCTGGTATAGCCTTCATCTGGTGCCAAGTCACACAGCTCGTGCCTCTGAAAGGTGCTTGCTCAGCTCAGGACTACTGCTCACAGCCAAGGACACAAGCAAACAGGATGGCTGCTACACTTGCAGTGACAGGTCTTCTGTGCCCACCCTGAAATGAAAAGCATAAGGCAGAGGAAGCCTCTGAGGAGGAGAACCTTTTCTGAGAACTTGGTCAGGCTTGCCAGCACAACTTGAGCCTTGCCCAGTACGGAAATTACTGGTAGGAGAACTAGCATGGCAGAACTCAGGGACCCTAGAGAACAAAGAAGCCACTCTACCTCCCTCCACCTTTAAACCCTTTCAATTAACTTTGGTTTTCTTACATTTGATTCAAAGCAGCTTGTATAATTTATCATTTTTATTTTGTAGAAGGCCAGCACAGTAAACATGGGCTTGTATATAAAGTTAATGAGGAACCTGAGCAGATATTAGATACGTCAAGCAACTCATCATAGCTTGATGGAACAACATAATGCTCCAGTGTCTCACTGGCTGTATATTAAGGGGTTTGTCATTTGAGGGCTTCGAGAGAAATGGGAGCAGATCACTCGAGCTGCCTTTCTGAAACATTGCATAAAATCTCAAGGAGTCAGGAAAGGAGGTTAGAGTTGGAGGTTTTTGGGTGGTGTTTGGGAACTTCCACTTCTTAGGGAATGCTGATTTCTCAAAACTCTTTGTGAGTCATACATTTTATACCAATAAAACTTCTGAAGAAAATGTTTCTTGCACTGTGAATTAGACTATTGTTCAAAAAAGAGGAAATGTTTGTGGGATGTGAACCCAGAAAGTTTAGCTTATGAGTAACTCCCAGTAAGGCTTGACTGTATTTCCTCTTCTAACCACAGCTATTCCACACAAACACCTATGTGAACAGTGTGATTTAAATAGCAATTGCTGGGTTCAAGAACTATTTGAGCTCATTTTCACTTGAAAAGGTTGGGAGTTGATGACCTGAGCAGCTCAGCAGTGGAACTGACTTTGGAGTAGAGGTGGCCACCTGGCAGGAGCCTGAAGGTAGACCTCATTCAGCTAATGTGGCTGCCTTTCGTATCATGAGAAATTACCAAAATTTCCAACAGCAGTCGGCATATCAAATTTTGTATGTTTAACAGCAGGTACTGATTGTCTGGTGAATAAGACTACAAAGGAAATGTGGTAAGACTAAAAATGTATATCTTATATTCACCTAGTGATCAGAAAATAGAGAAAACAATAGCTTTTTTGTTGTTGCCCATACTGGATGTGTATCACTGTTGGATGCAAAGAGAATTAAGGGCTTATGCATGAAAGATACTTTCCATAATAATAGCAAGGCATAGCAAAGCTCAGTAAATAAAAAAAAAAAAATCATTTATAGGCAGACAGAACATAAATGTCATAATAAAGGAAAGTTTAAAAGTTAGAAGTTGAAGGAAGGGAAGAAGGAGTGAAAAAATAGAATGGGTATAGACAATAATTACAATACCACAGGAAGAAGATATTTAAATACAAAGCTTGGGAAGAATGTATTTAAACACAAAACTTAACCTGCTTTAAGAAAATAAAAAAAACCCCAAACAAATGCACAAAACAGAGTTTCCAATTTTGATCATTTCCTTAAATATGTCTCTTCTAGTGACTCATAGGGGTAAATTGAGGATAACACTTCTAAGAGATGGTCCCATTGAAATTTATTTAAAAGAACTACAGAGGTGCTGTGTTACATTCTTATTGTTCTCGTGAGCTGGTGCCTTGTTATAGTCACTGTCTTGTCACAGTCTAAAATTAAAAAAAAAACCAGAACAAACTTTGCTAATTCCTGACATCTACATTTCACTTACCTCCACATAAGGAGTCTCCTTTTCAACTGATGGATAAGAAAGCTATAAAAACAATACAGAGAGGTGCTGGAAGCAGTCCATCTGCATCAGCCTGAGCCAGTCTACCTCAGGTATTGGTATTAGGCCAATTCTTTATATAGTTTACATTGAATGTGCTCAGGCCAAAACAATTATGGGGTTTCTTATCATATAGGGTTTGTTCTGACAACATATACCTTCACTGCAGAAAGTCTGGGGGGTAATTTGGAAGATGCAGCAGATAGAAAGGCCCAGCAAGAATACTTGTGAACCAGAAAGAAGAGAGAATCGATTGGGAATGGCAGCAGAGCACGCAGCTGAGTGCTTGTGTTAAAATGATTATTAGACAAATGGTGTAAAAAACCCTGAGAACTGGTAGCGAAGAAAGACACTGAGATAACTGTAGCTTTAGCCTCTCAAGTCTACTCTTTCTAGTTTCCAGTCAATCACAATCAATGGAGCAAGACCTGCTCTTCCAGAAGGTGTTCAAAAGGTAGCAATATACCACAGTACATCTGCAAAGCCTGCCTTTTTTCTCTGCTAATGGAAAAGGCAGCCTACAAACATTTGTGCATTTGAATTCTTTCCCTAATCTAATTTTCTGGGCTAAATCAGTTCACTGTGACCTCTGCTGACTGATGAGCTACATCAGGGGAATAACCTTGATATCTTGAGCTCCCAGAAAGCAGCGGTAAGCATCTTTCCTGTTCACTGGACTCGGTTGAAGGACTTGATGACTTTACACATAGCAGCAGTGAATCTCTTTGGGAAGACTGGGCTTCCTGAGCAAAGGCAGTGGTGTTAAGGCCAGAACACAGAAGCAAAGCACTATGTATTGTATGGGATGATCCCTCAAGAAGAAGAAAATGCAGGGGGGGTGGGGCAGGAATCATAATGTTTCCAGTTATCATGTAGGCTGGGCCACAGTACAAGCTTGCTGCCTGTCAGTGGCCTTTACAGAGGTCTGAGATGCATTTACATGCCCAATGGAGTCAGTAGGTTTGCTGACCTACTGCCAAACCAACTCCAGAACAGCAACAGTATAACAGTATCAACCCAGTAGTGCTGCAGTGAGGACAGAGTTATTATTCTGGAGATAGTGCCACGCAACAGCAGCAAGACTCTTCATGTGCCCTGGAGCTGCGGCCACCTTAGTGCCGTGTACCACACTCATGTGTCTTGGAGAGTTCAGCCCGGACCATGCACAGTGCTTTGCAAACATCAGCTGTCGTCACCAGCCTGAAGACAGATTGGCTGTTGGTTTTTGAATTACACGGTTCAGGAAAGAAAGGTTTAAAGGATATTTAACCATAATAAATAATCAGGAACTCTAATTTATGTCCAGCTCACAAGAAGGAAGCAAGTAACTGTGCCCCAAACCTACTGGCATGCAAACCATGACAAAGGAAAGATTCCTATTGCTCAACTGTTGATTGTACGTGTTACAGAAACTTCAGCTTTGCCTCTGCTGACAAACAGCATGCAAGGGATGAGATGACAAGCCAACACTCTGTGATTGTAAGCTAAAAAAAGCAAAAAAACCAAGGGGGGGGAAAGGATAAATTAGATGTTTCCTACCGATGAGATGTCATCCTCAGAAAAATGGCTACCTCCATAACTATTGCTGCTGCACAACACGTCTTAAGAAACTCTTCTTTCCCTTTTAAGTAACCAGGGGATTACATCTCTGTACAGTTAAGATTCAAAACCAAGCCAAACTTTAGAAGCTTTAGCAACATTGCTTGACTTCAAACAAGTGAGAGGGACAGTGGGTTTAAAATAAAGACACCCTAAAATATGCTTCTCTTGTCTAACTCCTCAGTTTTCATCTTTCTGCAATAGTAGATCTTTTTAGGTTAAAAATAGACAAAGAGCATAACAGACTAATAGCATAACCTGCTCCTGTTCAGTATAAAGAGTAGTCCAGCTTCACATTCCCATCAGCTTGTTTCTAGGTTGGATTTTCTGTAGTGTGTTTCTGGTATTTCTAAAAGAACCTGAAAGCGGTTGTGCTCTGAGGAGCTATGCCTATTGCTGTGCATCTATGTGTATGTTGTGAATCTCTTTTATACTTATTTTACCTACCATTAGAATTCAACATGTGTTCCAAAGCAGTTTCAGTTATTCCAGAAGTAATATTAAGACTCTGAATAGATGTTGTTACCAACATTGTACACCATAGCGCTCATTAATAAATACTAATATATGTAGGCCAAGATATGAGAATTTCTTGCCCTACTTTCAAGCCTATAAAAATGTAAAGCCATGCAATAGGTGACACCCCATCCCAAATGTGTGTCTTCATCCTATTTATTCACATTCCAAAATCGATTTATTGATTTCTGTTAGACTCGTGCTACATGGATAACTAGGCTGAATCCATACTATAATCAGTTGACAAAATCAGAAACAAACCGTACAACTCTTCCCAGTGAAATCGGTGAGAAGGGATGTAGACAGCTTCTGGATGAGCAAGTGCTGGCCAACATTTGCTAGAAACTTCAAATAATTTAATACAAACATAAGACTGATTTGCATCCACAAAAGTAGGACGGAAATGGGTAAATATTATATATCTGTGGCTTTCTGTGTTAATAATAATTAATACCTGATCCCTTTTCTTTTCATTCAAGTTTATTCGCTAAAAGCTTCATCCTACTCAGGCTTTTCAAATGGTCTCCCTGACTTCCATAGAGCTAGCCTGATACCTAAAGCAAGTCGGACAGTAAGAAGAATTGCTTCATGAGATTACAGTGAAAGCGTCAAAGAGCACGTTTTGTTGTGTGTGTCTCAGGCTCCTTGCTTCCTTACATTGGTCTCCACAAACTGCCAGAACAGAGCACAGCTACCTCTGAGGGAGCAGAATTCAGAACAATTAAGAGGTGGCACCACATCAGTGCTAAGCACTGTCTGAACTACCAGGTCCTACGTGACAGGGTGCAGCATTTCCCTAACGCAAGTACCTTGATTTTGGATCCAAGCACATAGTCCTGTGCAAAGGCACTATTAATGAAGAGATGAGCTTGGGCTGGCACTACTTCAAGTCTTTCTTGTGCTGTCTTCCATTGGCTAGTGCAGACCTGTCCTCTGTGAATTAGAAGCCCGAATTCCACAGACATCTAATGAGACTGGTTTTGACATTACCAAGGGCTTCCTTTTACTGTGACAAACACCCCTCTTCTGGCCAAAAGAGTCAAGCTACAGACACACGTAAGGAACCACAACATCCCATGTTTCAGGGTGTTTCTTCAAGTGTTATTCTCATAGCTGTTTGCATGGTTGGTCACCAACAGCTTTCATGTCTCTGAGTATAATTAAAAATATATAATAAATCAGTATAATACCAACAGTATACATATAGCAAATGAGAATAGTTCTGTTCTTTAAAAAGAACAAAACCAGAAGCTATCCTTGTAAGAAGAGAGGCATGGATGCGGTAGAAGGCTGGTAGGAATAGTTCTGCACACCTCTGATGCATCTGCAACTTTGCAGATGTGCAGTTTCCAAAACAACACAGAGGATGCTCATAATTAGCTGATGAGAGGCTTGACCTCTGAGGCATGGGTGGTGGTAAATACTAAAATCTCAGCTCCACATACTTGCTTGCACTTTGGCACAAAAACCCTGCAGAACCATTTCTCACCATTTCCATGACCCTATAGCCCTGTTACTCACTTTTAAAGTTTTTCACCAAACACAGATAATACATTTTCTCCATCATTTAGTGGACATGCTTGCTTTTACTCTTACATTTTATCCTCTGTGCCTTGTAGCCAACAAAGCAGATGGAGCTGAAACACAGATGGAAATAAATACGTAGAAAAGTGATGTCGATGGATTTCACCATTTCAGAGAATGGAAGAAGAATATGAAAGACATCGGTTTTACTTTTCTTCTACTTTGCAATATCTGAATGACTGAATGCCTCCAGCTGGGGTGGCAATGAACCACAGATAGAAAGACAAAGAAGCTGAGAAGCCTGGATTTTTTTCTGGCCTCTGAAAATGTCAAATTCTGCAGGCTAAGCCTCTCTTAAACATGTAACATTGCTTCATTCCTCCGAAGTACCACAGAAGACAGCTTTATGATCCAATTAAAAACAAAAAAAAGTGTTTTGTTTGAAAAGCTTGTTAGCCTTTCAGATAGTCAGCTTAGCTGCAAACATCTGATTACAAATAAACTCCAAATAAAAAGGCCAAGCAAATGCCAGTCAAACTTAAAAATTTTACATATTCAGGGTTCCTGGCTTCTTTCTTTTCTTTTTTTTTTTATTTGGAGCTTTGTAGTCATGATTATTTGTTACTATCTTTAGCAGCAACAACATGCTTCTCTGAATATTAACAAAACAAGCAGAGTCACATTCCTGCAATGAAAGGAAATCAAACAGACAATAGAGCACCCAGCCTAGTTGTAGGGAGATGCACTATGGAAAGAGTAAGTCCAAGTAAATGAGTAACAGCCCCTGTGAAGTCTGCAAGTACTATGCCTTGACCAGACATGTGCAGGCACAAGCTGGCAAACAGTAGGATGTGACTATCTTGGTTTCTGGGACAGTGATCAAAAGGTATGTTTCTCCGTCAGCAGTACAGCCTCACCACCCACTGACTTCTCAGGGAAGAGCTGAAGCTTCCACCTTCACAACCAAAAAAAACCCAATATCCAGAGAGATGGCTCTGGAGAAAGCAGCCTTTGTAAGAAAAGACTTTGGGAACAAACACCACGTTTTCAAGCCGTGTAACACCCAGAACTGCAGGTACCTGCAACACTGCCCAATCTAGCACTGCGTGCCCAGCATGTACAAAGAGTAGGTCTCATTTTGGAAAGCTGAGAAAGCTGGGAGAGTGTAAACCAGTGAACACTGGTTTGCGTAACACACCTTACAGGCCAGAGGAGGAAGTTAATGGCTGCATGTTTGTGGCATCGCTCACGGGAAGCAGCACCTTTCTCGTGACAGTAGGCTTATTTCAACCACCTGGCATATAGAAAAGCTTTCTCAGCATAAATATCAGAATTTAATGGATATTTTTTCTATTTACAGACCTGGACTTGCTCCAGAAAGACAAGAGGAAATACTCCTCTAAGAACTCAGGGAGGGAGAACAAGCAAAATGTATGAAGGTGATTTGTCTCTGGTGGAGAAGGAAACAATGGCACAGGCATTGGCTTATTAACAGGCTGGAGGCTACTGTCCGCTCTGCTTTCTCCTCCAAACCAGAGACTGGGTCTGCCATACCTTGCTGTTTAATTGTGATGGTAATTTTAGTTGTGTCAGTACCTGAGAACATGCATTACATCCTTGAAATACATTGGAGAAAGTGTAGAGTTCTATAAAAGCATCAAATGAGGGAACAATTCTGTATAACTTTAAGAGGGAATGATTACTTATTAGCTCCTCTGATTTGCACAACTGCGGTTTCTGAATTTAACCGAATGACTTTGCATTAAACCCACAATTTTAGATTAAATTGAAGCATTAGGTCCCTTCCAACCCCTAACATTCTATGATTCTATGATCTCTTCTACAGAAAATACTTAGTCTTGGTTTAAAAGACCAGATGATGAGAAAGCCAATACATCTCCAAATTAACTGTTTCCAGGGTAAATGATCCTTGTAATTAAAAATGAGAACTGTATTCCAACCCTCTCTCTCTGTCCATCCTCAAGATCTTGAATATTTTTCTTGATGCAATGAAATTAAATACCTGGTACTAGTCAAGTTCTAGTTTGAACATACTTAAAATTGTGTCTGCCAACCTGTCAAAAAGAAAATGTGCAAAAGTTTAAGAAAAGGGATTTGAAGTGTAGAACAAGTAATTTTTCCAAGGCAATTTTTTACTCCAGAACTGAATGCTATACTCAAACCCACACAGAAATACGGTTTTACTTTTCTGTATTCACCCTAGGATGTCCATAATTAGAAGATAAATTTAAGTGGGTTTAAAATGCAAATAAATATTCAGATAAGAAATATTAATGGTGCTAGTATGGGCAAGAAAAAGCATTGCAATATTTTAAAAAATCATTTCTGTCTATTTGGTCTTGTTCTACGGTTTCTCTTCCATTATTTACCTTGCGCATTCCTACTACTGGACCTTTCCAACTTCAAGTAAAGTTTTGATTAATCTTTGTTATTTATTTACATTGAAGACTGACAGCAGTGGCTGAAAATCTGTACCTGTACCAACATTTTTTCCATAGCCGGTAAAATTTTAACTCCTGCCCACCGTGTATTTGCATTTGTAACTGCATCACCTGTGACCAGCTGACACCAGCTGTGCTGCCTGGTGGCCAACGGGCTGACATCTCAGCAAGCAAGCAGCCGAATCACACAAACCCTTTTCACGTTCAGCTCTGCCCCCGAAGGTGAACAAAAGGCTACCAGAGACAGCACATCAATATTGTGGCCATGGAGCTCCAGCAGTTCCTCTGCCTAACAAGAGATTCCTGGAAATCCACAGGTGACAACGAAAGCATCTTTTTTTCTTACAATAGTGGCTTATTTATTCCTTGTTCTTTACAGAAAGAATTTACGTAAATAAAAACAAAGGGGAGAAGTACCAAGTTATGCACAAATGCCCCGGAAGAGACAAAGGGTGCGAAAGGTCCTTGCTGTGCCCCCACACAGGAGGGTGAGGTGGCTGGAGACCCATGGGCTGCAAACTCTGCACCCAGCGGCACAGCCCGAGGCAGGTGCCCGGGGTACCCTGCACAGCACCTGACAGGGACTGTGCACCTCCAGGAGCTGCAGTGGGAGAGACCAAAAATCCCTACCACACACAGCAGGGCAGCCATCCACTCAAATCCCCGCGGCAGGCAGCAGGCAAAGGCTTTGTGAAGGGGGTCCCACACCAGCAGTGCTGAACCCCCCCCTGTGTGAAAGGTTGCCTACTCCAGAAGCAGGATTTCTCAAACTTGTTGCTGTTATGTCTCTACTTACTAAACAAAAGGTATTGAGCCACGCCCTGTCTCATGCTAGGTGACATTCAGATGGAATGCAATATTTAATTTCATGAAACCTGTCTTGCCCAAGTTTGCCATGACCTCAGCCTAGGCACTGCATACCCACCTTCTTTGACACAGGCATTTGCCCTTTTCTGTTTAGTGTGTTGCCTTCTTTTTGTTTCACTGCCAGCCTTCTGTTTTTCTTTTAATTCTCTTGCAGTTCTGATAAAAGATGCCTTTTCAAGTCCTCTGCCACTCCGGTCCACTTTCTATTAGCATCCTACAGGTCTTTGACCTTAGTTTCATCCTCTTCACCTTCAAAAGTTCCTCCTAGAATCTCAAGTGCAAACAAATTACAGCTAAAATTTCCATGTCACTGAAGTGCTAGGGGTAGAGAAGATCTTACGGTTTCTTTTTAAAGTTAGACTAATTAGTAAAATAAAAATAGCATCTTGCATTGGAAAGCATCTCCAAATTTTGATGACTGGTTTCATATGTGCCTTCCCTAAATCTATATATAAAGTATAAATAATCAAGCCAGAGCTACTACAGAGCTGAATTTATTCATGTTCAGTCTTATGAGATGCATTTGAATTTCATATAATCATTGGAAACTTCAAGCTGGAAGGGACCCATAAGGATCATCAAGTCCGACTCCCCAAAAGCCTGGGGAAAAACCCATAACCTGACAGCACATTCTTTGAGAAGTGGTATGTTATGTAACAAAGCCTTATGAGTAAACAAGAGGCAACATAAATTTTACATATGCAGGCTCACATGGCTGTAGTTTGACTTCTGAGTTCTTGCTACAGGCTTTTTATGTTTTCAGTTAATTTTCTGAGAAGTGCATCCACAGGTTACCTACAGAGATCATTGCCGTGATCTTCTTTGAGTGTTAAGAGCACGAGAATAAAACATTACAACTATTGTGAGGCAAACCTTGGCACTTCTGAAACGGGTGTCAAAATCTCTACTGACAAGTCTCGCTACCCTTTCATCATCATGTTTAAAACCAATGTAACCTGTTTCTTGAAGCTTGATAGAATATGTACAGCCTGCACTAGATGAGAGTATTGCTGTTCTTACAATAACCATAAGCACACCTGAAGAGGATAGCACAACACGAAAGCTCTTAAAAACACCAAAATAAGAAGTAATGGGGTTTATGCACAAAGCCATTTGAAGTGTCTCCATCTCAGCATGGCTCCAGACCGTGCTCCAGCACTGCCAAGCAAGCATCAGCCCAAAGCAGCAGGAGCAACGGCAGGTGGAACTAGCACTGGAGCTAGGAGCAGGGAAGCTTAGTCCCCTGTGCCTGTGGTGGCCTTGGTGATGCTGCCCACCAGCAGGGCAGGGAGTGTCATTTAACCCGAACAAAGGTGTGTAGGAACAACAGATCGGGAGAGGAAACAGATTAGAGTCTGGCAAGAAATGATTATCTAATAGAGACGAGTTGCAGTCATAGCTGGTCATCAGGCTTGCCTAGATAAGGAAGTTAGCGTTTAGAAATCAATGAATTGTCTAGGATGAGCAAGACAGGACACAGATCTGAAGAGAACTGGTATGGCTGGTAAAAAGTGTGAGACAGACAAGAAACAGGAATGTTTGGAGTGGAGGGGGAGATTGGAGAAAGAAATTCTGCTTGAGAAGGAGGGAAGGATTGGGAGAAAGGGCAGTTAGGTGCAACAGGAATCAGCTAAACAAACAAAATAGGAAAAAGCTATTGGGGCACTGATGGGGACAGGACCAGGGCATCCCAGAAAAGAGACTGGTGTCTGGGGAAGGTAAGAGATTTGCAGGCAGGAAGCTTCAAAGAACTTTGGTGGTGATTTTCATAGGGAGCTCAGATTGACATCTGGACATCTGGGACTGGCTGGAGAAAGAGACTGGTAGAAGATACCTAAAGAGAGCAGAGGAGATGACAAAGCAGTCACGGTGCACAAGGGACAAAGCTAGGTCAGGCTCAGATTGGAGCAGTAGGGAGAGATGTGACCAGCTTGGGGGCAGGGAGGTCAGAAGGGGGTCATAGAAGCCGCAGTTGATTCTGTGCCACCAAGTACACAATTTTCTTCATGCCCTGCGATGCAATCCAGCACTTAGGAACCTCTTCAGCCTTTCCCTGCATCCAAGCTACAGTGCCAGTTTCTGTTTTAAACAGCAGCACGCTTGCCTTCAAGGGAAATGCCTGCAGGAATTAAGAGTTTAGATCACATTATTAATGACCACCTAGCCTAAAAAGCAGTTATGGGTATGTTAGAAGATACTTGAGGTTATTTGTACATCACTTTCAGATCTTTGAGTTCAAGTGATGTTTTTTAACCTAGTATAATACTGTTTATTAGACTAGTGCTTATTATAACAAGTGAGAACACAGAACTTGAAAAACAGTAAACAAGAACCATCAGCATCACCTCATGATTCATCTAGGCTGGTTAAGGAAGCTCATCAAGTGTATTTCAGGAGTTGGTTTATCATGAGAGATAATGCCAGACAGTTGACTTCTACAAGGAACATTTTTTCTCATTATTTTAATCTTAGAAAAGTATTAGAATTATTGAAAATTATAATAAAATCTGTTTATTAATTTCACTAGTTCAGTAATTAATACTGTTATCAGAGTAGGAAGAACTTCTAAACCACTGTTTATCAAAAAAAGATAAAGTTGAGCTCAGAAGAGATAGGCCTTTTTTAAGACCACACAATGGCAATCTGAAGACACGGTTTTCCTGTGATTCTTGGGATATATAACATATCTGGCACAGAAACAGGAACGGTGTTGACAGCAAAGAGATTCATATGTTTTTGGATGTGAATCAAATTCTTTTCGCTACGCATATGCTTACATATACATGTGCAAATATTCTTTGCGAAAGAGAGCTTCATAGCTTCATGTCCAGATAGTTATCTTTTCAGGAAGGACAAAACCAACAAACATAAAAAGGTATTTACTCACTAACCCGCACTGATATGTTTGTGCCAAAACCAGAGGAGGATCAAGCACTCCCCTCAAAGAACACATTCTTTATTTCAGGATGCCCTGAAAAATTGCAAGTTGTATTTCCTACTTTATCTTCAGGGACTTTCCTGTGCCTCCCCTACTTTCCCCAATATTTAGAATGCCTTTCCTTGTGCAAAGCCCCTCAGCTGGTGGTTTAAGGTTTCCACCAGAGCAATGAGGAGCCACTCTCCTGCCTGTGCCTTGCAGGAGAGGTATTTGGTTTTGATTTACCCTGGTGTTGTCCTTTGTGTTGCGATCTAAAACCACCTCAGGTCTTCGTTCCCCACACTTGACCTGACCATGGCTCTCTCTCAGAGGTGTCTGAATTCTTTTTTTTTCTTCTTTCCCAGATCTGCAGCCTCCTCTCACCCTGAGTCCTTGTCTACTATGGTGCCAAATGATCTCAAAGACAAAACAAACAAAAGTTTATTTAGGAAGATATCAGCTGAGGTTAGAAGAGTGAAAACAAAAGCATCACAAATGTAGAACATAACCCAGCTGATATTTAGCTGGATACCTTCTGAGATGATTTTTGCTTCCCTTGATGAGAGCTCCCAGATGTATCCCATTAGCTGGAGCTGGGAACACGAGTTTTAGAGCACCACTGTGTCAGCCAAATGTGGGCCAAGGTCTGAAATTTTCTAAGGCAAGTTAGAGGAACAGGGAAGGTAGGGTCCCATTTTCCCCTCCCTCCATTTTACAGTTATCATTGCAATTGTAATTTTCATTTAGTACCTTTTTCTCAGCATAAGATTGATGACTGATTCCATGTCAGCTTTCAGTGTTCTCCTACTGTGTTTGGGGTTAACATCTTAAAAACAACATAAACAAGTGGTTAGTTTTGCTTTGTGAGCAGGAAGAAGCTCCCCAGATGACAGTCTCTGCTGCAGAGAGGGAGAGGGTTGGGGTTGTTCATCCTGGAGAAGAGAAGGCTCCAGGAAGACCTTATTGCAGCCTCCCAGTACTTAAAAGGGGCTGGTAAGACAGATGGTGACAGACTTTTTGGGTGGTAGGTGCTCCATCCCTGAAAACACTGAAGGTCAGGTTGGATGGGGCTCTGAACAACCTGATCTAGCTAAAGATGTTCCTGCTGACTGCAGGGGGGTGGGACTAGATGACCTTTGAAGTCCCTTCCAACCCAAATCATTCTATGATAGTTTATGACTGCTAAATAATGCCTATACCTTATTGTCACACTGAATTATCTGAATACTGAACCCTGACCTCATGTAGAAGATATTATTGGACTTAGCTTCTGTTCTGGGGATGATCTTATTTAATGGAAAAAATTCTGATATCCTAAATACATGGGTTCATCCTACACCATTTGCTCATCTCACCATAGTTACAGGTTCAAAACATCAGTAAAATTAGCTGTGATTTTTTTTCCACTAGCAGTACAAATTCCCAATTCAGTTTCCTTCCTGTGACATGCCTCACTCCAGCCAAGTTCCTTCAGACTGAGATCTTCAAGTATGGGACAACACATAGTGGCTTTCTACCTAACACAGACAGGGAAAAAAAAAAAAGCTACACTCCTTTGTCCTTTCTCCTCCTATTTTCAGTGCCCTCTTCTTCAGAAATAAAGCCCTTCTACCTTGTATGGCCTTGCCATAATCCCTCCTATAGATTTCAAGCCCCCACTCTTTCTCTGGTACCAGAGCTGTTGAAATCACATCAGGTGTAAGGAGCATTGGCCCAGAGACAGGAATCTGAACAAAACTTTATGCTCGGGCTGTTTGTTTGACGTGTACCAGAAAGTTGCTAAATCAATCCTAAGAAAGTTTAGCCACTTCTGGAGGCTATTACAGAATGTGGGGAACCAAGGACATGACTTTTGTTGGGTTTGCTTTATAATTAATGGCAACTCCTTTTCAGGGTGCACTCTCAGCCATGTGCAGATGGATTGCAACCCAACGTCAGGGCTGAAGAACACCGTTAGCACCAGCCATGAATTCCACCTTGAATCAACAGTGCTTAGCAACTCTGGAAAATGACTGACCCCTACAACAGATTATTCCTAAAGACTGTGGCGTGTGGGGGTCGGTATTGGAAAGGACACTGATTTGTCAGTCGCAGAAGGGATGAAGTGGACGCAGTTGCTGAAATGCGCACAGTAAACTCAACAAAGCAAGCACAAGTGACACGTGCTGTGCTAACCAAAGCAATGAAGATTTTGGTTTTACCTCTTTAAAAAGAACGAATTTTGGTCTCCTTCCCCAACACAGCTCCACTACTTTCACACGTATGCTGTGCTTCTGCTCGCTTCCCTACCTTTGCTTTAGCAGCGTTTACTTCCTTCATGGCTGCACTTCAGGGATATGGCAGAGCTCGAGAACTGAAATATTAGCAGTTTCAGATTCTAAGGAAGTACCAGAAACTGAGGATGCTCACTCAAGAAACATCCTTCTTACTGTCTGCAGCCTCCTCTGGAGAACAGCTGTCCTCCACCTCTTCCTCTGGGACCACTTACAGAAAATGAATCAACTCCTAGCTTGACACACCTAATTATTACATGCTGCTAACGTTCAAGGATGCTGTCAGATAAAGAAGAGGGTGTAGCCTCCATGCAAACACGCTTTCCTGCTCTCAAATCAAAGGCCTTCCTTTAATTAGAATAATCTAATTAATTTAGGTCCAAATGAAGCTTCACAGGCAAGGGCAAATCCAGATGAGGCATCATAAATAAGCAATACAAATTATGCATTCATCCTATAATTATTAGATATTTTCAAAACAAGTCTTACAACAAGGCTCAGGTCTCCTATTTTTTTTCTGTCAGGAAAGGAAGAAAAAGCTTCTTTTATCACCTTATTTTTAAATATATTTATATAGAAGGTGACTAAATGAGTAACCTAAAAAGTTTAGAAAGCGATTTAGAGAGATTTTTAAATTATTTAAAACAGTTAAAGCTCTTAGAATGATGGGCAATCAAATCCTTCCCCTCGAAACAGTTCTGGCAACTAGCCTGCATTTCCTGATTACAGAAAGGCTGCTCATATTTTTAATTTAGGAATCTCTAACAGAGGAAATCATTAATCCACTCCAAACACCACATTTCACTGCAGTCAGAGATTTGTGCTGGATGAGTTCACATATTAAGTCTAAAATTCAAGTGATGGGTCACCTGTCTAACCAATATTTACCTACCAGTTTCCCTTTGGCTTCGGTCGAAACTATATTTCAGTGCACCCTACCCAGTAATCCTGGCAGAAGAGGATGGCAGAATGAGTCCAGTATTATTTTTTCAATCTTTCTTTTGAGGGGCAGCAAAGAGACACAGTTGAAGGGTGCTTTATTTTTCCAGCTACAGCAGCAACATAAGGTGAACGAGCTGAAGTGAAAGAGTGAGCCACAGCTTAGTGGGACATCTGCAACAGGAACCGCTTTCGTCTCTCTGCACCTGGCCAGTGCTTATCTCTGCCCACACAGACTGTGGGAACATAGCAATTGCTCTGGGAAAAAAAAAGGCAGACCTCGTGCCATGCCTTAGAAGGCAAAGCCCTGTGCAAGTGAAAAAGAAAGGAGGAGTAGGGTCTCTATTCTCATCTCTGGACTCCCACAGCCCACCAGTTTCAGTTTATCTGTGCTAGCACGTAGTACACTACTTCAGGCTCTTCCAGGCACCTTCTGAAAAGCATCTTGAGAGACCAACCAAACAACTGAATCAGACATAAATTTAGGAAAAGCGATGCTAATGAAACATTCACAACTCTGCCGTTTTATCTGAATCCATACAGAAGTAAAATCATTCTCCCCTCTTGATGTGGTTAACTCACACACACACTCTCCCTCACACACACACCCCCATCCCCTTTCATTTAGAACAATTATTTGAGTGGAGTAGAAGATTGCAATGACCTTGGAAGAAGGTAATTCAGCTTTTTCAGAAGGCAATTCAAACAGGTTTTCCAGAGATGTAATATTTGGGGTTTTTTCAGCCAATCAGTTGCCATCACAAACTTAGAGACTGAAGAAGCACTTTCTTTCCTTATAAAGCAGCTCTGCTTTTTTCCAGCTATATCTGTTGGTCTGATAGAATATAATAATTATTCCCTACAAATATTGCCTTTCAGAACATCACAGCTATATCAAAAGTACCCCTACAACAACCACTCGTGTCAACTAGGGCAAACACCGAGGGAGGGTTGAGCCTGTATTTCTGAAGTGCCAATAACACAGCCACAGCAGTACAGTTTCAAATTGTCCAGATGAAATGGTTAATAAGCAAAGGTGGTCTCTCCAAAGCACTTTTAGGATGCACTCCAAATGGTCAAAGCATGGGACAAGATTACTGACACTGGTTGACCTACACACCTTCATATCAGAAGATTCCCAACCATAGCAATTAGATCACTAAAGAAAGTGTAACAAGGCCTCTGGCAGGTCATTATGCAGAAGACACTGGCATTTGAAATGCGCATCTAATATAAAGAAAAACATTGCTTGAAGGCTCACAGATATAAGTGTTTACTTAAGAGGAAGACAAACTGATTCAATAGCAGCTTCTACAATTAGAGAACAATGAATCCTGTAAATACTTTCCACTCATTTATTTTAAAAACAAATCCATCTAATCTGTGTTCTCATTTTCTACATTTGCTCCCTGTTCTTATTGCAAACAATTCGGATAGGTGGAATATTCTTTCTAGCAATTTCTACAAAGAGATCACTTTGAACACAGGGTAGTAAGTATACATATTGAAGGCAGACGAACAAGCGTAGCTTAACCAAGCAGAGGGGGAAAAAAAGAAAAATAAGTATTGTGTAGTCAAAATCCGTAAGTAATTAAAGTAACAGGTAGAGCTGGCCTCTTAAGGCCCATATTCACTCCAGTCACGTGCTCCCGCCAGCTCCTAGTCTCCCCAGTGGCACAGTAAACCCACTGAAGGTTTCTGAACTCAAACTTCACAATCTAATTCCTCCTTTTTCCCTCCTCTCCTGTTTCATACCAAATATCTACTCAAAGAGAAAAATGCTTGTCTTACTGTTCCCATTTGAGCTCGCTCGCTCTTAACAATCCCAGATCTATTCCTAGCTGGGTCTAACAACTGAAGGACCACCCAAGAAGGCATGGCAATATTCCTTTAGCACCACTCTACAAATAGGCAGAAATGGGAAAGGTTTAATCATAAATCTTCAGTCACAGATACGGTCTTCAGCTGAAACAGGAATGATGTAAAGGAAAAGTGCAGTGTCAAAAGCTTTCCATGGCTTCTGTCCCCTGGTACGAAGTTAGTCTGGCTTTCTGAAAATAATGAATGTGCCAAACACCTGGACCTTTAAAATAATTGTAATGCTTTATGTACTAAAACATGCAAATTATCCATTAGTCAGGAAATAGTACCACCAACCTTCTGAGGGTTTCTTCCCACACAGGCCTTCTTTTCCCCCTCTAGGTATTTTACTTGGCTATTTCTCTGTGTTTTCTGGATGTTAGGTAACTGCTGTTCAAATGGGTTATGAAATACCTAGAAATCCTTGACAAATGGCCACTCCACATACACAGACCAACCCCACAATGTGTGCATGGTCACTGCAGCAAGCAGGTTGAAGGACACCAATTTTTAATCCAGAGGCACTAAAAATCAGAATCATGTATTTCATCAAAATCTACACCAATCCATTGTGAGCATGCATCAGGTCCACATATATTTCAGATGTGCTCATAACAATAGGAGCACATGTCCAAATGCTTCAGTCCCATTCTCAGGAAACCTTTCCCGTTTGATGCCCAGCTTTTCAGAGGCACCTGCCTGGTGTCCAGATTCTCTCACACACAAAACATCCAGCTAGTCCTGGTGAACACAGCAATAACTAGAAACAATGTAGATTTACACGATCCAGTAAAACTTGAGCATTTTTTCTGCACTTACTCTATGTGCTCATTAGAATTGTATTGAAAAGAGGGTTCAAGTTGTTCCTTTACCAAAATCAATTCTCCTTGATAGAAAGATATGAAGACATGACTACCTAAATGACAATGACAAGTGAAGTCCCACATCAATGCTGGAACCAGTGTTGTTTAACATCTTCAAATAAACCCTCAGCAAGTTTGCAGACGACAACAAGTTGTGTGGTGCAGCTGACACACCTGAGGAACAGGGTGCCATCCAGAGGGACCTGGACAAGCTTGAGAAGTAACCCCAAGTGAACCTCATAAGGTTCAACAAGGCCATGTTCAAGGTCCTGCACGTGGACTGGAGCAATCCTCAGTATCAATACAGGCTGGGGGATGAAGGGATTGAGAGCAGCCCTGCGGAGAAGGATTTGGGGTTACTTATGGATCCACAACTTGACATGAGCTTGCAATGCACGCTTGCAGCCAAGAAGGCCAACTATATCCTGGGCTGCATCAAAAGAAGCATGGCCAGTAGTTCAATGGAGGAGATTGCCCCCATCTACTCCACTCTAGTGAGACCTCACCTGGAGTACTGTGTCCAACTCTGGAGGCCTCAGCACAGGAAACACATGGACCCATTGGAGACGGTCCAGAGTAGGGTCATAAAAATGATCAGAGCTCTGGAACACCTCTGCTATGAAGAAAGGCTGAGAGAGTTGGAGTTGTCCAGGCTGGAGAAGGCTCTCGGGAGCCCTTACTGGCACCTTTCAGTACTTAAAGGAGGCTTAAAAGAAAGATGGGGACAAACTTTTTAGCAGGTCCTGTTGTGACAGGACAATAGGTAATGGTTTTAAACTAAATGAGGGTTGGTTTAGACTAGATACAAAAAAGAAATTTTCATGCTAAGGATGCTGAAACACTGGAACAGGTTGCACAGAGAGGTGGGAGATGCCCCATTCCTGGAAACACTGAAGGTCAGGTTGGATGGGGCTCTGAACAACCTGATCTAGCTAAATAAGTCCCTGCTCACTGCAGGGGGCTTGGACTAGATGACCTTTAAAGGTCCCTTCCAACCCAAACCATTCTGCGATTCCATGAGTCTGTCAGTTGCTGAAAACCAAGCTGGGGTGTGGATTTATGGTACATTAGGCATTTCACAAAAGCTGCCCTTGAGCATGCCCTTATCACATGGTGCCAGCCAGTGAGCTGGCTCCACAATCACTGCATGATAGATACCTCACACATGCTACCAAATGACAGCTGTGTGAGTAGGCATTCACCAGGCAGTAGCTTGTTTTTAGAATTTCAAACGCTTCCACCACTATGCTGGACCCTGCTTGTGGGTCCATACAGAGTGGTCCAGGTTTTTAGGTATGTAACGGCGTGGCACAAAGCATGTCTGAGTTAGGTCACTGCATGCACTACACTAAGGACAACTTTCTGTATATTCTTTTTTAATTAAGTGATGCAGCACAGGAGTTTTTAAAGCATGCAGAAAGAGTACTGGACAGGTATTGAGAAACACCACAAAGGTGTGCTCTGCTTCAATTCATGGGTTCTCAGATAGGTAAGAAACTTCAGTTACAGTTTTAAAAAGGGGCATTACATATTTGACATCGCATTAGTATTATCAGCATTTGCCTGCAACACTTTGAAAATAAACCTTTCATTATGTCCAGACATGATTTAGAGGTACATTCCTTCAAATAGAAACACTGAGTTAATTTTAAGACAAATCTTTATGTCCAGAACTGATTTACAGCCGATTTCCATTGAGTAAAAAAAATAAAAAAATGTATGACGCAGATTTCCATTTGCTCTCTGCCAGAAACCTCTATTTTTAGATTCAGGGCAACTTTCTACTCCTTTAATACACCTACCACTCCTGTGTAGCAAGCGGTGCACCTCAGCAAGGGCTGACACTAGATAAACAAATTCTGCTTAATCACTGAAACATTGTATCAACTTTGATAAGAACAGCTATGTGTTTGGACCTCCTCATTGTTGGAGGTCTGCTAAAAAAAATCTCTTCTCTTTTCTTCTCATATTGTCATTTTCACAGATGTAAATGAACCAGAATAAGCAGCAGCGGTCTGGGTACACTCCATACTGGAACAAAATTGCTCTGACACAACGTCCTTCTGCATCTGTCAAGCTGGGATTGCTCTAGAAGCCTTCACTGGCTGCCTTTTTCAAGGGACAAAGTCTCAAGTCATCAGCTTTGCCCAATATTGTCTCCACCTATGTCTCTCCCATTCCCTCCCACACTCGCCTCACACTCTCCATGCTTTGCCCAAGTTACTGATGACTGGAACCTCTTGGCTAGTATCTACCAAGTATTCTCCCTCCATGGAGACCACCCAGAAAACTCCTGTTCTGTAAAAACCCTCCACTGTTAAAGATTATGGGAATATGTAGAAAACATGAAATGATTAGTACCATACCTTGTGTCTCACCCTTTGTCTGGAATATGTCTGATAAAATACAGACAATATAGATAAATATTTTGCTAGCTAAAGGAAAATACTGAAATAGTTTTCTTGGCTTGCTTTGCTTTTTCCCCAAGTGACAAAGCTGGGTTTAGTTTTTCAATTTAAGTGAAAATTCAGCACACATTTTATACACATGTATAGGTTTTATTATTTCCCTTCCCTTTCACAATATCCAGTCAAACAGAATGTTTCTGATTAGAAATAGTTTTTCAATCTATCTTGTCTTCATGATGGCCTGTGTTTTATGTTTCATGAAATGATGTCAACTTCAATAACCTGTGTTTGAATATATAACGTGAGAGAAGCATGCATTTACTGCTCTTCCTGAAAGTAAACAGCTTATTAACCAAAGTGTGGAAGCAAACAAAAAGTACTTAATTTACTAATTTCATTCTCCAGAAGCCCTCTGCAACACAAAAAATGTCAATGAAGATCACGTCCCTCCAATACTGTGTTTTATGGATCTGTAACAGACCTTGCTGCAAGCTTCTGGGAAAGAATCAGCTTCTGGCAAGACATCTTTATGCTATTAGCCAAATGATTTTGAATTATTTGAAAGTATGAGTATTTGTCCATGTTTACATTACTGAAGACACATCAGGTAAATTCCATCCAAACAATGAAGAAACTCCCAGCAATGAGTCACAGAAATAGTGCCTCCCTTGCATATTTACTTCAGTAAATGTCTAAAAGCAACCCCACAATCAGGTATTGCAACGAGAAATGAAAGACACCGGGAGGATCGCAACATTTGGAACAAAACCTCTTTCACCATAATCTAGATAACGTCTGTGTAGGAAGAGAAACTTTGTACTCACATTTCTCATGGACATTCTCACTTATCTATTCTCAACACTTTCAAATTATTACTTGCCTTGACAAAACAAAACTATTTTTAGATAATTTCTCAACTCTGAAAGATGTTTTAAAAGAACATTTGGAAAGCTTACTAGAATGAAAACTATTTCCCTTCTCCCCTCCCCCTTAGTCTAACTGGCACCACGAAATACTTAACATTTTATGTAAAACACTTCTATAAACTGAGAAAATGAGAACTTGGAAATAGTTATACTTAAAATAACCCACAATTCTGATTGAATAGTAAGTCCTTTGAAAACAGAAATGCAATTTCCCTCACATTAACAATCATCTCCTTCAAAATCATCAGTTAGAGAATTGCAAGTGTTTGGATTTAAACATTATATTAAGGGTTTTGTCAAGGATACAGCTAAATAAGATGTCCTTACTATTACATGGGTTAACACTGGAGAACATGGAGTATGCAGGAAAAAAAGAATCAGAACTGAGTTTTACGTGTAACCAAAAGTTTAAATTAACTAAGGAATCTTAGATTACAAAACTACTGTTTACTTATTTTGCCAGATGATATATTCTGTATTTTCTACAGAACTCGTGAAAAAAGTTGAAACAAGAGCATCGCCTATGCAGCTTGCAGCTTACACAACACTGAATATTTTTTTCAAAGTCAGTGCCTAAAATTTTCACTGGCTACCTGTGACTAATAAATATTCCCTCACACCTCAAAACAGACCTCCAACTACCACGAAGCTACAGCACCTTGTGTCAGCCCCACATTTGCAGATGGTTTCTAGATATGTAGAATTACTGAGATTTTAAATGAGTGAAAGGTCTTCCCTCTCTGAAACAAAACACCAAAAAAACAACCAACCAACCAAAATATCACAAGCCATTATTTAAAGCGTTAAGAATACAGATGTGTGGTATTTAGGAACGTTACTGTAAGTAACTATGAAGTTTGAATTAGGATTAAATAAGGTTACAGTACACACAGTGGAAGCAGTCTCCAAAAATTAGACCAGGAAACAGTGACCCAGTGCCCTGACTGCAGAAACCAGTACAGGATTTCCACCACTGCTGTTTCCCTATAGGCAAATCCCAGGCCATTGGAGAAGACAAATCCCCGCCTCATAGGAAGAGTAATCTTGAGAGGCAAACTTTCCCTGTAGAAGTCTGCTGTATCAAAGCAGCAGCTGGAAGAATAAAAGACAAGGAAGTACAGTGCCGTCCATGTCCTGCCACAGTTGCTTCTCATCCTGTAAAAGAGGTAATAATACTTCCCCACCTCAATGTGTTGCAGAGTGATGGTATTTTCTGATATTGCTGAAGTGCTGACACACAATGCTAGTAACTGCAACTGTATTTGTCAAAGAGCTTGAACTTAAAATAAAACTCTTTCTTGGGAGAGGGAGCTTCAGGAAACAATCTCAACTGACACCACCTCCCAGTGGATAATACCTGTATCTTATCAGCTTATGCTGGATAGGAAGTGGTAGAAGCAGCATTGACTTTGCTATAGACCAGCTAAGGAACAGTCACAAAATCCATCCCAGAAGTGACAGTAACGAGCAAGAGGGCAATACTGGTGAGGTTAGAAAGGTAATATAGTTACCAAGGCAAACATACATTCAACCTTTAGTGAGGATTTGTGGGAAAAAATGCTCTTCCCTTAAAACACCAGTGATGTTCCATGTACCACCTAGAAGTCCCTTGTTCAAATCCTTCCTCAGTTCAGTCATACTTAATTTCTGAGGTAGTCACAGCAGTTTGAGATAAAATGCCCCTTTTAAGGATTGTGAGAGATTTGAACTCATTTACCTCCTTTATATTCCATTTGAAAATGAAGTCATGAAATTACCTGATAAAACACACATTTTATAAATCCAAAACATGTGTGCTATAAATCCATAGACCTAGATCACAAATGAAACTGTAATGTCCAACAAAAAGTGATTTCAGTTTAAAAATTCAAAACACACCCCCCCCCCCCCATTCAGAGAACAGCTCCATAAATTTAAGTTGCTCTCATTCTGTTCTTCAAGCATCCTAAGATGTTCAAAACCACATGACATTCAAAGGTAAGAAAAAATATTGTCGTAAGTAGTAATACTCAAATCAGGGCATGAGCTTGGACCTTGCAGAACACCCATAAAATGCTGATTTTGCAAACATCAAGCTGATTCAGTCTGATTTGCATGTTCTCCTTGAAACCCTTTGGAAAGGAGGCAAGTATCACTTCCAGATTTAAATCTCTCTCTGATATCAGCTCAATGGCTTGTTATAAAATATCATCACCTGAATACAAATTTTGGCTACCTTCCCAAGGCACAAAGTATGCAGAAAGAGAAGTGTTTTTCCAGTCTCAAGTTGTGGAAGAATTCCAGCCTGCAAGAGAGTTAAGAAGAGAGAAGACCAGTTTCTGTGAAAAGCATTTGCAGGTGTGTGCAAGTGGGCTAGTTCATTCACTAGAAGTGACCTGCAGCTTCTCACGTGATCAAAATATTATGCCCAGGAAGGGTAAAAGATACAAGAGCATGTGAGTTCAGCTGTAGGGCAGAGGACAGCAGTTTAGCTGCAGCTACAGTGAAGTCTCACCCATGAACCAGAGCTTAGGACCACACTGTATAGGGTGAACAAATGATGCACAAGAAAAACCCTGAGTGAAGGAAACAAGCTGTTCATTTAAATTAGGCTTCACCTTGCACAACCTGGAACATAATATGACCTAACAAGCAAGCAATGCTACTTCCATCCAGATGGCTTTACTGAGAAGTAGAAAGGGGACACAACCACAGCAAGCCAAATGAACCTTGCTAGTGTTTTACTGAAAAAGACTCGCTAGGTATTGGACAATCCCATCTGAGGTAGTCAAGTTCAACTCAGATTACAAACTGAATGCAGCAGTAACTGAGCTGCATGTGCAGTTTGTCATGAGTATATGCATGTTAGTTTGTCTGAGGGATGTTCTGGAATAAAAAAATACGTATAATTTCTAATGCAGGCAGGAAAACTAAAAGGGAAGTTTAAGTCTGTTACAGAACCTTGAATCTGAGTCTCTAGTTGTAACAAAGAAAAAAAAGTCAATAAACTTTGTGGAAAAAATGGAAAGTGTAAATTTCACCTACCTTTGTTCAGGACCACCCCTTTCCTCCCCCCCTCCCCCAATAATTATCAGGGATACACTTGTTTTGAAGGTCTGCCTTGGTTCCCTTTGAGATAACCCAATTCCAACATGCCTACAGGGCTTTGGTAAGAGACACCTTTTACAACTGGATCTCCTGACAAATTATGTCCTACAACATAGGTAAGTGATGCTTTTGTTAACACACTGCATTTGAACAAACTGTTAACATTTTTCTTGTATTTGTTTGCTAGGTCTCTTTGACCTTTACTGTCTGTAAAGACTCTGCAGATTTCTGCTGATGTCAATGTTATGAAGTCAATCAAATGAGGATGCTCACCGACATCTTCTAAGCTTTGCTGTTGTAGCTGTTCAGTATTAAGCTAAGAGGGAAGCACTCTGCCCTTGTTGGAAGATCTCCTTCAACCAGGACTTTATAAGTAAAGGCTGTTTCTGGATCAGTTTTTCTGTGTTAAGGACAGGGTGGCACAGGACTTTGGCTAGACCTGACATCATGACAGTAAGATATCAACATACTCAACCATGAAAGATAAGGGTGTTTCTTCACTCAGTACTGACCAATCAAGCTTCAGATCAAGAAATTACCATTAATCTACAAAGATAAAATATACTGGAGAGACATGAAGGAGGAGACAGTGTAACTCTTCACTTTCTCCAGCTGCAATTTGCTGAAAATTGCTTACATTTCGGTCATCTCAATCTATTGCCTCCCTGAAAATCAACTCTGTGTCATTCTTCCTGAGCGAGTCATCAGATCCCTTGATTTAAATCAGATCCTATTTTCTCTCAACCTTCAGTAACTGCAAACTTCTTCAAAATATGGACTGCATCTTCATAAGATAGCACATCTGTTATTTGACATGTGATCTTTTCCATACTTCTGTCAACTACAGTGATTCTTCACATAAAAAAAAAAAATCATTCTATTTTTAAAAGTAGTTTAAAATTTAATACATAGGAAAAGTGATAAAACAAAGACACATCATAATTAGCCATGTATTTACGGGTCACCAGCAAACATCTTTGAACATGAATCTCCTAGGTACAAACCACGTATTTGGGAACACAGCACACCCAGCATTGTAGGTAACCCTGCACCTGAAAGCACACAAAATTTGAATGGAAGAAAGTCTTCTGGGTGTGAAGTACCTGGACAGTGAAAGCTCAGTCATATAGTAACTTGTGATTTCAGATTAGTGGCTGCTTTTATTAGAAGACATAGAACAACCCTGAGACTTCTCCACTAAGCAGGGAGCTTCAACTTAGAACGTAAGTAAAAGTGAAACGTATAGATGGAAAACCGAAAGCCTTGTCTGCCTGTAGGGCACAATTTTAGGAACATCAGCGTCTTTAAATTCATATGAAGCACTCAGCTCTGCTGGTTTAGGTGTTTTTTACTGTAGTCTGAATGAGGAATGCTTTTTATCTATTTATTTTAAGTCTTTATATCACTGACCCTGTATGACCACAGTATGTCAAAATTCTGTCACAAGTTGTGGTGAGAAACCAGACCAAGAAGTAGGTCTGAACTAATTGCTGCCATAAATATAGTTGGAATGCAATGAAAACATCTGCTTTTAATTGTGTCCTGGAGCCTCCAGAGACCTCTTATGGGGGCAATCAAAGGTGGAATTTGTCCCAGAGGAATTTGCTTTCAAGTTGCATTCAAACATCAAAATGATTTATATGTACCACAGAAATCAACTTACCTCTAAACTCTGGACTGGTATTTTAAGTCTTCCAAAACAATGTCATCAGATACGCTGATAAAAGTCTTTGCATCCAGTTCTTGCTCTCCACTTTCCCTTCATGCTCTCTTTAGACTGGGTCCATCCTTTCAATCTTTTAAAAACACCTGGCTCGCTCCATCCATCCATCCATCCATCCATCCATCCATCCATCCTCTTTGCCATAATTTCTTGTAATCAATACTGCAGCAGCAACATACTGAACCATAAAGCCAGGCAGTGTAAGAAGGGAAGATGCTTTAACTTTAAAACAAAAATGATTTGGTTTATTCACACCCTGATACCCACCTACTCATTATCATCTGGACCTGTGTGTCCAAGTAGTCTGGGCAAAAGTCAGGTGCCAAGACTCATGAACCCAGAAGGTCCATCTAGGACTCCTTTAACAACACAGAGAAAAGGGGGCACCAGCTACTGAGTGCTTACCACTTTGGGCACTTCTTAGGTTGCCAACCATGTGCTTGTTTTGTATAGGCCCTATTGTCCCTTTTAGGAACTGTCAATCAGCAGTCTGTCCATCTTGTCCTGCTTCCAATAGTCATCAGGATTTGCTCATTTGCTCAGGTCTTTCACCTCCTGACATAGACATGCTCTAGAATTTTGGTGACCTGCTAATAGAAGTGACTCCAACACATGCCATTCTTATAGCCCTTCTGCTGCTGCTGTTCCTTCTGGTACCTGCAACTCCCAGACAATCCCATTCATATAATTCTTAATGCATCTATTACAATTCTTCAAAATTTCAGTGCTCACTAACCATGGAAGAGGACTACAGTAATTATAGCCCTCTGTGGAACAAAGCAGAGAAATTGCTTCAGTGCACAGCAGAACTGCACAGTATTTTAAGGCAAGAAGTGGACTTACCATAATCTGGCCATAAGTTATAAATGAATTGTCTTCAGGTCTTAGTTTCTTTAATAATAGTCTAATAAGACCATATGCATTCCATGTTATCTCTGTTTATTTCTATGTAGCACAGAAAAAAATCCAGTACTCTCATCTGCTTTATTCACTAGTTCACCTTCTTGCCTTAGTAATAATTTTTAGAAAAATAAAATAACTGGATATTAGGACAAATAGTATGCTATCTTTCATGCAACTGATCAAAAGAACATGACCTCAAAATTTATATACACTATCTGGAAACCACAGTGCAGTGCCCACAGATACCTTCCATCCTCCTGCATTGCAATATTCTGAACATTAGCTAAGTAGTTGGAGCCTAGTACAGATTAGCTGCAACAGAGGGGACATCACAAATACCACACATTTCTAAGAGAGAAAGTAAAAAGCATTGTCCATTTGCTTCTACTCTAGTAGGATTCCACTACAAAGGGAATATGGTTAATTCAACACATGCAAAGATAAAGTTTACTGTTCTTCAGATTATTGCAACATTTGAAAACACTGGTCTTTGTGCTACCCTCAGGAAACTGTAGATTACCTTAACAGTCTAAAATAAGTATGTGATCAGATGAACAAATTATTTACCTTTGCCCCTATTGGTCTTATTTGTAGTGGCTGTTTAAGAGAACAATTTTCAGTGCACCTAAGGACAATTCTCCATCTTCATTACATAATTTACAGATTAATTCTCTTGAGAATTACAAGAAGCAAAAGCAATTGCTGAAGACTTTACAACTAATTTAAGGAAAAATAAATGTACAGGGAAAAATGATTACACCTCTAAATCTGTAAAAGAACCACTAGAGTGAGGGGAAAAAAAAAAAGGCTATTTTTTTTCAAATCCTATTTTCTGGTCACTTTGCAAGGAGGCCTTGAACCTCACTTTCTCAGGTGGCTAGCATGCACCCTGATCTGCAGAATGTAGATACAATCATTTTTCAGTCAAGCAAACAAAGAATTGGTTTGTTCAAAGCAGAACTCCCAACACCAGGTCCAACATACAACAGCTCTACTGACACAGGACCGAATTCCTTTTGTATGATCGTGAGAGTATGGATTTGAATATAGTCTTTTATTTCCTGTACTAGGCTCTAGGTCATTCTTTGGTTTTTTTTCTTTTAACAAGAACAGGCTAACTCTAGAAGGAAGGGCTCCTGGTGAGAACTGCAATAACTAAACCTGATAGGAGACTCTATCCTGTAGGTTAAGTGCAAGAACTGCATAAAACCACCCAAGGTCTTCTGATTCACAGGAGTGGGCATGATTGCATAATTTGCACAGACCTGCCAGCAGAGCTGTAAAACTGCCAGCCAGGAGCAGCAGCCATATAATACCCCCTGGGGGAAGAATGCTGGAACACCCATACTACGTTTATATCCCATTATAACTTACTTCAACCCTGGACTTTGCTGGCACCAATGGCATCCAGGCTGATTTGCTACCAGTAATGCTACTTAACCTAAAGGCATAGTTAAATGTATTTTATTCACCTACACAGGGCATTTCTTCTCTTCCACTGACAGAGATGACATGGCTTTTTTTCTTAGAAATCCTCCACAGTGGCACTCTCCATAGAGATCCCTATGTCATTTTGCATCTCCCTTCTTGAAACTCACCCCGTGACAATCCCTTTCATCCTCTCTCCTCATCCACATGCACTCTCCTTACTGCTTATTAGGAAGCGATCCCTCTGCAAAATGTCCTTCTCAGACTGCTACTGTTACTCCACAGCACAAGCTAAGTCAGCTCTTCCCCTGTGCCAGCTTGTAAAGCAAGAAATTAGATCAGAGTCACAACTCCAAGAGGAACAGCCAGGTTAAGGTAGCAAGAGAGATTTCAGATATTATTGCAGTATGCAAAAAGACACAAGCCAACTCTGACTATATTAAATATTAATATTAAACGCAGGCCACAGAAACTTAGTAAAGAATGTAAGTACTTACATAGGTGGCTTTCCCACTCTGTCAAGGTTTACATATGGGCTTATAGCTTTTTAAAGTAGATTTTTCAAAGCCAATCAGCATTAGGACCAACCATAGGTATTGTTACAAAAATACACATCCCTTCTCCCCTCCGCAAAGAGTTAACTAAACTGAGCTTTTGTTCACTATTTCTCTCCATCCATCTTCTGTCTTTTTGAGCATCTGAAGTCATTGTTTATGAAGGCAGGTGCAAGCATGCAATGAAATCCATCTAAGTGGGAGGCATGCCCAAGTTGTGAAGCAAAACAGCATCAACTGGTGAGAGACTGAAGCACACGCTCAGCAGTGGGGCAAATTTTTAAGTCACAGAAATCAGGCAGAAAAAGCATGGACAAAAGGTCTTGAAAAGGATTACACAAGGTGAACAGAAGAAAATAAAATCTGCTCAAGATCTTAATAACACCTAAAAATGCCACATATAAAGCAAGTTGACATTACAAAACAGGCCACAGTAAGTAATTCTTGAAGACTTAAAGATTACTATTACAAACAGTGGACCGTGTAGGCACTTGCTGAGAATTTAAAAGATCCTTTGACTACAGAACTATGAAGAAAGAATTAGAACTCACAGAAGAAGGTTGAATGAGCATCCATTTATAATAAAGGATGACAAAGAAGATATAAAAGTGACATCACTGCATCCAGACACCACCAAAATACTGAAAAACTTCTTGATGAAGTATTTCCTATCACCATTTTGAAAACAGATGCATAAGCACATTACTGTCACATTTATTATTACAGAAATCTGATAAAAAAATAAACAGAAGTTTGACAGATGGAACCAGCAATGCATTCAGCAGCACTGACCAAAACTGGTGCATTCATATGGTGTCACTGTGAAATCCAGAAAGGGCACATGTCCTTACCCAAGCCAGAAACAAAACTCTCACTGACTCAAGTATAGCCAAGACTAGAGTAGAAAGATGCACAGAATAACCTCAGGGTTACCCCTGAGGGTATTCTCTTCTGAAGGGTATGCTTCTGTGGCACGGGACACGCCTGCTATTAACACAGATTTAGAAACAATTATGGGTAGGACAGATCAGATTTCCATATGCCCACAGACTATAATTACTCAGCAGAAAGCACAGCGAAACAATTGTTTTCAGGCACTCTAGTGTGACAGTTCTTGAACTGAGATCAGTAACAAAAGTTTCCTGGAAGATTACAAGGCCAGGCTTAAGCTAAGCAAGTTCTGTTTTAGCAGCAATTTCTCATCAAGAGTAACTACTCTACACAGAAAATCCACAGCATTTTTGAATGGGCATTTCTGCCCCTCCTGTCCTACAGCTTCATTGTGCCTTCTACAATGAGCATCTGTTAGACGAGACTGCTGAACAGCAAGCAGCTTTCAAGGTTGGTAAGGAAGGGAAAAAAAAAGTCTCTCTGAAAACCGACCAGCTTTGTTTACAAGAGTCACCCCCAAAGAGCCCCAGAATTTCAAGTCTGCTTTAAAAAAGTTACTTTAAAATGGTGTATTTCAAAACAAGAGAAGGAGGTTGTGTCTTTGATTTTAGCAATGCCAAATAGCAATTCCAAAAGACATTTATTTTTGAGATACAAATGAAGCCTATAAGTAAGACCTGGTCCTCTTCACAATTACAAGGTACATTCACTATTCTGAAGGAAAATCATGCATTTAGAAGCATTGTTCATTTAAAGAGCTGAGTTTTAAGTCAGTTAAGAGCCTGACAGCTAGTAAGGAAGAAGAAAACATTTTAGATTTCTAAACACTGTTCTAGCTTCTACTGCTTAGCCCTACATCATTCCTACAGCAAAATATACAAAAATTAGCAAGCAACATGATTATGCTGAAGCCTATGCACAACATACAATGCCACATCAGAATAAAAAAAATATACTCTCTGTTTAACTTTTAATTACAATAATACCAGATGGAGAAGACCAGCTTTCATGAAGAATCTCACATAAACTACATAGGCTGAGACATGCAAGCATTTGACAAACCATACACATGTACACACATACAAACATTGCATCGAGGACTGAAGAACTGCACAGGTTGAAATACTGTGTTACTGAGGACAGATGTTATCAGAAGTTTTTACAAGTATGTACTTCAGTAACAATTGCTAAACTTTGTTGTCTAACCAGTCTTATGCTGATCTGCGAGCTTGTTGTTGGCCATATGCTCTTAAGAGTTCATCTCTGCAGGAAACTTCTGCATCATTATTAGAACACAAAGTCTGAGAAGAACAGAATTTGGTCCTGAGTTTTGTTGTTTTGACATAAGAATACCTTTTATCTTTATAACAGTATTCAGGACTGAACAGGTTAACTACAAAACACATCAGTTGGTACTTTTTCTCCTCAACTATACAAAAACTGCAAATGGAAAAGCCCTCAAGGAAATTAAGTTCATACCAAACAATGTGCCAGACAAAAAAAGAGTCAAATAAAGATACTTAGAACACAGTCTTGCTGAGAAGCAGTACTGAATTCTGACACAACATCCTCCTACAGCTACTTGAGTTGGTATGAGATAAAGCATCTGAGCAGTCTGAAGTTAGATTACAGTTTTGTCCCTTTACCAATATAAAAGCTTATGTCAAGGATCCAGACTTGATTCGTGTTCCTCAGTTTCATCAGGTAGTTCTTCAGCAGATGCATCACACACATTGTCCTGGATATCTGCAGACTGATTTAGCTCATCAGGTTCCCCAGCTGCAATCTGAGTTGTTGTTTCTTCTTCTTCTTCCTCAACTTCCCCATCATCCTCTACATCCATCTCAAACACTCTCACATGACGAAGATTTGAACTTAGCTACGGAAACATTAAGAAACTTCCATTCATAAATAAATACATAAAAACACCAATACCATTTTAAATGTCAGCCAAAAGCTTTGAAAATAGTCTTTATCTGTGCAATGGAGGTATCAAGGAAATTAAAAACCTTTTTATTGCTCTGCAGGCTGAAAAGTAAAGCAACTAGATCTATTAACTTTATGTTAAAGTTTGTCTGTGTAGTATTATGAGAGGGGTAACCTGACACATCTATAACAGATTGTGAGAGCATAATCTATTTCTTAAAAAAACCCTTTTGAGAAATCTCAGTAAATGAGCAGAAACGGGTTCTCATTCTCTCCAGTCATAGCATGGTTTCTTTAATAGTTTACAGGCTTGTTCACAGGTATTGTACTTACCACACAGGAAACTTTTCTAATGCCATTTACAGAAACATACTGAGCTTTCATATTCTCCAGCACTCTCCACTGATTCTCCAAGAAGACAGTACATGTGGGTATCTCACTACTTTGCTCATCCAGCCTGCACATAGCAAGAACAAAAGCACAAACCTAGTACATAAGAAACAATTCCAGTACTAAGAATAACCTTCATCAGTCCAGTTTTTATGTCTAAGTTTTATCATATCATATGCAACAAGCAGATAAGCATTTGAAATCATCATAATCTGATTATCTGCTATGTATATTCTAGAGCAGGGGATCCAACTGTGTAGACACAGCAGGGTTCAACACAGCAGGTGAGCAGTGAGTTGTAAAGCCTGATATTCCCACAAGTCACAGCTACAGTGAGAGGATGAGGATGGCCTCTCTTCAAACCTCTCCTCTGCAAGAAGAGGAGTTTCTGCACAAAGTCCTGGAAGCAACGCCTCCACGTACACAGAAGTTTGGCCTCCAGGATCTTTCAGAGGTGCATCACTCTGGTCCAGAGTTCATAGGAACTGCATGAAGGAATTCCCTGCCTGTTACAGCAGCCAGGATTAGTTTGAACTTGCTTTTAGTATTTTCAATACATCATTTCTTTGTGGCATTAAAAAAAAAAAAAAAAAGAAAAAGAAAAAATTCAGTATGGCTCTTTATTTTGAGGTAAAAGTGTATCTGAAACAATCCACCAGAAAGGCACAGGGTTGGGGGAGGGATGATGGTGGGAAGTGAGGCACAACAGCCAAAAGACTAGATTCACTGCCTGAACCACACTGGCCTTTTATCTATGCATTCACTTCCCCCAGATGCTCTCTTCTCCCTATGCCAACACAGAGAGAGGCACCAGTTCTGATGTTTCAAGGCTAAGCTGACAATAATTGTAAGTGTGACTACCAGGGGAAATATGAAGAATATGGGTGTGTACGTATTGCAAGGCAGAGGTATATAATCATATATGCTGTAATCATCCTAAATTCAAGTATCCTGACCAGCAAAGTTAGGATCCTCTAAAGAAAAGGAGATTTCTGATTCTACAGGATGTCTTCCAATGGTGCTCCCATTACTTGAGAGCCGAGTACACGGGTACTATTCAGTCTCAAAAAAGCAAAAGCAAAATCCCAACCCAATCTCCCAAAGAAACACAAACCCAAGTGTTTTGGAAGCTTCCATCTCCCCACCCCACTCTCGCTGGCACAAAAAGGGTTATAGTCTTTAAAATATTTACACACACAAAGCACAAGTAACTGTACACAGAGTATTTGCTTAATCTGCCTTTCAGTTCTGCATTTTCAGACTTGCTTAGAGTTTTTCAGTACCTTTTAGTAGAATCCCAGATGAATTCCGTATCTTGGTTGTCATCTGCATATACTGAAGATAAAGGCAGCTGAGCCAATACTCTCTCCTTCCCCTCTTGTTCCACGCTCTCCTTCAGAACTACAGTTACAGTTTCATCGTCATAGAAGTGTGCATCTAAACAACTGTAGCACCTATAGGAAAATGATTTAGAAAGCATCAAGGAATAAAAGTGAATCCAGAAGTAAAATATTTTTGAGTTGTATAGGGTTCATGTTTAAAAGATATTCATTAGTTAACAGTGAGCTTTACAGTAAGCAATAAAAATGGTCAGTCATGCAGCTAAGGCTCTAAAAGACAGTCATAACCATGGCGGTCTCTTGCATCATGCAGGAAGAATAATTCTGAAGGGAGAAAAAAACCCAACCAACTTACTACCAATCTTCTTTTTTTCCCATTTCAGGTGAAATGTAAGAAACGGTAAACAAACACCAAAAATTGTAAACACAACTGAAGGTACTGGGGGCAGTCACATCTGGCCTTTCTACATGAAAAGGATGAGCTTAGCCTGCCATGCCTTCTTAGACACCTTCATGCAGTCATCCCACGTCTCACTCACGTCTTAACATCACAAACATAAGCAAGAGCTGTTTCCAGCTAGCTCTGTTTCTTCCAAGTGTGCTAAACTTCTAGTTTTCAGCTAGAAAAGTAAAATTTACTTGATCTTGAGATGAAGTGCAAATGCAAAGTAAGACTCCCAAAATTCTGCAGCTTCATGCAGCTCTGCCATTTCTTACAGCCTGACCCACCCAGTGTCTGAAGTACTAACTTGCAGGATAAAAACCAAACGACAATGCCCAAGAAGTGAACTTAATGTAAAATAAACACTAGAAAATATGGTCTTCAATTTAGCAGCCCGCAATTTGGGAAGAAGAATCAAATATACTGACCTGGAGTCTGAGCTCTCATTTATACTGTTATTCAAGAAGTTCCCAAACTCTACTGCAAGAATTCCATTACTGACAGACCTAGAAGAGCAGTTTTTGTTATTTCGGTGACAAATTTCTTTTCTATTCGTAAAGAATTCAAAATCTCTAATGGCAACTGTTGTAAGAAATGGTGTTAAGCCTGCCTAAGCTTAGCACAATACATGGCTATATCCCAAAATGATGTAACTGGTGGATAGGAACCTTTTGATTTCTTCTGCCCCTCAGCAAAACATGACTAATGGAGTTGAATGGGAAAACTGTCTCGCTTGTGGGATACAGTTCTTTGTTGAACTCTTGGCTCAACCATCCTAGTCTCAGGTCCATTAAGTTACTTCCTACTCAAATCTACAGAAAATGAGTTTAGACTTTCAGATATCAAGGAGGGAAGAAGTAGGACAGAAACTACACCACAAGGGTATAATTTCATCATCATCATCTCTCAGCTGCAAACACAAAAGATGTGTTTTCTTCAGCAGTAAAACTGCTTTAAAATTCCAACCCCTACCACAGTTCATTATCTCCCCAAATTAAATGACAGAGATTATAAATTACCAGTACTTTACAGAGAGGAGGAGTTTTCATTGTTTTCCTAAACTCAGGTTATTCACTGATCCCTCTGACAGACTGTATCTTAAACAGTTGTACCAAGTACAACTAGGCAGTGACAAACTGCATCTTGGACACAAACTCCTGAAGCTACAGAAAACTACACCCTGAAGAGATGTCTTCTATTTGTTGCACCTATGAATCCACCTCACATCTTTTCTTAGAGTATTAAATTACACGCTGCAAGGGGTTAATCAAAGAATAATATTTACATCAAGACAAAGCAATATTGAAAGCATGACTCCCTGTAATTGTTCACAAAGTTGCACAAGCAAGTAATTCTGTGAGGGGCAAAAGTAGGGGAGTTTCATTTTTTTTCCTACACCTAAAACCATCTTGGGTCTTGTGATTAGATTTTCTGAGTCTAATACAACACAAACTCCTGCTGCAGTTTCTTACTGCACTTCCTAATATTTTTTCTCTAGCATCCAAAAAAGACTGTACTCATGCTGCTTATTCCTTCTTTACAATTAAATGCAAATTGTAATTGCCTCTGTACACATGTGCTGAAGCTCATAAATCACTTTTTCCCTCTTTTCATCTTACCTGGAAATATCAGTATGTCTCCTCAAAATGTATATCTTAGAAATAGAATTTTCTAACATGGTGAAGAGAACATAATGTGTATTAGATGTTTTGTCGTTCCACCTGTAATGTGGGAGGAAGAAATGAAAACTTAGATCAAGTTTTAATAATTGGGAAGTAACAAGGTGTTCAAAAGAACAAAGAATAGCAGCACACTTACAGAAATGGTAGTTTAAATAATTGAGGTGTGGAATCTTCGCTGAAAAGGAAAAAAACAAACCAGTTTATAAAACACTACTGCAATTTTGTGCAACTGGGCTTTAGAAATAATGTAAAGAAAAATACCTTTGAGAAGTTTTGTAGAGAGACATACAGACTGCTTGATGCACTGACTTTCCAATTACATCCTAGCAAATACAGTGAAAACAAGCAAAAAAAAAAAAAAAAGAAAAGGGCAGGCAGTTAGTTATGACTTTAAGTCAAAGAAAACAACCATCCAAACAAAAACACCTGAGTACATTGAATTAAAATCCACCAATAAACATCCCTACCTACTGTCACTTGATACACTTGTTTCATGCATTGTATACAGGCTAATGTATTGCCCAATTAACAGAGTTATCTAGCACACGGTGCACACACCCAGCTAATTAACATTAAAAACAGATCCAAATAATGTGGGAAAAGACAACATGAAACAAAAAATCCCCCATTATACTCTCCCTAGCCAAAAGGTTTGGATGATCCCAGCAGTGGTGAAGCTGGGTACATGTCACCACCTAAGCTGCAGGCACGCAAAGGAAAAGATTAAGACTTCAGGCCTTACTAAGCATGACTACTGCCTTCAGCTGACTGCTACCTCTAAAACAAAGTTAACCATTTACATAAACGAAACTTACTGCTGGTTTTTGTAAACACTGATCAATGACCCCTTCCATTTGCCTTTTGACAAAATGCAGTGATTTCTCAGGATAGTAGGGAAACAGAAGTGGACTTTCTGTAAAGAAATAAAGTCAATTTAAATAATGCTTGTATCTCTATAAAAACCTACCATGCTGTTTATAAAGTGATAAACTGGAATGAGTCCAGTGGAGGGAAGGTCAGTAAGATGGTCACAGGACTAGAGCACGTGCTTTTGAGGAGAAGTTGAGGTGACTGGGTTCACTCCTCCTAGAAAAGTGAGGGCTAACAAGAAAACCCACTGCTGCCTTCAGCTGCCTAAAGAAGGAATTACAGAAGACATAATTCACAAAGCAGCAGACAGGGAAAAGACGTAGCAGTCACAGGCTCCAACAAGGGAGATTCCAATCAGATATAAGGAAGAGTTTTCCCAAAGACTGGTTAATCACTGGAGCAGGGTGTGCAGAGAGGACTCTATCCTTACAGACACAGAGGACTCAACTGCACAAAGCCTTGAGCACCCCAGCTTAGCTTCAAAATGAGCCCTACTTTGGTTGGATTAGGTGACCACCTAAACTATTTCCTGATGATAAATTCTAACTCAACTAACTAACTGGATTACAATATGGAAAGAGATAAACAAATGGGAAACAAAGGCCTGTGTGCCCCTTCTGATTTTCTTCATAGCTGCTTCAAAACTGCAAAAAGATGGAGTTGCATTTACCCAAAAGCTAGCAACAGTTGTCATAAAACATTTTCTTTAAGCAAAACAATTTACATACTTTTTATATTAGCCATGATTTGGCTTTAATGAGGCTGATTTGTTAAGATGACACTTAGCTTTTCAGATACAGCTCACTACTTATTTTAAGTACATAACTGCTTCTTTCCCAATTTTTATCTAGAAAAATTATAAAAATTACATCACCCAACATGGGAATATAAAACACCAAGGAAAGGAAGAAAGGGTCAATGACAGAAGCAATACTTGTCCTATAAACGTATAAATATCTCAATACTTGCCAAATTAAGAACAAAACCACTTATAAACCATCTCTACAATCACAAATCTTGGGTAGTAACAGAAATGACCAGTCAAGTAGTCACACATTTAAAGCATCAAACAAAAATACACTTCAGATGAAAACACTACCACTTCCCCTCTTTTTATTCAATAGGCAGAAAAAGGCAGCTATACTAAATTCTATTACAAGCCAGCTTATGCTGTAGAAGTTCTATAGTCCGTGGTTTCTGAAGTTACACAAGAATCATTTTCACCAAGAGTTTGTTATAGTCTCTTACTTCTTTTTCACCACTAATTAACGAAATAGCCTCAGACTCCAGTGAAAAAGAACAAACTAGGACACTTCTCCCAGGTATGACCAAAGTGTAATCACTGCATTCTTGAACTGGAATTAAGATCTCCTAAAATAGACATCTCCTGGGATTCCTTCCAAGACAACATTTCTGAGACTGATACATAAAAGGTAGGAAACTCCTAATACCTACAAAATGCTAACAGTCTGGGTAGGCAGCTATACAAAGACTGTGCAAAATAACATGGCCCATTTATTTAATTCTACTCAAATGAAGACCCAGGAGTAACACTATAAAAGTAACTCACAAGCATGGAAAAAAAAAACCCAAGACAAAACAAACTATGTTTCTACATTTGTTACATTCTACATATAACTTTGACTTGGTTTTACTTTTTCTTAAAGACACACTACCTTTAAGGTGAGTACTATTTTTAAGAAAGTTAAACCATTGGTTTCCCTCTGTATTAGGTGGTGATACAAGGTCATCATCTTCATCTTTCAAGTACTACAAAAGAAACAGACAGTTTTAAGATTGCATTTTAAGAATAAGGGACATGAGAATTCACCTCCGGCACTGCCGCTCACGAGTCTGTTAAACATTTCTTCTTAATTTGCCATGCCCTAGTTTTATAACGAAATATTCCACCTCTTCTAGAAACAATAAGAAGACAGTAAGAAAAAGAAACTGTTGTCTGAGATCACAGTGATATCTTCTGATTTTTAAATCATATTTAAGCACAAATGTTTTGAAAACCAGTGATTAATGGCATAAAGAGAAACACTTCAGTTTTATGTTACTACTGCTGGCTGCAAAGGAGTTTCACTTTTCAAAGTAAAATATGTTTTTAGACACTCCTTTTCCTAATAACAAGGGAAAATAATTAAAATATTTTCTTTTACCATTATTGGAATGTGCAACACAGAGCAAAAGTGACAGAAGAAAAGTGGGCACAGCTTTAAAAGATTCTCCATCTGAGGATTTTCTCATTTATTCTCCTTCCATCTCTTCCCTATGTTCTTTACCTGGCCAACTCTCTCCACATTGAAGTATTTTCCTTTACGATTGTAAAGTTCTGGTGCCTGAAAGATTAATGCAAACAAAACCAATATTTAAACCCAAATGAGAAGTAGTGTACAAAAAGATGACTGAACTATTTTACTATAAGATTTTTCAGATTCAATTCTTGGCAGCAAAAATAGTCCGATGCTGTATGTTACATTAAGTTATATAGGTTTGCCAAGTTACCTCATTGAAGTGTTCAGTAAGAAAATCGGCAACAAATGTGATATCTTTTTGAGTCATCTGAAAGGAAAAAAATGGTGAAAAAAGCAAAGGTTATTAAATAGATTTCAAAGATCAGAGAACACATGTTCTCTAGGCTGAACCAGCACAGCTCTCTCAGCCTGTCCTCACAGGGCAAGTGCTTCAGCCTCCAATCTGCTTGAGAGCTCTCTGCTGAACAAACCCCCGTTCATTCATGTCTGTCTTGTGCAAGAGGCCCCCAGACTAGAGAAAATATTTCAGATGTGACCTGATGAGTGCTAAATAAGGAAGATGACTACTTCCCTTGACCTCCTGGCCATTCTCTCCTGTTAGTACAGCCCTGGTTACCCTGGGCCACCTTTGCTGCCAGGGCATACTGCAGGCTTATGCCCAGCTTGCATCCACTGACATCCCCAAGCCTGTATCAGCAGAACTGCTCCCCAGCCAGCTCGGGCCCTGCCGTGAAACTGCAGGGCTGCTCTTCTTCAGGACAGAACCTTGCATTTGTCCTGACTGAATTTCAAGAGGTCTCTATCTGTCTAGCCTGTGTTTCTCTCTTTGGACGGCATCTCTGCCCTCAAGCATACTAACTGCTTCACCCAGCGTGATGGTGTCTGCAGATCTGATGCAGATGTATTCCATCTCCTCTACCAGGGCATTGGCAAAGATGGTAAAATCCCATTCTAGGTAACTTAAGTCACTCAGGGTATATAAAGAGCTGCTGCACACAGCAGCCTCACATTCACGTACAGTGTATTAAAAAGAGTAATATTAAAGAAGAAAACAGAAAAAGTAATTCATGCAAGACAGCACATTAGTGTGAATCTGCAGGCATCAACTTTCTCAAAGAAATGACACAAGCACTATCTTTGAAATTCTGGAACAAAAAAAAACCCAAACCTTTTAATATTGCACTCCAGTCAAGCAGAATAGAGTACATTGCTATTTATTAGAAAATATTACTACTACCTTGTTCAGTTCTGGAAGCACATGATCTTCTGACATCCTCAACATGGCTGAGGGAAAAATTATATTGTTACTGCATTAATGTTTTCCTAATATTATACATTTTCAGTGACTATGTAATAAGACACTAAAAGACTAATTTGTCAGAAGCAAAATAATCTGCAATGAAGAATTATGAACTGAGGCTGAAATTGTCTCACTTGCCCTACTAGCTTACAATACCAATCTTTGAGAATTTTTATCTTTAACCTTTTCCAGCTGCATTGTACCCTATAGAGACTAATAAATTATAAAAAAAAGTTCCTAAGAATTTATTCATGCACATACTAAGAGTAGTAAAATGGATATATATAATATACATGAATACTGTCATGCCCAGAAAAATGTCTTTTAAGAGAACTCCACAGAAGTAATTTTAAATCAGTGAGGCTTAAACACACCTCTGTTCAGTTTCAACAGAAGCAAACATAGTGAATATTTAAATAATGAAAGGTCTAACCTTATGACAGAGAACTCTGATAGTTCTGCTTTCTGCAAAGTTTTCAATTCCATCTAGTAAGTGGCAACACTGCATTTCTGGCACTTTTACAGTATCTGCTAAGACTGCTTAGTTTTTTGTAAAGTAGTTCTAAAAAGATCAATTAGGACTTAAAAATCTTCTTCATAACCACTTTATTAAAGCAAGCAAGTTAAAATACAGAGCTCTGCACTTCCTGCCAACATTTTACGTGCAGCTACCTGGCAACAACTGGGAGATGGCTCTTAAGTGCACTCAGACATTCAGAGACTGTTCACATCTGTGCATAACCTTGTAACTCACTAGGTCTCGACAGGAGAAAACAGCAAGTGAGAGAGTAGAGTTAGTATTTCAGACGTGATGTAAATTAAATACAGCCCTTTAATTTCTCCAAGTCAAAACCAGCAAATCACTCATGATGCAGACAACAGTTCGGAGTATATCCATCACAAAATAAGTATATACAATACCCACTGTACACATGCTAAGTTGAATTGAGAACTATCAAATTTATAATCTATGCTCTTAATACTATAATTATCCCTGCCTGATCAACTGTAACCCTTTAGATGACCAGAAATTCTCTATGACAGAAATGAACAGACAGTTATAGCTAAAACTAGCTTAATTACTTGCTGACATTTGAAGACTTATAATACAGAAGAGATACTAGAGGCATACTATGTCATCAAGCTTACCAACGTACAGCCATCGAAAAAATGCTTTGAAGTTTTTCATACTACTGTCGATAACTCTGAGCAAGAAACAAGAAAAGAAATTGCCATATCTAAATGTCACAAGTCGCTCCAGGATTAAGTCCCATCTTTACTACAGAAACGCCTGCAAGCATTATCAATTTTTTTAAAATATGCCCAACCTTCTAAGAAAGACTATTCTTGGGGTATGAATCTGAGATGCAGTGAGACAAGATAAAAGCTCACCATCAACAGAAGAGCCTTGTTCACCCAGCTCCTCTATTCCCAGGCATATGGTTCCCCTTAGATACAAGACTTAACAGGCATGGTTTTTTACACTGTCCAGATTTTATACTTACTGAAGCAGCTCGTTTGCTTTCAGGATGAAAGAACCAACAGCAGTAATAGCCTCTGCAAAAAAATGCTAACCATTACTATTAAGCTTTCAAAAGTGAAATCAGAGAGGGTAAAGTAGCACACACAGTACTGTACCTTCAATTCCGGATGCATCTAATCCCAGAGACTCATATTTTTGTTTCCATAAAGCCATTCCTTTCAATTCACTCAAGTGATATAACAGTGCCTCAGAGCCACTAGGAAGGCAGAGCAAAGTAGTACAATCTTTTAGTAACCCTTGGGAAATTCACTGCATGCTACATTGTTAGCATTTAATGTGCAAAGCTGAGAGATTTATAAAGCAGTCTGGTGCCACTTCACAGAAAAGCAAATACTGTCCTAATGATTTTAGCCACCACACAAAGTTGCTGTGAATATTTTGCACGTACTCTACAAACACATCAGGCATTGAAATAAAGATGATGTGTTATGGAGATCATTCAAAATACTTCAACAGTTCTCCACTGCCCAAAAGTAAAAAAGTAAATTTTGCCACAATCACGGTCTCTGCACCAGCACACCTACACACAAAGAACAACCAATACAGCATACTGTCATTTAGCAAAGCATAGAATATGTCATTTTATCTGTAATTCACTGGACATTCTGTGACTTTACCTCTGCAAATGGCTTATGACCAATTTTTGTATACTGGAGTAGGAAGACTCTATGGACTGACCAAGTTTTTTTAAACCCTGTTAAAAAACAAGTAACAGAACATTATTACATGCTTGTAAAAGAACAATGATTAAGAGATACTGAAATAGATTATTTTAGCACATTAAAAAATAGTAACATACCTTTACTGTCAGTTGGTTCATTAGTAATGCCTGAAGTTCCAGACTGAGGGGGTTAGGAAAGAGAACCAAATATGCATCATTTTGTATTTCAATATCAAATGCAAATGCATACTCAGATAAAACAACAGTAACTACCTTGCTTTGCCCCATAACAACAGCTGCATAAACTCATCCTGAACAGAAGTGGTTGTATTCTTTTCCTGTCAGTCAAAATGATTGAAATAGATTGGTGAAAAGATTAAATCCAAGCTACCGAATTATCTCACAAACACTTCAAATAAAGTATAGTGGAAAACCCACCCCTATCCTTGAATGCTGAAATCAAGGCTACTGATCACTGGAAATTTTCTAGTATTTTAAATTATTTTCAATTGTATTACCCAGTAAAAAAATTCTACGCAGTTTGTCATCACCAAGAATCTATTTTTTAAAAAAATAATGATTATTTGATTCAGTTAACTTTAGCCATGAACACAAAATGTAAGCAAATTGAAGAGAATCTTAATGATGGCAGTTACACAGTGTATTGAACTAGGCTGTAAGTAGTGGTGTGCTGTTACTCAACATCCACAACATTCAGTTTATCAATGACTACAGTACACAGAGCACAACCTTAAATAGAAAGCAACTAATCAATAGCTGTGCAAGCTGAAAACGATCACTTCTGAATAGATTAGAATACATAAAATGAAGAAGTATCACAATACAATCATGCTTGATTGCTCTCCGGTACCTTCAGTGTCAGAGCACTTGACACACAATAGCCTCCAGGTTGCCCCTGAACGTAGAGATTGTTATCGGGAGGCATTATGCATAAACAATTTTAAGATATGCAGTATGTTAAAATGAACAACCTAAGTACTGAAAAAAACATTTGTTTTTTTAACAAATGGTTAATTCTACAGTACCTGTACAAACTTTGTCAGCCGTGAGTCCATCTGCATCAATATTTCTTCCCATGCTTCACACATACACGTCAATGACAACTTTATATACTGTAATACAGACCCAGACATTACCATTACTCCCCTTTTCTGTCCTTCGAACCACATACAAGAACTGGCTGCTACAACACAAAGGGAAGATATACAGTAGATATAAAATCTATTATCAAATTCCCACTTAGAACTCTACATTTCCTTAAAACCAACTTAAGCTTCCTAATATAAAACTTCTATTGCTTTGCTTTAAGAATATTGAAGCCTGTAAGAACTGTGAAATTAAAAGGATGTCATAACACAACTGTACCTGTAACAGAGTTGAAATGTGGGTAAACTTCCGTGCCATTCGAGTTACCTCAGGTAAGTAACTTGATAACAGACTAGTGTCCAGCTATAACAAATGAAACAAGCAACAGTTAAAAGGTGATTTCTCTTCTATGAAATTTTAGATTACAGAAATGAAGAGACAGATTGGGAAAACCCACAGAAAAAAACCATAATTTCTTATTTCCTTAAAATTGATTTTAAGAGGGAAATACATTTAACTGAAAGAGGCAATAAATATTTTTAATATTTAATAATGTAAGAACACCTCATGAAGTTCCACATGTTGAAGTTCTAACAGTAACAGTAGTAAGGGTGACTATTCTGGACAGACTAGATAATCAAGAGCACTGCTGCCATTCCTTTGGGTGCAGAATGAAAAAAATCTGCATAACTGTAATCGAATAAATGAATACTATATTTAAAGTAGAATTTTAAAAGAATGCCTCAGATCACCATCGTCAGTCTCATCAGTGCAACTGCACAGTATCACAGTAAACCCAAACGCTAAATTGGGGCAAATTGTAGTAAGGCTGGAAAGAGTAGTTTGTGGTCTTTTTTTTTTTCAAATAATGGGGAGGCAATAAAGCTACCGGAAAGTAATTTAAAAAGATATTTTAGTTTTAAAGAACATTTTACAATTACTTGACTTGCCTGAAAATACGTTATCTCTGCTTCGCCGTCTGGAGAGTCTCGTATCTCTGTAATAACCGATAGCGATTTCACATCACTAGACAAACATAGTCCACGACAAGAACCTGCCACCTGAAGGATTACAGTTTAAAAGTTAATGAAATACTGCATTTCCTCCAAGATGCATATACTGCTCTAACACATTCACATACAAAGACAATCACAGTCAACAACACATAAAAACAATGGAATTTTCAGCTATTGATCAGGAACAAAAGCACTCTTTTTAATGTGGATTAACATTGAACTTTGTTTCATTTGAAACAAGATGTTAAACATCCTTCTGACAAAAAACACACAACCCAATCAAGAGGAACAACTATTCCGTTCTTTAAAATTCAGCAAGCCAGTTTCACTCACGGGTAAGCACATATATGTATTTTTTTCATTCAATTCAGCTGTAGTTTGGTATATTACAACGAAAAAATCCAGAAAGAAATGGAGCATACCCCAGTTACTGTAGCAATCTTGAACATTCCATAAGCATAAATCTCAATAAATCCTGAGCTGCCACCAAGGACAAGAGCATTGAGCCTATAAAAATACAAGAATGTTTTGATGAGCATATTGAAAAAACTTCTAATGCATACAAACGTAACTCTTAATACTTAAATTCCATCCCTTTACTAAAAATCCTCTAAAGAATCACTGAAAAAAAGCAAAACACTGTGCTACTGTCTATGAGACAAGAAATTTAAAACCAAACAAAAATATTAGATTGGATTTCATCCATAGGACTTGCCTGTAACATTTACAGAAAGAATATCAATTACCAAATTAACTGGGAGAATAGGGAAAAAAAAAAGCAGTTTAGACACAGAGGTTCTTATTTACTAACTTTATACCTTCCAGAAGAAAAAAAGTAAGTTTCCAGCAACAGCCCACCTTCCAATACAGGATGCAAAGCATTCTTACAAAGCTATTTTTCTTTTCCTGTGAGTTATCCTAACTCCATGCAGAGTAAACTTGTCACAGTCAGTCAGTCAGTGGCACTCCTCAACAAAACCTCATAGGCAATAAACATTTGAAACGGATGCAGCAGCAAGAACAGCCACAAGTAACAACAGTACCAGAAAGAGAAAACCAGTTCCAGAAACAGGCTCTGGGACAGACAGGCTTGTGTTTTCCTCACTTATGAAAACAAAGTTTCTCTATGAGCCCTCCCTTTCTGTCTATATTTAAAACATGAAACTTTGGACAGGGAGGTTGTGTTTTGCTGTTATACACTCACACAACTACAACTACACATACTTGCTACGTTACAGTGAGTCAGTATAAAAAATGAGAATGTTTTATATGTCCCTTTATAAATACAAGAAAATTGACTGCAACTTCTGCCTGTTAACACTCCTAAATATATGTTAAAGGAGAATGTTTCTGTTAAAGCCAAGACAGAATGTAACAAAACAGTATCTGAGAAGCTTGGTCTGATTAACTGAATGGATGAAGAAGCACTGAATCCAGAAAGCTCCTACACCCCAAACAGCTGCCACGTGTCTTTCTAGCAAGGAAGTCCTACTGTAAGAATAGGTATCAAGTGTTAAAAAGAAACAAGTGATGGTAGACAGAGATGTAAATTTTGAAACAAGGAGCATGATCCCCAGTGGTAAAACTGTAAGAGATAAAAGCAAATGGAAAAACAAGGTACAGATGTTAAGTGCCCTCCTCAAAAATGGACCACAAGCACTCCACAACGCCAGCTGAGTTTCTCCTCGCGCAGAGATGTTTACTTTAAGCATAATACAGCTGATTTCAGAGCAATTTTTAAGTTTAGCTTTGCCACACTCATGCAAACCTACAAATGTCTATAACAAGCATTCACAAGTATCTCCAAGATGGGCTTAACACATGCAACATAGCCTTCAAATGAACCCCAAGAAATCTTCTTGTAAGGAAAAAGATATGACACCAACAGCAGTTGCTGATAAACTGCTTTATAATCCCTCTAAATTCAGAAGAGTATGTGTAAACTAATGGAGACTTTTAATATATTCTTTGAACCTTATCTTTTGTACATGGAAAAAAAAGAGGCATTTCATATCCTTTTTCTGGGACCCTTACAGGTTTTTAATAATCTGTTTTTAAGTAAACCCACTTATTCATTATTTTATAGCTTAAAAAAAAAAACCAAAAAAACAAAAATATATAAAACACCCCCAAAACAAGCAAACTACCACAACCACCCACATTAGGAATTTACCTTACATCACCCAGTAGCTTCATAATCTCATCTGACTTCTCTTCACTGGAAATACAAAACACAAGTAGGGTTTATGTATCTTGTCTCAATACCAGCAAACAAAACAAAACCAATAGATAGAAGATGAGGATTTCTTACCTGAAAATTTTTGCAGTGGTACTGTAACTGAAAACAAACAATTTTTCTCAATAACAGTGAGCAGACATCTAATCCAAAGCATCTGCAGAGCACTGAAGATGAATAACCAAATCAATGACACCTTGTATCTTCTCAAGCCTATTAGTATAATACTTACTTTTTTGGTAGCGCTGGTAATTTAGGCAAAAGGAGATTTGATTCATCCTCAGCATTGTAAAAGGAAGTAAGAACACTGAAAAAGAAGTAACACTGTCTTTACTATCCAACCTGTAAAAATGGAGGAGAAAGTTTCTTTCTAACCTCATAGTTCCAGTAAGTTAACCTCAATACATCATGTATATTAGAGTTCTAAACATCAGAGGGTAATCCCTTATGGGGCCTTTAATTAAATTTATCAAATGTTCAAAAGAAATCTGAAGATCTTTTTTTAATTTCCACTGAGGGAGAATATAAAGTTTTTATCTGCTGGCTTGCCACCAAATCCATCATCACCTGTAATGCAATTACTGACAGGCTTTCTGCTACAACCCTGTACAACCATGTAGTACAACCGACCTACACCTCAAAAAAGCTTCACTCTAAAGATACACTACAGCAAGAGTAAAGTGCTAATAAAAATAAGACTAATACCACACTTTATGTGTCAGAGGATGAGATTCCCTGGAAGGAGGTAAGTCTACCCCCATCAGGAGGAGAATGCTAGTGATTTAAGATGCAGTTATTTTCTTGCTATTTTAAGATTGGTGTTTTCTGGAGGTGGGGGTGAAATCCCTGCCAGGCTTACACTACCTCCCTTTTTTAAAGAAATGTTTTATTTAATTATCGTCTTGCACCTTGAAATAAGGTGTGTATCACAGATGTTTTTAAAGACCACAGAAATAGGGACCACAATGTCCTCCAGCTCACAAGTGCTGCTGAGAATTCTCTAACGCCACAGAGCTCGTGGTCACTAGTAGTGACCTGACTTCCTAAAACCAGTGCACCCACAAGAGAACCCAACTGCCAGTGGGGCTGGGAGTAACACCAAAGGCATGTAGTGAAATAGGTAAAGCACCAAACTACAGATCTTGAAAACACAAGTGAAGAAAGATTTAAATATGATACTTGTTCTGAATAACAAAACAGATGAATGTAACATTATTATAACTAAATAAATTAATCTGTATTGAAGTAAACTGGATCAGGAGACGGGCTGCACAAGCTAACACTAGACTAAGCAGCTCTTAAGAGGCGAGTGCTCAAGAGAGTGCTAATTTTTTTGTGTATAACCCAAAGAACTACAAGACTAAGATATCATCACTAAAAATAAGCATATGAAAAGCATCTAAGAAAACCAAAAATTTTAGCCAAGTGGTAAAAAAGCACCATAGCTATACAATATTGTATTATTTTATATGACTGTTTGTAACAGACTATACATTATTAGTAAGGTGGCACTGCATAGCCCATAATTTACTTCTAGGGTGTTTCAGATTCACCTGCTTTCCTCAGTTACTTCCATCCAATGCATGTAGGTAATAGAGGAGTCCACAGAGAAGGAGTGCAAACTTTCAGGTTTTTCTACATCACATAGAATAATCCGCTTGGTATCAGTAAGGCCAAAAGCCAAAACTAGAGAAAGATGAATAAAATGTATAAACAACCACTGTGCAAAACTTTTTATTTTATACTGAACTAAAAAATAATGTCTTCAAAGCCATTTACTAGACAGAATGTTTTCTTTGTGTATTTACAGTCCTTCCAAATTCTCATTTGAAATCTACCTATTAGAAAATTAAAGTCTGAACTATCATATTTTAGGTGACAAACTTAAGTCAAAGGCCTGATTTCACAATTCTTTATCTAGATGTTGAACTGAACATGCTTCGCTTCTAACAACACTTCTGGTAAAGCAGAGGTTTCAGTTTTCACTAATTTGAAGCCAAAATTATATATTGGATGACCAGGAAGGCTTGGGAATTATTACAACAAAATACAATTTAAGATTTGTCGAGTAACTTTTACATCACCTTCTTTGTAACTTTACTCATCCACTAAAACATGTGGCGGGCATAGGTTTCTGTGCTTAGCCTTGTAACCACAGACAACCAGTTTAAAAAAAGAGTTTCTGAACTCAGACTCCATGATAAAACAATACACATAGTTTTTAATCTGCATATCATGGAAGATTCTCCCACCTCTAATGAGTCAAAAAAGTAACAGATTTCCAGCCTGGGTTTACTCGGCTACTAATTTCAACATTATTTTGCTCTTACCATTTTGCCGTTATAAAGGGTTTTTTTCCTTCTCTGTTGTATTACTAGAGCAATTACAGCCTTTGAAGCTCAGCCTGTGCTAATAAGCTAAGCTCTTCAGTCAGTCCTGGTCAGATGACCTCTTTCTCCCAATAAATTTTGTAGCTCATACAAAAATATCCTGCTCAGTTAGGAACTCGAAGTTTTCCTATATCTTGAAAAGTAGTATTTTAGACATAAATCCACCTTTCAAATCTTTCCTGCAATTGCTTTCAACAGTATAAATCCCTCTATTATTTTGAATAAACCTACATAAAATTAAGCCACCTCTCTCTTTAAACACTATTTACTTGAACATTTCCTTCACAAATAGGGCGTATTGTCAACACAACCTTCACTCATTTCCAACGGGATTTTTACTGCACCATACCACCTCATATACTTGGCATTACTTTTGCCATCTGGTCTCCAAGCAAGAGCAGTCACTTCTTTTCCTGTATTTTCATTTGGAGGCAAACTCCACACTCGTTGGAAGTTCGCAAGCCGATGAAGTAAAACCTACAAAGCAAATACACTGTGAACAAAAATACACTACGCTATCCCATTAATACCAGCCCGTAAATCAGCCCAAGGTGCTTTTTGGGGTTTTTTACCATTTTTAATGACTCCTGTGTCATATATCACCTGCTCCTCTAGCAGATGATCCACTCCTATGTCATTCTAAAGGACAGTACACTCTTCATTGTACAGTAATACAGAGAGATAGGCTGGGTCTTGTAAAAACCCAGAAGCCTGTACCGACAGGGGTTAGCCGCAGCCCTCCAGCAGAGACTGAAAGCACAGTCCTGCCTTCATGCACGATTGCATACAGCGATTCCAGGGGGGGAAAAAACCCCACAAACAAAAAAACTAAGCAAAAACCCCCCAAAACTTGAAAATAGATTTAATTTAAATTGGAAATTTCATGCGCTTTCAAATTCCACAGACGCAGGCACTGAGAGTATCATCGGTGAATTTGTTTGGAAATCAGAAAGTAAAAGAGACAGGGGCAGTAAGCGTTAAGAAGCTCGATTCAAGAAACTGCGGACCCCAGGCGCTGGGCTAAGCTCACAAGCACCGTGCCCCCGGGAAGGGCAAAGGCACCGCCGAGCCCGTCCAGCGGAGGCGGCGCGTTCCTGCTGGCAGCGGCCGCGCTTCCCTCGGCGGAGTGCCCCCGCCAGCCCGCAGGCGCGGCAGGGCCCCGGGGTCCCGCTGCCGGCACCGGCTGCTCCCCAGCCCCCTGCGCTCACCTCCCCTGCTCGGTTGGCCAGGGCGATGAGGTCCCTTTTGGGGGACCAGGCCATGAAGACGACCTCCTGGGGCAGCTGCTTCTCGCCGACCTGCCGGAAGGCGGGCATGGCTGCTGGACGCTCCGGCCGGGCCGGCGGCGCTGCTGCGGGAGGCTGCCGGGGCCCTGCCCTCCCGCCGGGCGCCCCCTGACCCCGCACCGCCGGCCTGGCCTCGCGCTGCGCTCGCGGCTTCCGGAGGCGGTGCTTCCCGCCGCGGCGCGGATTGGGCCGCCAGGGGAGCGGGCCCGGCCCGGCTGCCCGCCCCTCGGCCCCCGGCCCGGCCCGGCCCGCGGCGGCCCCGGGACAGATGGCTCTCCCCCGGCGGGGGACGGCTGTCCCCCTGCACCCCTCTCCAAAGGCGCTGCAAGAAACGACGCGGCCGAGAGGGTGGCGCGGAGGCGGCGAGGGCTCGGCTGGTGGCGGGGCCGGCTGCGTGTGACAGATAAATGCCGGAGGCAAGCCCGGCCTCACGAACCTGCAGTGCAACCAACGCTGCTTTAACTCCAGCGTAAGGACACGTGAGGTTGATCCCCTCCTGCTGCAGTATAAACCTTCGGTTTCTCTACCCTTACACCCAGGAATACGCTGCACCCACTCTGTTCAATCATTTTTACAATAGTAATAATAATAGAGGTGTTTTACAACACCTCTGTCAGCAGTGCCAATCCAAAGTATTAAAACTAATCATTCTTTTAATTTAACTCGTGGAAGTAGTTTAAAAACAAATTTAACCAAACGTATAAGGTCACTTTTTGCCACTTACTAAGCTTCTGAAGTACTTTGCTAGTGTTGCTGTTGTTCTTAGGCTTCCTTTTCTGACCCCGGAAAAAATAAAACCAAACCCAAAAACCCCAAGCCCTACTGTGGTAGGACTGGAACTAGCAGAGCTTGGATTCCCAGGAATTTGTGCCTTCCCACCACCTAATCTCAGTTCCCCCCTTGCCCCACATCCCCCAATACCTACCACAAAGCCACAATACCCAGCAGTACCTCACCTCTCAGCAGCACTCCTCCCTTAACTTCAGACTGCCACTAAAGCAGACAAACAGCTAATCCTAATCACACAAAATTGTACATTATTATACAAATCCACGCGGTGTGCTTTACTTTGCCATTTTTTTATGTGCCAGTAATGATGAATAATAAACCACTAACTTTTAATTCCAACAGGTTTTATTTTGAATGTTAATATTAACATTTGTAGAAAATGGAATCAAAGTCTGGCTGTTAAAAAAAATAAATAACTGTGTATCAGCAAAGTCATGTCTTTTTTTTCTTATTCTTTACTTTCTTCCTAGAGAATATGGCATGATTCATAGATGATCTTTTATGGACTCCCATCTTTACCCTCTTTAGAGCTTTCTGCCGCTGCTTTTCATCAGCTCTGTAAAGCAAAACACGAACATACATATTAGAATAAAATGGAGAATGATTCTACATTTGCTGGCATTTTAAACAATCTGACCATGTAAGTATATGAACTTAGAAGTACTGCCACAAAAAGGACAAGGAACATTCCATGTTACAAAGTTATGACATTTAATCTTCTTAAAACTGCCCACTTTACTGCTATTATTTTTCATTTTGTACTTGTTCAGCATTTACCTTTAAACAGATGTAGAAAATTTAAGAGATGCCACTCACCATGTACATAAAAAACACACACAGACTCATGCTCAATGTGTAATAGAAAGGCTTAGAAGTAGTAAGCCTAAGAAGTTTAAGAACATTATGAAGACTGCTGCAAATAACAACTAGCAAGTGGACTGTTTTCTGTCTCTGACAAAGATGTCTTTCATAACACAAAACACTGAATAATTTTAACAAAACAAGCAGACTTTTTATTAGAAAAGGAAACCTTGGTTACTTTCTACAATAAATTGACTAAAGTAGTAACACATCTTTTATGATATTAATGCAATATCACGCTTACTGGCAAGCTGTTCTGGAGCGGGAGAGACTGGGACAGGTGCTGCGTTTGTGACCTGCCTTGCCGCAAACGAAACAGCCGGCACCCGTCTTCTCACAGCTGTGGGTGGGAAGAGTGCAGCAGCTGCACTTGTTACAGTGAAACCAAGCTGAAAAACAAGTAACACGGTACATGAACTTCAACAGGCTTAGGACAGTAATTCTGAAACTAAGCTTTAAATATAGGTTGTATTACCAGGTTTTTAATTTTGTTTAAGTTTTACAGAGATGGAAGTATGGGCAGTTTCTGGTGCCTTAGCATGTTTTGAAACACAGCCAGGTACTTCTTCATTACATATACTGTGTAACTATTTCAACAGCACTAAACTCTTCTGGCTTTAGAATTACTGAAGAACTACAGAAGATCATTATATGTAGTGTCAACATGAAAAAGAGTCCAGACCTTAAATGGATGTATAAATTGTGATTTTTGTGTCAGTAACAAAAATCATTGCTTCAGCTATTTAAACACAGTTGTATTTAACTGCATTTGTGTATCGAACGTGCCCCCTCAATCATTTTAGTAACTGCCTATTTATTTATGAAATTCCAATGAAAAGATATACAAAATCAGGGAATGCTTATATGACAAATAAAAATATTTATCTTAAAATAATTAAATCTTAATTTATATATAAATGGTATTTAACCCACCCTGAAGAGAATTTATCACATTTCCACACAGTGCAAATATATCAAAGTTATCCAATATCAATTTGTGTGAAATTGAGGTTTTTCCTTTACTCTTGTCTTCTGAAAGATTACATTTTATTTCTTTTACGGAGTATTTTCTCTTCCAGCTTGTAATCTCAGTTTCTTTGGACAATAAACAGTACATGTAATTTAGAAAAGCATTTTCTGTACTTACAGGGTTTTACACATTTTTTGCAAAGAACACAATGTTTCCATCGTCTACCATCCTACAAAAGATGAATAAGTGCATTACTTGTTTTTTTGTTATAAAAAACACCAATTCTACCTTAAAACTGAGCTACTGATGTATGGTCCCCATTATTTACAGAAACAGGTCCTCTGTTGGAAGAACTGCAACTTAGAAACAACAGACCTGAGAATCTGTGACAACTGCAGCAGAATGGCTGCACACTGAAATTAGCAAGTTCTACAGCTTCCAAAATGTAAGAAGAAATCTGTGTGTTAACAGACTACTGGTGAATCAATCAGGCAGAGTGTTAAGTGGCAAGTAACAAAGTTTACCTGTCCTCTTTCCAACACAAAGGAACTAGGGAAAGAGAAATGTAATCCTCAGTGGGTTAGGAACAGATGTCCTGTGGCGTTAACAGTAAGTCTGTGAAATGGAACTGTCTGGGGTTTCCCAAGGAAACTGGTATCAGAACAGGATTTTACCAGAGCAAGTATTACAGAAATTGTTATTTGACTCCTGCTAAAACTGTCATCCAGAGAGAAGTCAAAATACTTACTTTTGACGTACATGAATTGCATATCTCACAGTGCTGGTTACCAGAACTAACGTACCGCCGACATATGGCACAAAACCTGGCAAAAAAAAAAAAATTATAAATATACTGGTCCACTGTTTGCTCACAAAGCTATGCAAATTAATTTTATTCAAGATCAACAATAAGGATTGCAAAATCCCTTTGCTAAATTAAAGATGGTGGTTTTGATGCATAAAATCACCACTTAGGCCCAAACCCTCATTATCACATAATAGACACAGCACATCCAAATCATAAAATTCAAGTGCTTGATTTCAAATTAGCAACACTATCAGCAGTAAATCAAACCAAATCCATTCCTTTGTCCTTGATGCTTCTCTTAGCATTCATTTCATTCACTACTGTCTCAATCAGGCTGGTTATCAGGCATAGCTGTAAATCTCTCTCATAGGTGTGCATATTTCCTATAGAGAAGCTGAGGAATCTCCTCATTGCACACGAGAAAATGTAAACTTTTTTGGTGCCCAGCTCTCCTACACACTCTATAGAGCACGTGACCTTAGAGACAAGAGATGTACTCTTGAGCCTGGCATCCAAAAGTTGGCCATGAGAACAGCACCATCTCAAAATCCTTAAGAGACTTTACGCCCTAATTAAGAACAAACACACTCTTCCAGTCACTAGAGAGTTAAAACATCTTACCTATAACCCTCTTCTACCGGAAGTACAATCATGCTTGGAGTGAGGTTCGTGAAGATACGGACAGGGGACTGTCTACGACCTGTCTTGCCATGTTTATAAAGTGCATGATTATCATAATCTACCTAGAAAAATAAACCCATAGAAAAGGAGTCTTAAACTGAATGCTAAGCACAGAGAGAACTACTTAGGTATTAATTATCTTCATACGTGCCTTATGGAATTTTCATTTCTCTACAGAAGACTCTCACCCCAAATTAGATTACAAATTCTTCAGCAAGTATTCTGTCTCATTTTTAAGTATCTGAAACCATACTATCAGGCTAGCCTCAAGCAACTAAGTTCTCAATACCACAGTAAGCCTCCTTTACTTACCCCTTTTTGCTCTTTTGCATGGGCTATCTAAGGTAACATTGTGGTTGCCTGACAAACGAGCAACCCATTAAAAAATACTAAAAAATACACCCTTTGGTCTGCTTGGCCACACAAGAGTTGATGTGCATCTGAACCTGTCTTAGAATAATTACGAAGTTGCAAATCCTATCAGCACTGCCTTTTTTCAGCACTGTCTTCAGAAACGTGTCCCAAAAGTTCTCATCTCTGAACACCACCAGGAACAGAGAATCTAGCCTGGCATGAATTTCCAATTTTCTTCCACAAAGTTCCCCTTTACAAGATTTCCACTGTGACACCATTTCCCACAGCATTCTTCTGGAGAAACTGGCTGCTCACGGTGTGAACGCACATATGCTTTGCTGGATGACCAGGGCCAAAGAGAGGTGGTAAATGGAGTTAAATCCAGTTGGTGGCTGGTCACAAGTGGTGTTCTCCAGTGCTGTGCTGGGGCCTGTTCTGTTCAATATCTTTATCAGTGATCTGGACGAGATCAGGGGCACCCTCAGTAAGTTTCAGACGGCACCAAGTTAGGTGGGTGTGTTGATCTGCTCGAGCGTTGGGAGGCTCTACAGAGGGATCTGGACAGGCTGGATTGATAGGCCAAGGCCATTGGGATGAGATTTAACAAGGCCCAGTGCTGGGTCCTGTACTTGAGCCACAACAACCCCACGCAACATTATAGAAGAGTGGATGGAGAGCTGCCCGGTGGAAAAGGACCTGGGGGTGTTGGTCAATAGCCATCTGAATATGAGCCAGCAGTGTGCTCAGGTAGCCTTGAAGGCCAACAGCATCCTGGCTTAGATCAGAAGTAGTATGGCCAGCAGGACTAGGGAAGTGACTGTCCACTTGTACTCAACACTTGTGAGGCTGACCTCAAATACATGCTCAGGTTTGGGACCCTTCCTACAAGGAGGACATTGAGGTGCTAGAGCACATTCAGAGAAGGGCAACAAAGCTGGTGAAGGGTCTAGACCACAAGTCTTCCATGGAACAGGTGAAGGAACTGGGGTTGTTTATTCTGGAGAAAAGGAGGCTCAGCAGAGACCTTATTGTTCTCTACAACTACCTGGAAGGAGGTTGTAGCAAGGTGGGAGTCAGTCTCTTCTCCCAAGTAACCAGTAGTAAGACAACAGGAAATGGCCTCAAGTTGTGCACAGGGAGCTTTAGATATTAGGAAAACTTTCTTCACTGAAAGGGTTGCCAAATTCTGGAACAGGCTGCCCAGGGAAGTGGTGGAGTCCCCATTTCTGGAGGCATTTAAAAGACATGCAGATATGGTGCTTAGGGACATAGTTTAGTAGCGACTTGTCAGTGCTGACTGGGTTAATGGTTGGATTCTATAATTTCAAGACACAAATATGGTGTTTGGAACATGCCTATGTCAAACTTTATGCAGAGATGTTATATGAGAAAATAAAACTTTAACATCATGAATACCCATGATTCATCTCTCAAAAGTTACTTATGCACTCTTAACTTACAAAATGGACATGATATTGGAGAAGCAGGTGCCAAATTATTGATTTATCACTGACAGCTTCATTTATTATACAATTTCAAAAATTTCCACTGTTGTAATTCTATTCTGGTCCCAGTGGTCTTAGAGATGTAAGACCTTAATTTTTTTTTTTTACTGGGACTGGGCATTACCCACATTTCAATGTCTAGGAAAAATGAAACATTCTTCAAGTTACCTCTCACCTCTGCAACATGCACCTGTCTAAATTAGTGCAAATTTTGTCACACTGAAAACCTCACACAAGAAATGAGGTAATGGACAGATGAACTAAAGATACATAATAAACCGTAAGAGTGCAAAAAGTTAAAGGTATGATTAATACAAATGCAGAATCTGGGCTTCTCGTGATGAGCACCACGGGGTTTGCAGTGCCTCCAATACGGTTAAAAGTAAAGTCCAAGACTGCAGCCCATCTACAAACAAGTGTCACCGTCATATATGCTTTCAATCATATTCCCATTCACATGGCACATGACTGAAATTTAGCATATTCACTGGGTTCAGTCGTACCTGGTAATCCATCATATTGAAGCTTGGGAAAAATTCAAGAATACGAGACTCAAAGAAGTATGGAAATATCCAGAACATGGGCATCTCTTGGTTGTTATTACCTAGTAATGAAAAGACTTAGATGTCCATTAAAGAAAAACAAGATACATGAAGCATGAAAAATTTACAGTAAATGTTCTGAATACATAAACGTGTATATGTATGTCACACTGGGCAGAAGTAATTTCTTTGGGTGACAAAGTTTTGGTATATTTTACATATGAGGAGCTGTAAGCTCCACATAACAACTTTTGTCACCCACTTAGGTTGGTAAGAAATGCTACTGGCCTGATACCTTTTTCTTCTCTACCTTTTAAGCCCATTTTAAATGCAAAGTAGATTTGTAAAAAAATGGTAAGAGTTTCTAAGGGACTCAGAGAATTAAGTATTATTAAACTGAAAGTGTTAAGAGAGCATTTTAGATATATGGTAGTTTATCTTTAGAAGTTGTAACATGAGTGTGTTCACATTCACCTGAGTCACAAGAATCACCAACTTCTGAACAGGCACTTTTTCTTACAGTGATGCTACAGTTCAACCCACTTTCTCTCTGGTTATAACACACCTTCTTTTTTTGTCTCCTTCCACATTGCCATCAATTTTTTAAAACTGGAAGCCAGTGCTCCCACTAAACCTCCAAATGGGGGATCAGTTACCATAATGACTCTTTCACCCCTGTCTTGATGCAAGAATTTCCTACAAGTTTCATGTGCAGCCTGTAAGAAACAGAGGTTAATTTCCGGAAATATAAATTCAAGGACTGTAAAAACATTGTCTTTGACAATAAAATTATTATTTTAGAAATTTCAACTTTGAAGATGGAAGTTGTTTTCTCTTGAGGAAGTGCGTTTCCTCTTATGTTTAAAAACATTTAAAAGCATTTAAAACAACAACTAGATTTGAAGCACTGAAAACAAGTGCCCTGTTCAGTTAGAAATAATGCATCAAGGACAGATGCAATTACGGCCTTCTTCCTAAGAGTACTACATTTAACTTGGAAAAAAGATGTTATTCATGACAAGAAATCAAAGGCTCAGGACACATTTTATTCATGGCCTTTAACTTTAGTTTTATTCTGAAAAGTGTTATCAAACTAATGGGAAAAAAATTCAGTCCACTAAAACCCGATTCAATCCATACTAGTTATAAAAATACAGAGTGTACGAACTATAGCAATCCAGCCTGGACACTATTATTAAAGGAAATGTAAAATGCTATGCATTCACTGCCATTCTGAAGTGTTCTCTCATCTATTACCTAAATTCTGCTGCATTCCAAAAACAGATTTTTAGCACTAATATACACTCAGGAGTCCTGCAGTTCAGCTGGGAATGGACTGCAATACAGTCCCATTACAGGCGTCATCTTTCCACACCTTGAAAAGAACACTACAGGACTTATAATGCAAATGAACAAAATCTTCTATTTTGATTGAAAAATAAAACCCAAACACAGTAATAGATTAGAAACAATAACAGATTAGAAAAATTAAATTTTCATTTTATTCTAGACAGTCCTTTTTAAAATTTTCAAGATCCCATTCAAGATTAGCCTTTAGAATGCGAAAAAAATCTGAACATTATCTACACTGTGAAAGGTCTTGCAATAAACATGTTTGTACAAATCAGTGGTGGATTATTAATAATGGCAGAAGAAGAACAAAGAGTGGGTAAACTATTGGGATAAATGTTTAGAATTAAAGTCTGGAAATGAATTACACTGTGGTTCTCCACACAAAGCTACAATAAACGTCCTACTGCAGCTGCAGATTTCCCAATAAACTCAAAATCAAGCACTTAATGTGACGTTTTAAAAGAAACAAGAATTTCAGCTTTTTCTTTAACCATTACACTAACTCAATCTCATTTTATGACAAGGTGAACCTTTTCACCTTGCTTGCTTGGAATAAAGCAGAAAACACCCCTTTCCCTTCCTGCCTTAAGTACCAGTGAACAAGTCCCATGGAATCCACTGGGCTTGTAAAGCCTGGAAATAATTAATTCTGTTGCATAAGGCAACGACTCACACCAAACTGTCAGCTGAGTAGAAGAAGCAGTTAAAGTGTGTAGTGTAACACTAGTTAGTATAAATTTAATCGGCAACTTAATCTTTGAATCAAGCAGGAGAGAATTACTGAGGAAGCACTGTTATTCTTTCATTTCCAGTACTGTTGACCGCTTTTGTCTCATGACAGTGGCTTTTTACTAGACTAGACATGACTTTCTTACAAAATTCTGCATCAACAACATGTACTTCTTTACAGAGCACTGAGGAAATACTTGACCTTACCTCTCCACCAAAAAAATAATGATTAAACATGTTGTAGTGGCAGAATTCATCCTCTGTGTAAAACTGTGAATACCTGTAAAATAAGTTTTAATAGTAGTAGAAAAGTATAAACAACTTCTTGCCTGCCCTAAGGGGCATTTACAGTGAAAACAAGGCCTTGAGAAAAACATCATCTTTGGGTTCCGATTACTGACGACACACAGTAATACTGGGAATTACGAAGTTAATAATTATTTTTCTGGTAAACTGGATGTCATTTGTGTATGTGGGCAGGAACAGAGATTCAGAGACAGGAAAGGGAAAACAACCACTGGTTTACCTTTTACAGTAGTGAGAACACAAATCTTTGTATATACTCTTCAAACAGATAAATGTTTGTCAAAACCTACCTGAAATCAATATCTAGGAGAAGGCTTCTGATCCTGAAATCATCTTGCTGTGATGCTTTTGACTGGATCATTTCATGAAGCCTGAAGTATAATTGGAGCAAAAATTTTAACACACAATCACTGGCTTCAGAAATTATCTTGCAAGACAAGAATGCCTGGTACTTTACTAAACCTAAAACCAAACAGATAGAGAAAATGGAGTAATCTGAATTTGGATGATTCCATTTGGCTAATATTCAAACTTAGAAAAATACGTTATTTTTAAAAGATGAAAAGTCAGTGGAGCCTATTAAATCACCATGAATAAAAACACACGCTAAGTATAACAAAGAAACTCATTCTCACTTCTGTAGGAAGCAAAGGAGGAGATTTTAAGTGTGTATGTGTGTTCTCTGAAGTGAATCTACAGTCTTCTCTACTTTAGGAGCTCAAAGTAAGGCTCCACTAGATACCTGGATAATCCTAGCCAATCAAAGCACAGTGAACTTCTTGTTACGTGACAATCCTTGATTATTTAAATATTAGTAAGATGCACAGTTCTGAGACAGAAATATTATCTGCAAGTGTAACAATTCTCACTGACATACCTGGGTGTTCCAACAGAGAGCACTCGTCTGAATCCTAAATTGGTAATAAGATCCAACAGAAACTGGCAACTTCTGTCTGCAAATAAATACTGTGCATTTGTTTTTTTATTCTCCAGTGGATACAGAAGTTGACTGGGAGTTTTTAACTGGGCAGTGGAGATATCACAAAGGAATTGGTGATCCGAGTGGTTTTCCCATTCAGCTGGCAATAGCAATTGTTGGCATTCCTGGCAAAATCTCCTCTTTGGTAATGGCAACAGAATAAAATTGTTGTACCTTGAAATACAAAAGACAATAGGGAACAAGCTTTGAAAAAGCCTCTGTAAAAGATACAAAGGGGAGCTATGATGGGGATTTTATATTTTTTCCAGACATTTAAACAAGTGATGTAGTTTAAGGTCCTCTCTATCTACATGTGAATGAAGTAATATTGATAAAAAAAATATTCAAAGGATGCTTTGAAAAAGCATATAATATGCTGGCCAAATGTATTGAGAGTCCCCATAAAATAACTGGATTAGAGAGTGAAGACTCCACATCAACTACCAGCAAGCAGTTCTGACATGCTTTGTTACTCTATTACTTTTGCTTCTTTTCGTTATATGAAGCCTATTACTTCTGCATACTTAAGTCAGGAATCATTTTTTGACCTGAAACTGCTACTGACCTGTCACTAGCACACTATGAGCACTAATGTAAGAAGAACTACACATACCAACCAAACAAAAAAAACCCCCAACCAACAAGAAAAAACAAACAGTTCCATTTGAAAATACCATGCTATAATTACATGTTTCATGATATTTTCCCTTTGCAGTCAACCAGTTCTTATTTTTCCAAATCCCTCTGGCAGGTTTTCATATTTGAAATATTCCAAAATATTATCTCTATGTTCAGAGTACCTAAACTTGTATTACTTGATTTTTACTGAAGAAAAGATACAAAACAATACCTTTCCACATTCTGTCTGTGTGTAAAAGAAGGCTGATGATTCCTATTATATTCCTCCCGTGCTGCAAGCCTAGTTTCTGACACCTGTAAAATTTGTGTGTATTAAAAAATGACAAAATGAACAGATTGTACATTAAATCTCAATATTAAAGAAAAAGAGTGCATCAAATATCTCATGCTTTAGTTACTCTGCATAGTAAAACTGTATCGCATTCTTCAGATTGTTGTTTCAGAAGAGCAAGCATGACTGCAGCACAGAGGCATGCTGCAAAACAACACAAGCCTCTCACTGTGAATTTAAACCGTGCAAAAACATAAACAGTTCATTCTTCTACGACATGTAATACTCAGGGCACAAATGAAAGCATCGTTATAATGGCAAGACAGAAAGAGGTATACTTTCCACTAATGCATGTCAGCAGTTGCATTCCCTCTGAATAACTGTCATCTGATCCTGAACAACTGATGACAGTAGAAATGCCTGAGTCTTTCGTGTGCTATTACTTTAAAAGCATGACAGCTCTTCTCTGAATCTTCTGCTCTGCTTCCACAAGAGACACTTATGTTTTCACAGTTAATAGTTTCAAGACATATGCACAAAATGTATGGAACTGATTTGTTTAAAGGGGAAACTAGTGAAGTTCAACGGAACAAAAGACACCCTGATACAAGTGGCATTCCAAACCAAATTTCACTAGGACTACCATTTAAAAATACACAACTAAGTGATTAACTGCCTCATTTTCTCTTTATACAACTTTTCAGTAGTAACAAGCACAGCAATGAACCGCTTATGAGCCCGATTAAATTCCAGCCTGCCAACCTGCTGAGGACAATGACTATAGGACAAGATACTAATTTCAGAAACAGAAAAATTAACACAAAATATAGAAAACAAAATCCATGGCAAGATCTCCGTGAATACATATCAATCATAGTTTTGTTACCCTACAATTATCTGACCAAAGTTCTTTGGTTGAAGAGAGATTGCTGCAGATATTCTGAGACTACTAAGCATCATGTTGATCCCCACCGTCTCACTGTTTTATATATCACAGAATCACAGAGCGTTAGGGGTTGAAAGAGACCTTGGAGATCTTTGAGTTCAACCCCCCTGCCAGGGCAGGATCATATAAGCTACCCTACAACCTAATCTACCCTACAACCTAATCTACCCTAACACTGGTCACTCAGGAATGCATCCAGGCGAGTTTCGAAAATCTCCAGAGAAGGAGACTCCACAACCTCTCCGGGCAGCCTGTTCCAATGCTCTGTGACCCTTACGGTAAAGAAGTTCCTCCTCATGTTAAGGTGGAACCTCTTGTGCTCCAGCTTATATCCATTCCCCCTAGTCCTATCACAAGGCACGAGTGAGAAGAGGCTGTCCCTTTCCTCTTGACACTTAGCCCTCATATATTTATAAACATTTATCAAATCCCCTCTCAGTCTTCTCTTTGCCAGACTAAAGAGCCCCAGGTGTCTCAGCCTCTCCTCATAAGGCATGTGCTCCACTCCCTTAATCATCCTTGTAGCCCTCTGTTGGACTCTCTCAAGCAGATCCCTGTCTCTTTTGAACTGGGGAGCCCAGAACTGGACACAATACTCCAGGTGAGGTCTCACCAGTGCAGAGTAAAGGGGGAGGAGAACCTCCCCCAATCTGCTGGACACGCTCCTCTTGATACACCCCAGGATACCATTGGCCTTCTTGGCCACAAGGGCACATTGCTGCTCCATGGAGAACTTGTTGTCCACCAGGACTCCCAAGTCTTTCTATTTTTTGTCTCTATCCACCAGATTTTCTCTGTCCTAGTCATGGAAAACAAGGACATCTTGGGATTAAACTTGAATATGCAAGTGTTTAGGCAATACAGCGAGAAATGCCCTTTTTGCTCAACACATACAGAGCCTTTCTTGAAAGTTATACGCGAAACTCCTCCTGACAGAAAGAAGTGCTCTGCCACGTATAAACTATTAAAGTTTACAGAAGCGCGATTGCCAGAACAAAATATACTTCCCCCCCACCCCCAAGTTTCTGTTAAATAGAGGAAAAAAACCACAAACAACTATCCCAAATATTTACCACAGTCATAAACAGTGCTCTCTTACCTTCTCATCTTCCCACTGGAAAAAGTTACAATCTCTTCTATCCCTACAAGCTGAACATGCATAAAATCTCCTTCCTTCTTCTTTTCCTTGGCTGGTCTTTACAAACAGAAGAGCAGGACCTAGAGAGCAAATGTAATTATACGATGACACAGCGGGCACCAACAGATCTGTTTTAATGCCTCCACTAAAAGCGTCAAGCTTCCAGAAAAAAGCATTATCAAAAGCTACTGTAAAACCACAGCCCCTCGCAGGGGAGCCAGGAAAGCAGCTGGGGAGGAGCAAGAGGGCCGCTCAGGGACAGCTGAGAAACCCCCCACCCGCCAGGCCAGTGAGAGCCCAGACCGAGCCCGCTCCCTCCCTCGGCGAGGGCCGCACCCCCATCCCGCCAGGCTCGCCCCGCAGCTCACCGTGCGGGCAGCTGGGAGCGCCGGGCGCCAGGCCGAGCAGGGCCAGCCCGCCCGCCCCCGGACGGCACAAGTCCTCCGCGCCCCCCGCGCCGCTGTCCGCCATGTCACCGCCTCCTTCCCAGCGGCCCCCGCTCCGCGGCGAGCAGCCGGCAGCGCGGGGCAGTGGCGGCCCCTAGCGCCTCGGCGGCCCCTAGCGCCTCGGCGGGCTCACGGCCCAGCGAGAGCACTGCCCCTGGGACCCAGCCCAGCTCTGCCGCGCTACGGGGCACGGGCCGGGGGAACCACGCGACACCAGAGACTACTTACTGCAGAATACAAAAAGACATCTGAGCCTAAAACACCGTGCTTTAGACAAGGACATTTATTTTCTTCTGTAGACATTTCTGGTACATAAACACCATCTTAAATTTTTAACAAACTGGCTAAAAATAATCACGGAAAGTTTATAAAGGTGGTCATTTCAATCTTATTTGGAACTTCACTGGGCAGCGAGGTTTACAGTTAAGGCTTAAACGTTTCAGTTAATTATGTGAATTGCTGACATGCTACATAAATATTCACATCCACTCAATTATATAAAATACAAGCATTTCATTCTTTTTGAGTTCAATAGTATTGCTCAGAATTACAAAATACAGCAATGTCTGAAATACTGAAGGTTCCATAAAGCAGCATTTTTTTTTTAACTCCCATTCCAGTCTTAATTTTCCAGAAAGTTACCAAAATAAAAATATTTACTATGTTACATAAGCCACGTGACCATCAAGTCTCAAACCATGTAACTTAAACATACATGAAAATGGCAGCTGGCAGATGAGCGTGACATTGCCAAGGGCACGATAATAAATCTATGTGCTCTGTGCATTACAGTCTTGGGTTTTTCCAGTCAAAAAAAATAACTGTGTTTAGATAGAAATTTAGAAGGCAGACTGGCTTGGTGATCACCACATTAGTGCTTCTGTTGTTAATAGTGCAGAACCACTCTGGTGACTACTGATGAACACATTTAGACACATATGGCAAAACAAACCTGTAATAACAGGGTGCAGTTCTTCTGTTGTGATGGATCTATAAAGAAATATCACATATTCCCATACATGTGCTTAAATATACAAGTTCCAAAAGCTACAGGTGAAACTTCAACCTCTGAAGAGTACACTCAGTTTATTTTGTCACAGTAGGAACTGTGTGTACTCATTCTGGTTGAATTTTGCTGTAATTTAACTATTTAAGTATTTTTGGTCCTCACGTGCAAAAATAATGTACCTGGAGCAGTTTTCCCCTTCTCCCTTTCTTCCACTTGTTTATCAAGGACAGACTGGGTTTGTGGGTTGTTTTTTTAGTTTGGGTTTGTTTGCTTGTCTTTTATTACTATTTTTTTTAGTGCATGACTTTTCAAGTAACTAGCCTACAAAAAATATAAACACCTTAAGATATCAGGCAGAATTCCCAGGAAAAGCATTTTCACAATCAAAGATAACATTCTGCCTTTTTTTTTTTTATATAAAAAAAAAAAAAAAAGTGATAGTGTCTAGGTTCTTATATTTATATTAAACAAAAAGAATTCCTGTTGTATCCAAAAGTAGTTTCTCAGCATATGCAAACTGTGTATCTTCCCTTATTCAGAATACATTAATTTAGTCTATAAAAATACAGTATGGACAAGTTCTTCTCATTCCCTGACATAAGCATTTACAATTTTGACACAAAAATCGTAAACTTATTACATTCAAAATACATTTCTTAAGTCTTTAGATTTTAAGTTCTGAGGCGTCAGCAGTCAGAGCTCTTGGTATACAGCAAAAGTACGTTATTGCAGAGCCTTTCCACAGAAGTAGCTTTCTAAAGTTAAGAGAAACTTACTCTTCCCACATGTTTGTGTTGTTACCAGGAGGAAAAGAAAGGCTTCCTGCTATGAAAGGTCTGTGTGAACGCATTACTCAGCTGAACAATTCGGCCCTGAGTTCCAGTGCTACTTCGCTCCACAATCACACGGGGCATCTGAACGAGCTGAAGGGGACTTTTTTCATCCTTTAATGCCTGAGTGAGGTTCAGTATCTAAAAGAATAAAAGCAGGGAAAAAAAGGTAAAAAAAAAACCCCTGTGGCTAACAGGCTTATAAATTTAGATGCCACTCTTAAATCAATTCTGTAGATGATCCCACTGTCAAATAAGTTATTTTTAAAAGATACTCTATTACAAGAAGAAATATGTTATTTATTTGGTAACATTATGATAGCTTACTGCCGACTACCTTTTTATTATTTCCTTATTTCATGCAATCCTCTCTGAATTTGTAGAAAATGCTAGAGACAGATCTAATAGTATTTTAAATTTAGCACATCTTTTGAGAGTATTGCACTTTTAATGAAAAAAAAGCAAAAAAAAAAAACCCCAACCAATCAATCTACAAGCAGTATTAAAAAAAAAAAAAAAAACCCCAACAAACAACAAAACCAACCAACCTACAAGTAAGCAATCAATATTTAACACAGATCTACCAGGAGTTTAGGTACAAATTATTTTCATACCAGAAGATACAAAACCATATTATTAACCCAAATCAAACCCAGTGCATAGATCTAAATTCAGTCCTTAGCTCCCAGGAGTCTTATCTTCCTTCCACAATTTCAGTGCGCGTGAACTGCCCTGATAATTTTCTCCACAATGGTATCCTGCTGAAAACTAATGCAAGTATTCATTTTAGTTCTGGTGCCATTATCCTTAATATCAAGCCTTTTTCCTCCCCTGTACAACACCCCTTTTTACCTTGTGTGACTTATTGATCCCCAGCTCATTCTGCACATTCATGGCTGAAGAACCCTGACAGACCAAGTCTTTTGCGTGGTTTACCACAATTTGACTCTTCCAGGAACTCCACTTGATGTTTACATTTTCTAAGATTTAAGGCAATCATTTGTAGATCTGTGTGACCTGGTTGCTTCATTTATATTCACGAGAGAACTGTGTCTTGGGTTTGAAACCCTTCCCCCTCTGCTTCACATAAATATGCTCCTAACTACTTTTGGTACGTTAGATTTGAAGATTTCACCCCTTACTTGAAAGATCTATTTCTCATAAGCCTCAGCTTTATCAACTAGATTATTCATTTTCTAATCCTTACAGTTTTGGGATTTTAAGATGCAAAACCAGATGTTTTGGCTATTCTGCAAATTCATCATAACTGAATTAATCCATTATTATGTGATCTAGATAGCCAACTCTTCTATAATGCTTGTAACGTACTTTGGTTTTACACAAAAAGCATGTCTATAATCAGTGCTAAAATGCATCATGTGCTGATATATTTCCAATGACATCCAAGAATAACTCATTATCTTCATGTCTTACGTAAATCCACGCCTGAAAACTTGACATCTCCTATGGTGAAACACATTCTCCTACAGCTAGAGCAAGATTTAAAAAACAAAACCAACCAAACAAAATCTCTGATGAAATCCACTTCAGGGAAAAAGGGTCCAGAGGTAGCCTTTATAGTGGGAAATTAATTTAGACAACCTTAGCTAGATCTCTCAATTATAAAGATCATGTTTTTTCCTTAAGCATTTCGTTGAATAACAGATTTCCTGTAGTCAATTGTCTCATCACAAAAAAAAAAAAATGCTACTTAACACAGTTTAAGATGGATGAGTACTTCAGGAGAGACCTTCCAGTAACTGCACAAACTCCTCAGAAAAGGCTTTTCAGAAATAATTCTTACAATTCAATTTAAAAAGTAAGATTTGTTGGCTTTTAGCCACCACACAGAACTACTATTAACTGGGACTATGATTGACTAAGCAGAGCTGCAGTCTTGTGCAAGGTGCTTCTTGACATAGGGAACTACAGGAATTGTGAATGTCTGGCTTTAAACTACTCATATAAGAAATCAGTTTCAATAAATTCAGGATAAATGAAACTGTTCATTTATCTAGTTCCATTCCCTTACATTTTCACAAATTACTGTTCTATGCCTACAGTGAACTAAGTAATTTCTTCTAAGCTAAAGCTTTTTTTCCAGTGTATCAGACCAGTGTTAAATTTTAAAACAGTAGGAAGATGGATAAACCCCTCTCCTCTCTTGATTCAGTGCTAAAAAAATTCAACACTTAATTATCATTAAATTTCTCATCTGAAAATGCATGGATTGGTTACAAGTATGGTTCTGACATTTGCTAGGATGAAATTTTATTACTTAATATTAGTGAAATGCTTATCACAAAAAAAGTAATCAAGTTAGCCTTCTAAAATAAAGTCACATTTATTTTAATAACATAATGAAATTACCCACAAAATTTTCCATCCCAGTTTGACTCTTCTCCATTGTTTCATTTTTAAAATACCTTCTAAGAATATCTAGGCATTAAGTCCTCCCCTATACCCCACAAAAACAATAAGCCCCAATTACATTAAGAAAATCATGTTCTAATGAAAAAAAAAAAAATAAAAATAAAAACAGTATACACTTTCTGCTGTCTCATCTACATGCAAATAAGAACCAACTCCAGAAAGAAACTGTCTTCTCAGATGAGAATACCTTCAATTGTCTTTGGAATCAGTTTTTGTAGCTCTAAAAAACCAAATCAACCAATCAACCAAAGTGACCAAATGACAAACAAACAAAATCACCAAAAAATTCAACCAAAACACCACCACAACAACAAAAAACAAACAGAACAAAATGCAACAACAAACCAGAGAGGAAGACAAACACATAAAAATGTGAAAAGCAGTCTTACCTGCCCTCTCATAACAGACATTTGATTTTCGAATGTAGCCTTGTCAAATCCTTTATCAGTCTTAAATACAGAAAACTAACAGTTATTATAGGAAATGACACATTTATTTTTAACTATATAATTAGCAGGCAAATTCCTCAAGTTCATAACACAGATAGCAATACTTACTAACACTGTAATAATTATGGGAAGCTTGAAACAGGGATAGTATGACCCACAAAAAGGTCTATTTATTGCAGGAAGTTTACATACACAAAAGTAAGGATATTCCACACCACAGCATTGGTAGGTAGGGTTAATACCATCACAGAATGTTACAGCTTCCCAGCAAAAGAATAGCTCCTCCTCCAGAGTTATTAAAGACTTCTGCTTTCACTGAGTTTAACAGACAAGCCAGACTCACTTTGGACGCAACTGAGTCAAAGATGCAAATGCTGCAAACGTTTCAGGATCTAGTTTTGACATTACAGCTGCATTTTCATTAAAAGTTTAAAACTTCCACTTCTTGCTATCTTATATCACTTTGATAATTTCATTTGAACAAGTGACACAATTTTTATGTAATGTTTCAGAGAAGGACATATCTTTACATGTCAATATTGTAGCACAGTTTCAGGATCTTTCAAATAAGTTTGACAGGCTTCAAACATGGTCAAGCTTTCAGCATCAACTTCACACAACATATGTATGCAAAATTAACCATGTGCAAGGTATGCAGGTACTTTAAGTTACATTAAATACATTCTTCCCTTAGGTTGCTAGTGTTTATCTTCAGTGTACCCGTTTACCATACCTATGTGATGTGTAGTTTTTACACAGATTTATGCTATAAATGACAACTAGCTTTAACTAAGTATGTGACACTTGATATATAAAAGGTAATTATGCTTTCAGATTATTAGTATCAATTAGCCACGTTAGTGGCACTTTACTCTTAATTATATGAGCCCTTTCTACCATGCCAATGTTAAAGCTATAATAGCAAAGTATTATGACACACAGAAGTTGAATTCACAAAAAGAATAAACATGTAACTGTTCCACTACAGGTACTATTTATTTCAGTAGCGAGTAACTCAAAGAAGCACTCGATTCACCTTAAATAGTTCATAAAGATCTTCACACAGATCCTGTATGAAGTTCATATCAGAAATGCGAGGAAGAACCAGGTCTCTGGTCTCCTGAGAGAAAGGAACTTTTGCTTGAGAAAGCCAGGCCCAGTGAAAGGGATCTAATGCAGGAAAAAAAAAAAAAAAGCACAATTAATGACTACCAACAGGCAAAAATTAAATTCTGGAGTGCTTACCACCAATACATCATTCTGCAGCCTACTGGAAGTTCTCAGTAACAAAATTTTCACAACATTGTTACCCCATATACCTCCTTTGGCTACAGTTACAAAAGCAGCTTTATAACTACTTAGCCTTTTTTTTTCCCCCCCAAACAGTGAAAATATATTTTAAGTAATAAATATTTAGTTGAAGCAAGTAGTAAAAAGGTATATACATTAAATACTGTAAATAACAGTAGGTCTTCTCCTAGTTTAGTAATGCAGTTTCTTCTGGCATAAAATAATGGCTGCAATCACAAATCTTTCAGATGCTTGACTCATACTGAAGAATTAACAAAAAAATAGCTACTTTTATTTTAAATTGAAATACCCTCTTAAGCATTCTGAGAAAAACAGTCACAACTTTTCACATAATTGCTACTAAACAGTCATCAAGAAAACATGTGATACCCCTCAAGAGCCTGTTACTTTAAACAACATTGTGCTACAGGTTTACCTTTACAGAATTGTCACATGCTTGCCCCACTGTGAAAAAATTCTAAAGAATCATCCAGGTTTATTACTTTTTGTGCTCAAGTAAAAGATGGTATAACAGAAGCAATAATTGCCATGTCTCTAGAACAGCTGAAGAAGTGACTGTAGCCAAGAGATACATAGGACAGTAACTATTTAGAGTATCAAGATATACAGAGACTATACAGAGCTCTGGGTAGGGTAATTAACTGTCTTTTGACAACTAAACTCACCCATACTTAACTGACATAATTACCTGTTTGGCTAATCGTCTACAGAAATAATTGTAATCCCTGTTGGGCACTTCTCTCTCAACTGCAAGTAGTCAGACTTGTGGTCAGAAGCAATTTAGCTTTAACAGTAGTATGGATTTGCTAGAAAATACTAACTAAAGATTAACTTCTACAAAGTAAGCTACAGTTGAAAAAAAAGTAAAAGTAACATGTACCTTGTCTTACTTGTTCACCTACAACAGTACCCTTTATTTTGTACCAGAGAATTGGCCTTTGGAGAGCACATTATTTAAAAGCTCAACATACAACTACAGCAATGATTTCTTAGTTTCTTACTATAAAAACCTAAATAAAAAATACTTATTTGGAAATTACTCTCCAAAAGGAAGATGATTGAAGAACGCCATACTCACATGCCCTCCACTCATCAGGATGCTTAAAAGGAAATGCTAAGCCATTGTCAATTGCAGCAATTTTAATAGTAGATTCTTTAGTTACAGTCCATTGGCTATCCTACAGAAGGAATAGTTAAAAAATAAGTGATACCTATGTGCTTACAAAAATAGTGAAATACATTAAAAATACTAAATAATACACTTTTTAGCTTCACTGCTTTAAGACAACCTAAAAAATATAAAGGAGTAGCCAAATAAAATCCAGCATATATAATTTTTATTCTACCACCATCAAAGAGAAGCCATTCCCTTAAATACAAGCTAAGCAGAACACATAAATAGCTGAGGAAGTGTTCATGAGCAACAGTGGGCAATTTATCATTATTATAGCCCAAGTTAGTAAAGAAAAAATACAGAACAACAATAATAACTTCCAGTGCTGTTCTATCCAAAGAGCTTCTCTATTAATTTCTCCTATAATAATTTGCAGTTGTATTTCTGGAGACCAGGCACCAGGATTAAAGCCATGCACTCCATCCCCTGAAAGACCAAGTTACAGAATGAAACAATTTAAAGAATATAAATTTCAGAGTACAATTTTCTTACCTTATCTGACGGATCAAGTCCATCATCTTGTTTTTCATACCTGACTAACCAGTTATCGTTGCCTCTGTCTTTAAACAGGAAAATGCAGGTCACATCATTTAGAAAGAAATCATCAACAATGACTAATATTGTACATTTAGAACTTATCAAAAGGAGTCAATTAAGACTGATCAAGAAGTTTTTTTCCATTATAATGTGTTTTAGCTTTACTGAAACAAGGCAACAGATTTACTAGAAAGACGGAAAATTTATTAAGCGTTTTTAGATTTGTATTACTGCTTTAGTTTCCCCACCTGGCTGAATATACAGCAAAATATCAAGAAAGCCAAGATAAACTCTCTTCAACCATTTTATGCCGAAAGATTGGCTGTAGTGTGCACTTCTGGGGAAAGACAACTGTCAGCAGGAGCAACCAAAATGACTTAAAATTTAAGCTTGTTTTAATGCTGATGGGGAAAGTGCGAGGCCCTCCAATATTATAGATAATGTGATGTTTGACTGCATGGAGGAAAAGATCTTCAAGGGAAGGCGGGAGCAGGAACTGAAGAGTCTTTCAATAGCTGAAAAAGTCTGCACCACTGAGACCAAACTGAGACACTTTGACAAGGTCTTTCAGATAGGGGATAACTGCATGGATTTGTAGGTCCTTCTGTTACTTTAAGGTGCTCCTTTCAGTTTAGTTAGGTTTTCATGTTCTACCATCATTGGATGACGGTAAAATCATCCACATAATGAGGTTTTGCATTTCGAGTACTTTCCTTACCATTTTAAGAACATCACAGGACCCAGTAATTGTTTGGAAACACTGGGATCTATTTGATAAAGCTGACAAACCATAGTAGCAGCTACAAAGCATTACATTCTTACCAAACTTTCTTCTCGTTTGCATTTAAAAAGCCACAGGTTACAGTGACACAAGTTAACTAGATTCCTCTCTAAAAAGTGAATTCCAGAAGAGGCAATGAACAAGAGCTTATAGGTCTGAAGAAGAGCAAGATACGCACCTCTGACAAAATAGCAACATACTTTAAGTGCAAACCCTCCTTTGGATTCTTGAGGAAAAAAGCAAACACCTTCACCTACATAGTCACTAGAATAATCCCAGCTTCCGAGTGAAAGAAACAAGAATGCAGGAGAACTGAGATACATCACAGTTGTACTTTAGTGCCCAGTCACAATGAATATGAACTATTTTGCACTGATGTAAAACTGTGCTGTTACTGATTCCAGCTCAGCATGAAAGGAGTGGTAGTTATGGCTGTTCTTTTGGTTCCTGAAACCCAACCATCCCTTGTCCTCATCAAGGGAAACAGTCAACCTACTAACAGAATTAAAGTGTCATGAAAGTATTTATTCTTTAATTATTACATTGCTTAAAATACCAAGTAACAGATAAAAAGGGTTGTTGGGGTTGTCATATTTCAATATTTAATGTTTGGATTCAAAGTAAATTTTTTAAATGTTAAAACGCAAAATTCTGGCTTTCAGTTGAGATAAAAGCATCTGAAATGCATTAAAAGTCTTCAGCAGCAGCTTTCAGCCAGCATTGCTTACCATTTCTGCTTCATAAAAGCAGATAGATACTAAGACACGCTAACAAATACCTGTATTTCTGATAACATAATCCAAGATAACCAATCTTTCAAACTGTGACTGAAATTCTTTCCTTGTGTTCTCAGGTAAAGGATCAGTTTCAAACTTCCTGAGCCAGTAGTCAGCTTCCTTATACCCTTCAACAAACAGCTGGAAGGAGCCAACCTGAAACATTAACATACCAAATTGCACCTGGGTAGGTCACATAACTACTATTAACATTAACAGCAAAAACTCATTACATACTTTCAAAGTTCAGAACACACAAAGTATGACAAAACGAAACAAACAAAAAGAAAAGAGATGGTCCTCCATCTTGGTTGGGGCAACCCCAAGCACCAATATAGGCTGGGCAATGACTGGCTTGAGAGCAGCTGGGAAGAAAAGGACCTGGGAGTGCTGGTGGATGAGAAGCTCAACATGAGCCATCAGTGTGCTCTCGCAGCCCAGAGGGCCAATCGTATCCCGGGCTGCATCAAGAGAAGCGAGGCCAGCAGGTCGAGGGAGCTGATTCTCCCCCTCTACTCCACTCTCGTGAGACCTCACCTGGAGTACTGCGTCCAGTTCTGGAGTCCCTATTACAGGAGGGATATGGATGTGCTGGAACGTGTCCAGAGAAAGGCCACGAGGATGATCAGAGGGCTGGAGCACCTCTCCTATGGGGACAGACTGAGAGAGTTGGGGTTGTTCGGTCTGGAGAAGAGAAGGCTCCGAGGAGACCTTATTGTGGTTTTCCAATATTTGAACGGAGCCTAGAAGAAAGCTGGGGAGGGAGTTTTTAGTATGTTGGGTAGTGGTAGAACTAGAGGGAATGGATCAAAACTAGAGGTGGGTAGATTGAGATTAGACATTAGGAAGAAGTTCTTCACCATGAGGGTTTCGTTTTATGGGTTTTTGGTTGGTTGGATTTGTTTCCAGTTTTGTGGGGTTTTTTTAATAATTCTTTAAGCACTCACCGAGTTTACCGGGAATAAAATATAGCCAGAGAAATTAACATAAATGAACACTTAGTATTACAAGCAGTGTGTGAAAGAGAAACAAAACCTTTCCTTTCGTTATTGGAAATACTTGGTTCAATAGTTCACAGGAAACTCATTAAAAACTGCAAGAGGAAAAAAAAAAAATCATCCTTTCTGAAAAACTTGGATGCTTCATTGATGAGAAAAAAAGCATTAACCATTTTCAAGACAGACACTTTTTTGCATGAAAAGTACTCCTGAAAAAGTCCAAAAAGAAAACCACAGATGGCATAGTCACCATATGTATGGGCAACAAGAAAGGTGCTCAAGATTAAAATTCAAAAGAGCATTTAAGAGAAGTAAAATTCAGATGTGCACATGTAGAGACATGGATAAGCACATAGCAGATGGAACAACCATGCTAATACAAGCTTGCCTAACACACATCACATGGATCAAAATTGCTGGGAACTGACATAAGTGGATTACCCAAGCCATGCATAACCTGTATTTTAAAAGCTTAGGTATAGAACACTGTGGTGATATTTAGGGAATACAATAAGGCTCATTAGGCAAGAAGGCAGTCAGCAGAGTACTGCACCTAAGATAAAAGGAAGGCAGGATGAACACAACAACAGTAGGATACCTAAAAGAATAAAAATAAACAACAGGGGGGAATGTTTAGGAAAAATGAAAGAAATAGATAAATTGCAGGGAAGAAACAATTAGACAATACAAAAACATGACACTGAAGGGAAACATACTAAACAGTCAAGAAAAAAGAACAGTGAGAGATGTACGACATTTTAACATGTTAGCTCTCCAGCAGAATGCTTGACTGCAAACTGAATCAAAAAGAGGCTAGACTATTGAGGTAGTTCAAGTGCAGGAATGATGTAAGAGTGGATAGATTTTGCATAGAAAGAGTCATATTTATCAAACTTCAGTTGTTCAGTTTTCAACAAGAAGCAAAATTTTTCTTCTACTGTTGAAGTCATCTATACCTTTTTTTTTTTTTTCAATTCAAAGCCTTTTTTAAAATCAAGAATGGCACGTTACTTATTTTTCATCTTACCTTAGGAGGTAGTCCAATTCGATTAAATTTTTTAGCAACTTTTGGCACTTTCTCTAAAGCATATTTTTTTCCTCTTGACTTTGCACGATCTATTGCACTGTAATGAAAGGTTTCACTGACAAGCCAGACGACCTTAAAATACAAAAGTTAAAAACACAGAACAGAATTCCTTATTACTTCACTTATAAATTTACAGTAAATTTTATGCTCAACTGTCAAAACAGCAAACAGGAAGCATCAGGTATTTCCAGCAGAAATTTTACAAGACAAGGTGAATAACTGCTATTTTTATGTATCTCAAGCAAAAATGGGAATCTTTATGTGCTGCTTTTAAAAATTTTTGCATGTCACCAAAACACAAGACACAAAAGTGTCTTACAATGCTAGACACTGAACTGGTTCCAAAGAAGAGATCAAATTCAGATTGCAAACTTATCCTTTACAATAAAAATCACAGTTATAATTTCTACACCAAGGCACTGCGCCATTGGGCTTGCAATAGTTTATACCTGACTTAGTGAGAGGGCACTATATGCAGGGAATGTCTCCACAGCTGCAGTCCAGAGACTCACAAATCTTTCACTATATGTTATTGAATGCAAAACAATTTCTGTATTTTAATTTTTACCTTAGTTTTAGGTACAACTCCTAGCCCCAGCTTGTCATCTACAAGATAGGCACCAGCTTCAGAGAGGTATCCCTGATTTGGAACGAGGCAGCCTCTGCCAAAGCAGCAAGGACAACAAACTTTGTGAAAGTATTTGGTCCATTTTGGATTTAGATGTCCATAAGGCTCTTCAGATTTTGGTTTGAACACTCCAATAATTTTCTAGGATAAATATAGAAGTATGAATACTTTCAGTTGCAAAAGATTAAAATTACTTTGAAAATTAGTTATTTGACAGTATTGGTTAGATAATTCACATTGCATTTTAGAGTTGCTTTTTTTAAGATTAAAAAAAAAACAAACCAAACCTAATAAAAGAGTATTCCAAATGACTTTCTCATCAAATGCTTATCTAGAAGTAATACAAACTCAAAGTAAGCTCTTTATATGAGAAAACTAAAGTCATCAATTACTAGTTTTTCAAACTTAGAGGATTGAATTTTAGAAGCTTTTTAAAAAGGAGGTTTTAAAAGTAGTTTACATTGTTTCCAGCCTACCAATGAACTGGTTGACAAGCTATTTCAGATAGAGACTAATGGTTCCAGGAAAGTTACAAATACACAGACTGTTAATAAAGAAATGTGACCTTTTCTCTTTTATATCTATTTCTTTTATTGCTTTAAGTTTGAATGGATCAAAATGTTCTGCACTCTGCAATTCCAAAGACTGGTGTCATTTGCCACTGCTGGAGGTTCCTCACCTCACAGCTGACAATGGTCCACACTATCAGCCACCATTTACATTGGAGATATGTAATAAAGCGTAAAATTACCGAGTACTGTGTCCAATTTTGGACATTATGCTTCAGGAAAACTGTTAAACCAGAGAAAGTTGAAAAAAGTGAGAATAAGCACAAGAAATGTGAATAATTAGAGACTGTATCAACAGGGATTGTTTAGCCTAAGAGAAAATGGGGCACAATGAACTATGTAATAGGTTGCTATAGAGAAAAAAGAAACAACACATTTACTGTTAATGAGCCAAGAAACAATTGGCTGAAATCCCAGCAGATAAGCTGCAAAGAAAAAATACTTCTGAACCTTGAGAGAGGCTCAGGACTGGAAGAGATTGTTCCAGGTTGTGAAGTCCCCAAAACAGGATGCCACTAACGACAGGCTAGTTAGACATTCACCAGGAATCCTGTTGAAATGATCCTGCTCCACAGCACAGGCATTAAAATAGATTATTTCTCAAGGCACCTCCTACACTTGATTCTATATTTGTTAACCTCAAACCACAAGATTATTACCACACTAAAATATATAAGCTTCCAATTGTCTGTAATAAACTTTAGCCTGATGTGGCGAGTAATTATGCAATGACTCTTCCATAGCTCGAGTGAAATGCTACAGAAATGTATCTTCATACCTTCTCACAGGCCTGTTCTTAGTAAATCAAATGCTTATTATAAATATTTAATAACAACTGTTTAAGAAGCATTTTCACATATTAGTACTTTCCTGAATCCTTATCAAACAAGTTAGTATCTCAGTAAGCTAAACACTGCCTGGTTTTGCACAAACACTCATAGCCAATTTACACTCTTAGGTCAGGAACAGGTTTGCTGGCAGTCAGAAACTAGCGCTCTGCTTCAGTCACTGCTGATTGGACTAGAATAGGGAGAGGACATGACTAGTTGTTCTAGCTTCTAGAGAATTCTCGCCCACTTTGTCCAAGACAGCCTAACTAGTCCAAGATTGCCCAGAGAATTTATTTCATTCAATTTGTAAACAGATTACACAAGACGCCAGGTATTAGTAGAATCACCTGTCTTGTCCATCTTATTTTGATTCATTCCCATCAACTACCAGGAGAAATAAGTTATGTAATACCATTATTTGCATTCACCCTATAAAAATCAGTTTCCTATCAGTAGAGGCAGGAAACAAATTGACAAACATTCTCTTGTTTTCAATATGCTGCTATCTGTGACTCTAATGTTACATTCAAACTCATGAGCATGTCTGTGCAGTTGCACAGAACTCAATTCAATTTAGAACCAACACAAAAGGTTACACTTAAAATAAACACTCTATGCACTGTGAAAGGCCAGGATGTTCTCCCAACACCTCACTGTTTTTATTTTTAAAATCACAGCACTTTGGAAACTGAACTTACTTGGTATATTAGTTTAGGTAATATTCTTATTGCTAGGGTTAGGATTGTTTTAAGAAGTTCTGGGGTTTTCTTCCTATTGAATCACCTGCTCAAAAGAAAGCTAGCAGCTTTTCATTTCCCAGAAACCTAGTGGTGTATTTAGTATATGCCAAGTCATTAATTATCTGTTTTCTCAGTCACAATTTGGATAATACCTCCTACCAACTGCCCATTTTAAAAAGGAGCTTAGTTCATTCTGTGACTTGCCTTGACCGTACTATGCTGCGATACTATCAAACCCAGACATAGTTTTGAAGGCTTCACTGAAGTTAAAACCTTGTGAAATTTTGCAGAGCCACTACTGTTGAGGCCAACAGTAGAACCAGAAAGCTCAATACCCAGACAATCTACCAAGGCCAGTCTTAATTTTGCAAGTCAAAATAAATTTCTAGACAGACTCTGCTGGCTTTATTAATTAGCCAATAGCTAAACTGCCAAAAACGTGTTGCAGAACAGTTTGTGACAGACACGATGTCTTTTTACTTTCTTGGTTACACAATGAACAACAAGTATAGAAATATTCAACACTTCAGCAATAGTGCTGCGTAAGTACTGAACTGCTTCATGTCAGTATACAACTATGACAAAAATGCAACAAGATAATAATTTTAATTAGGCAATTTTAGTTTTACCTTTCTGATAGAAGCAAATGAGGTAACCTAATGGAAACAGGCTATTTTACCTGTAACTTGGTATTAGTATTCAGAAGCTGACCAGTAAAAAGGTTTAGCACATCTTTAATAAGCTCTTTCCCAGCATAAGGAAGAGATTACTCAAGAAGAATAGGAGAAAGCAGGTCACAAAACTGGTCTGAAGTAGAATGATGCAATACTCTGTCAAACAGGATGTGAAGTTCATTCTACAAATGGGAGCTGCACTACTGTCAAAATGAAGTTTTATCAGATCTTTAATATGGATAACAAATTTACTTAAGTGTCCTTATTTGACCTAAAACAGAACCACTGAACAGAGAATTGGTTCTGGTTTAGCTCCAACCAGGACAACCAGTTCTAAAGCATTTTTAGCATAACACTGTAGAATACTCTGTAGACATGTCATGCATTGGTGTTTTGAAAAAGTATCGATTTAAGCCAGTATTTATTTACTCAGACTTTTTTTGTATTGCATATTAAATAAGATGCAATCCTCATTTAAAATACCTCTTTAAAAGTAGTATAAAGCTTGAATATGTATTTATAAGCATACAACCTGAAAACCTACAAAGCACGTGAAGTATGCAAGTGACCTGAAGTTCCAAAAGTCTGCTGAAACTTTGAACAGGTTTTCATATTAATAGCATTCCACACAACAGCAAGAATCCCACAAAATGATGAGACAAAGATCCCCTCCTTCCCAGCCTACTTTAACTGTCTTCCACTAGAATGCTGGGGTTCATTACTAATAAGTGTTCCTGGAACACAGGAATATGACTCCAGTATGCACTTCCTAGAAGTTTCTGAAGGGATAGTTTTGCCATTTTCCATCTTAGAAATAAATTCATCAATTCATACATTTATTTGAAATGAGTCAAGTAACTATTCTAAAAGTCACGCAACGTGTAAAAACTATCCCCAGAAAAGTGGCATTAAAACAAACTAAAGATGTACAAAAATTAACTGGCAAAACAAGAATTCTGTAGTGACCAATGATATGAATAAAAGCTAAAAAACCCGACCGTAATATTTCCTAAATGAAGGGGAAATGACCATTTGGGGAATCTCGGGAAGAGCAACAATCTTGAATATATTCTGAAAACTTCAGTGCTTCAAGTGCTACAACTTCACCTGCATCTACTGAACACCAGAAGACTGCTGACTGAGCTTAAAATAACATCAGATACGACAAATTATCAAAGGAGTGAAGGTTAAGAGTCTTCTTTTTGGGAACAGGTTAGTAAACAAAGTATTTCTGACTTAAAGCAAACAATGGGGAAGTACGTCTGAAACATCATTTTCTCTTCTTAAACAATGTTAATCAAATGTTACTTTTCAAGCAAGGTATTCAGGTAACTGGCACTTATCTGTCTCAAATTAACCTTAGGACACCTGTTAAATGATCACTATTTAAGGTACCATTTACCACTAAGGGAGGGGAAAACAAATCTTCAAGTTAAGATTCAGCAGACAAGTAAAAAGACCGATTTGTTCATATAACTCTTCTTGCTCATCTGCCAATCAGATAGGAGGAAAAAGACATGACTGAAATAGAAAACTATATAAAAGGAAAAGAGAGAAAAATATAGGAAGCTTGGCTAAAGAAACCCAAACAGAGCTCAAATCAGATGCTCAGTTGTGTCAAAAATCAATTAAAAGCATACAAAGAACAAAATATTAGATTCTGCACAAAGCAATTCCTGAATTGTTTCTAGGTGTTAGAGGCCCTTTTATTTTCTCCATATCTCTTTACTGCAGATCATTCAAAACATAGTAAAACTGCAACAGAAAAATAATTATTATTTTGGCTTGGCTTACACTGCAAAACATAATTAGAAAACTAATTATTACTTGTGTTAATTTTCCAAAACAGATTTTGTCAAACCATAAACTATTAAACATCTTATTTAAATTATTTTCCATTTTAAGCTTGTTGCTGACAGCATCTCTGACTTCACAATAACATGCTCACCCCTTTTGGATCCTTGGCAAAGTAACTCCCACTGGATCCTTGAGAGATTCTTTCTGGAAAAACTCCACACTCTATAGCTTGTTCTGCTCTCAGAATAATTTCTGCAAATTCTGGATCATCTAAGAATATATTCATATCAGCAGTGTGTCCCGTATGCCCTGAAAAAAATAAGAAAGCAAGCAATCCTAAGTGTACTTTGTAGTAGAAATTAACAACAATATAAGTTAACACACTGAAAAGCTAACAGCCTTTCCTCCTAATGCCTATTCAATAACAGGCTGAAAAATCTGGTCCATTAAATCAGTGCAATTTCCCCCACTGCTTTACCCACACCTCATCAGTGCTTTGTTTAAAAAAGAGTCAGCCAAATCTGCAACAAATAATTTGAGGCTACCATTGCAAAATGCTTATACTTCCCACGGTTCTTTTTTTTTATTATTATTTTTATTTACATAAGGAAGCCTATAAGAAAAAAAAAATCTTCAAAACCATCTCTGTAAAAAAAAGTACTAAGGATTTTACATACCATTTTCACTAAGATTTTTATGTCCTTTGGTAGGGAAAGATGCCTGAAACTAAACTGTCCCTTCCTCCCTATTAGAATGGTATCACACCAATCATGAAACAGCTTGGCTAACACTTTCATTACCTGCCAGTGAAATCATTCCCAGAACAATCCGTTACATGCAGCACCAACAAGTGGCACCAATATCCCAGTGAAGCAGCACGCCACCACCATTCCAACACTGAAACACTAGCAACTACTTGTACAGTTTCTTTACATACCTACCAAAAGATCAAGCCTATGCAGGCATTTATGCAAACTCTGTAACTGTATGCAAACACTTAGAAAGATAACTAGAAGAGAAGTTGTCAGGATTTAATATTTCTTCTTTAAACTTTTTCAAACTCTTTCTTTGTGAGTTTTGAAACTGTAGATTTTTGGACCTTGCTTTTAAGGCTAGGATTATCCCACATTCTTACTGAGGGCATTTTAATGGGTCTCTGCATTAGGGCTCATTTCTGCATTCAAAAAAACCTACATTATTCTAAATTAAACATTCACAGATAAAGTTGCCTTGTTCCCATTTCAGCGCTCGAAGAAATGCCAGGTAAAACAAAACGCAAGCGTTCTTCTGCAGTGACAACTGACACAGAAAAGATACTCCTAGACACTTTGTGGAAAGTCAAATGAAAAAGAAAAGCACTCTTGATGTTCTGGAACACCTTTTTGTAGCACTGGACATTCTTTTGAGTTCTCTAGAACATGACCACTTGCCTGCATGAACCAGCCACCAATAATAATATGGCTTCCTAACAAAAACACTACAGAGCCTATGACATAAGAAAACCTTAGTTTAAAGTCAGCACCAGGAAGAGAAGCCCTAAAACTAAAACCAGCTTATTCTTGAGGATCCACAACTACAGGACATTGGATCAGAATCTGTTAGACTACTTGACCAATACTTCTGCAATAAACTACAGTTTAATTTTAAGACTTCAATTGGGACTGTTGGGGACAAGCAATAAATTGCATTTCATAGAGTCAGCCACCAAGAGAGGGAGAGGGAAGTAAACCAAAATAAACACAGTATACTTTTATGGAAAAAGAATCACTTTCAATCTGTAGTTCTTATTCAATATTCAAGCCTCAACTAGCTCTACATGACAAACCATCACACAGCGGAGACGTGACTGCTATGTATTTTTGTCAGTGAAAACAAAATCAGGGTTGTGCATTATACTGTTACCAAACAAAACCCAATACCCATATTAAGTTGCTCTGCACATTAATATTCCAGATGAAGAGGACCTGCAGATGAACTTTCTACCATGGGGACTAAAGCTGTCTACGTGGACAACAACTTTCTCAGAGGTCAGTTTTTATCTTCAGCGCATTCATTCAAGAATCTAAGACTGTAAGTCTCCCTGCCTTAGGGAAATTCTTCAATCATGTCTTTTCTAACATAAAAAATAACTGCAGGAAAAGTACATTCAATTAAAAGTCAAATTAAAAGCAAAGAAACCACATTAAGCTGTATGCTCAAGAAAAAAAAAAGGAAAAATGTTTGAAACTTATGATTTGTTCAATATGGCTACCGAGTTACTACAGAGCCTTCTGTTACCACAGTGATGTGGCTTTACAAAAACATACGGGCTGCAAACAAGGAAACGGGCAGTTTTCTTTCAGTTTATCAACACTCTTCAGATCAAAATAACCCATTCTAATTGAAGGTAGTATTGGCTGAATGTAGCAGGGTTTTCTGAGATGTTTTCTTAACAATTTTAATCAAGTTTTCCACTGTGAAAGCATGTTAAAGTCACAACTTTATCCCAGTAGTTTATAAACTTATAACTACTCAAGTTTTTTTTCTTGCAATCACTCTTGAAAACTGCTCACTCGTTACAATCCCACTCAGGAGACACAGTCTAACTACCAAAACTGTCATCCACACATACACCTCAACCCATTCTTCTGTCACGTTAACGTGACACACTAAACTAACACATTTTGCAAGAGTTACATGTATCAACACCCTCAATACTAAGTTAGCTTTATACTTAAAATAAAAAAAAAGCCTACAAGAAAGCTTAGGGGGGACTTTTTACAGAGGCCTGTAGTGATCTGATGAGGGGTAACGCTTTGAATCTGGAAGAGAGTAGATTTAGTGTGTAAATAATAAGGAAATCCTTCACTGAGGGTGTTGAGACACTGGAATAGGTTGCCCAGAGAAGTCGTAGATGCTCCCTCACTGGATGCATTCAAATGCAGGTTGTGCAGGGCCTTGAGCAACCTGGTCTAATGGGAGGTGTCCCTGCCATGGCAGGGAGGGTTGGAACTTGATGGTCCTTAAGGTCCCTTCCAACCCACGCCATTCTGTGATGCTATTTCAACACTAACATGATCAAAGGCAGTCTCTTCAAACAATTCCATCTTTTTCTATACAGAGTCTCATACATTGACCATAATTCTATTATGAAAACACTTTCTGTGTTGCAATAATGTGCATGAATAACATGTCGCACATTTATTGCGCCTGACACATGAAACAATGCTGTACCTTCAAGTGTTAGCCATGCAGAAGAGGTACAGACAAGAAAACAAGAGCAAGAGATGAGATGCTGCCATGAATCACAGTTCTGAGATGTTCTTACATATTCTTGGTGCAGACCCCAAGTAGTACTCTGCATTCATCACCCTAATGGCCCCAGTGGTGCAAGACCCACAGCTCTGGTCTCCCCCGGAGCACTAGCTATGTTTTGCTAGAAGCACTGTCTCATTAACACATCATAAGCCTTGGGGGAACAAGACAGAATAGTTACTAGCATAACTTACTTTGCTCAAACCAATGGCATTTTTGTTTGGATTTTTTTTTTTTTTTAAACACACTAGTGTTGCAAAATGAACAATTTTTATCAATTTCTGGCAAATAATATTCCTATGATATAATTATGACAGTTAAGTAATAAGAGTCCACAGACTTCAGTCAGCAGACTTTTCCTATTTTTTTTTACACATATTTTCCTAGTATTTACATGTATTTACAAAGTTGCAGAGTCAGAAAGCTTGAAGGTCTAAAGAAACAAATTAAGCAATAAATATTACAGTGTTTATCATCTTGCTCCTATATTTAGGGCAAGATAATGGCCACGCTTATGCTTTTTCCACATTGCTAACTTCTTTCATTTCTGAATTTTTGCATCACAGTTCTTTCTTCAAGACTGGATTTCAAAACATGTAAAGCAAAACAGTTTTTTTTAATGGAAACCAAAAATATGACATACGAGTCCACATCTAAAACTCTTAACACATGTGACAGTACAAAGAAGGGAACAGATGACTGCAGCAGAGAACAGAAACAGTAAAGTTTTTTTACAAGATGAAAAGATGAGGGCCACAAGCAAGCAATTGCTGGAACGGGCCGGACAAATGGAAAACTTGTGAGACTTCTCCAAGTGTTAAGGAAGCAGTGGCCAGTCCCACCACAGAACACAGTCTGTCAAACACACCAAGCCAGAAGTTTCAAAAACGATGAGAAACAAAGCAAAGCCCAACAAAACAGAAGACAGAAATCAAAGAGAAATAACTGTGGAGACACTTATACACTTATGAAGACACAAATGAGTTCGTGCAGTCCTGCACATAACCAGAAAGCATTCGAATTTGGAGCCATTCCCGGCACTTTCCCCCTTCAAAGCGTATTAGCAAGCCCACATGCTGAGCAAGAGCAACACACCTCGGCCCCTCGCCGATGCTGTGCCTTCCGATAAACGCTCGTAACAAGCTCCCTACGAGAGACGGGCACCTGAAGGAGGCACGGCATGCCAAGCGCCCTTTAGTCCCTACAGGTATCTCCCTAGCCTCGCTGGCAGGACAGGGCAAGGCAGGGTCCCAGCGGCTGCCAGGCAGCCCTCCCCGCGCAAAGCGCCCTGCCCCGAGCCGCGCTGGCGCACCCCCCCGTGGCTCCCCCACCGCCTCCAGCCGAGCCCGGCGGGGGAGGCAGCGGCCTCGGGCCGTACCTGCGGCGGCGCGGGGCTTCTTGTCCCAGGCGGCGCCCGCTCGGCGGCCGCGGCCGGTGCCCGACGCCCGCAGGAGAGGCTCGTCCTCTCCATCCCCCTCGGGCCCCGAGTACTCCTCACCCTCCTCCTCCTCCTCCTCGAGCCCCAGCTCCCCACACAGCCTCACAGCCCCTCCAGGGGCAGCTTTTGCCCCTTGCGACCCACGCCAGGGCGGCCCTGACTGAAGCGCCGGCTCCGCGAAGAGCAGCAGCTGCTCATCGGGCTCCTCGGCACCCGGCTCCGCCATGGGCGGCCGCGGCCTGAGCGCGGCGAGAGGCAGGGCCGGGCGGGCTCAGACCCCTCCGCCGCGGCCCATAGCGCACACCCGCTCCCGCCCGCCACGGCAACGGCGCCTGTCACGGCTCTGCGCACGCGGCACCGGCGCCCCGCCCCCGCCGCCTCACTACCTGCCTTAAAGGGGCCGCGGCCCCAAGCGGCGCCTCCCAAGGGTCCCCGCGGCCTTGGGCCCTGAGAATGCCTCCGAATCTTCCCGCGTGTTTGAGCGGCATCGGGCTTCGGAGGGGCCGGTACGGGCTCCAAAGCCTTCCCCAGGCCAGCTGCCATCCATGGCGCTAGTGCACCAACCCGCAAAGCCAGCCTCGGGGAACCGCGGGGGAGGTCCCGTGAGGTGCCTGGGGGTCAGCCCGGGGAGGGAACGAAAGCTGCTGGTGCGAGTGCTGGGCAGCTGGCATCGGTCTGCAGGCAGTTCAGACAGCCTACGACTGTCGTGATCTGCTCCACGTTCCCCGAGAAAAATCTCAGGCACAGACCCCCTCTGTACCTGTGTTGTTTTCACTGCTAGTCCTTTCCCGACAGCACCCCTGAAACGTGCTGTATTTCTACACCTGAAACAGGCGCGTGTCCCCTGGCCACCGCTTCCCACTAGCCAGCTGCTCTCCCCATTCTTCAAAAGACATTGCTCTACACCGTCAAGGTAATTTTGAAAAGGAAGCCAAAGCACAATGTAAGTGATGCCAGTATGAGTATGTCACCACCATTTCCATGTTCCCACAGCCATCCCTGCATTGTTAACTGGAAGGAAGAGAACGCAGCTACAGCCCCAACAGGCTGCCTCAGACTTGGACTTGGGTGCCCTACTCAGGCACCTCTCTATAGAGGAGCGGTTTTCCTCGCTGCGGTACACAAAGATTTGGGCAAAATAGGGGAGAAAGATATACGCATGGAGTACTGGGGCGCGTAGAACTGGGATTCTGGATCGTACTGGGACCAAGTCAGTTGCCAGCTAAACTAGTAATTCCACATATTTATTATTCATTATTCTCATAATTATTAATGAGGATACATTCTGCACATTACCTGGATCATGGAAAAAAAGAAAAATTAGTCTGCTTGGTTACTGCCAAAATAGAACCATACTGAAATACTTGACTTGTGTTTGTTTTGTCTCAAGTTACCTGTCAGCCAGTGGACTTTGGAACTAAACCGAGTGTCATTTACTTATATAGCTATTGATATCTGTAACATTTGATAAAATCTGTTCACAGTTGTGTTTCTGTTTCTATTCCTTTCTATTGAAAGTGAACAGAGTCAGCTGTGACTCCAGATGAACTGCCATTTTATACTAGGCAGTAAACAAGTGTACAAAAGGTACAACAACTGGATGCAATTTTCTGTACAGAAAACCATTTCAGTGTTAATTCCCGCGTGAAGCAGACAAAAAGATCAGACTAAAATGGGAGAAGTCTGACATGTTGCCCAGCAGACTGTTAAGGAAGACTACATCTCCCTTCAGCTATCTTTGTTATGAGTTGTGTTTGTTTCAATAGTGTTTTGTCAAACAGAAATGACTTTCTACAAACTCTGAAAGTTCTTCATTTTGAAGAAACTAAACAAGAAATAACTCCTTAGTTATTTCTTCTTGTTTACAGATTCATCTACACATGCTCATGTATGTCTAAACGCAGTTAACTGTTCGTTTTCATCTTCTACTGCAATGAGAATTATGCAACTTGCTCACAGGTCTTGATCTAACAAAGTCTTTACATTGCCTCAATCTTCAGTAGTACAGAGTTCAAACACTACAACAGCTCTTCATTAAACAAAATACACATTACCATCATCGTTATTAACAAAATATTAATTTCAGTTCTGAGTTGCTAACACTGTCAATTAGCCACCTGGATTAAAATGACTAACAATTAAATCATGCAAATAAGTCGGATCATTTTCCTCACACTAACACTTTTGTCGCTACCCTTCTAATCCACATACCATGCACTGTCATCTAATACACATCTGAGCTTTATGTTGAAACATTGCAGTGGGAAAAAAAAAAAAGAAAAAAAAAAAAAAAAGAAACGAGGAATAAAAGCACAATCGTGGACTTTCAGCTTTAGGTGAGCGCCCTCTTGTGATGCGTTAGTTAAAGAATAGCTGCTCAGCATTGCCAAGTACCAGCGACACGACACGTCCTAACAGTTCAGATGCAGTACGACTACCGGGACTAAAAGCGAGACAACTTAACTTGCAAAGTTTTTCACTTCACAAGGACTAAGAATATGTGAATTATAGTTTGAGCCAACAATTCCAACAGGCGTGTAAGATTATTGTCAGAATGCTTGGAAGATCTTAATCAGGCTTATTAAACCTACAGAAGCAGGATGGTCACTATGTACTTTTCACACGTTAATTAGCCTTCTGAGCTTAGAACTGTAAACCAGAAGGATCAGATATTACTTCATAAACAAATTCGGTTGACCGAGCACAGGCTGGTTAAAACTAAACAGTGGAACAACCACACTGTGTGCGTAGCGCACCTCATTGTTTGCACACTGGCTACCGGTTATTTTAGGAAAGCAAAAGGCAATCTGCCAGCCCCCAGGGCTGCCCGGGTGCAAAGGACAGCGGAGGAAGCCGGGGGCTCAAGTGCCCCGAGGAGTTCCTGTGCTCCAGGGAAGCTTCCACCTGCTAAGGCTTCACTGGCAGTTCCAGTCCCAGATTTCCTACTGGTGTAATTGTCCTTTCCTAAATGATGTTAAAAAAAACAAAACCAAAAAACCAGTTAGCTCTCTCTTGGTAACGTGTGTTTTCCCCTGTAACACAATGATTGCATTGCCTCCGCAGCCCTGGCAGGCAGGCCTGGCCGCAGCTGCACCACGGGAGCAGATTGCTGTTGTTTGCCGTGGACAGTGACACAACCACCTTTGCTCACAGAGGCGTCCTGAGGAGCAGAAGAGGTTGACAGGAACCTTACAGGCAGTTATGTGGCTGTTGCCAGCAGTCTAATACCCAGCTTTAAGGCTGTGGCGGTAGGGGAAAAACAAACCAGGAACAGGTTCTTCACAGCCTAGAAAGCTGCTTTCTCACAGGCTTCCCCGCCGCAGTGGGAGGCCGCTGGTTGCGGGAGCCCAGGCTGCCCCTGGAAGGCCGACTCTGAGGGCGGGAAGCAGAGTTCTCACCCGGAGGCTTAGGGCCAAGGCCGCCAGGGGCCCACGCGGCCCCTGTACCTGCGCAGGGGGCGCTGAGCGGCTCCGGCCCGCTGCGCCAGTCGCAGGCTGCCCCCGGGGCCCGCCCTCCGCAGGAGAGCCCTCGGGTGGAGAGCTCTCGGGTGGCCGAGCGCGGCTCAGCCCCTGCGCGGGGAGGGGCCCCGGCGCTCCTCGGCGGCGCATGCGCCAGCCTCTCCCGCGTCCCTCTGCGGCGGGACCTGCGCGGCTCGGGGCGCCTCGTTTGGCGGCGCCGCACGCAGCTGGAGCCGAGGGGGAGCGGCGGCAGCAGCCGGTGCCGTCGGGAGCCGCGCCGCCACCCGCCCCGCGGCCATGAACGCGGAGAACTTCGGCTCCAGCGAGCGGCTGGTGACGGCGGCCTACGTGCGCCAGGGGGCGCAGGGCCGCCGCGCGCACGAGCTGCGCCTGCGGGCGCTGCTGGAGCAGGTAACCGGGGCCGCCCCCGCCCCGCCGCTTCCTGCCGCCGCCCTGGGGTCGGGGAGAACGGCGCGGAGCTGCCCGCCGGCATAGCGGGCCCGGCGCGGGGCCCCGCGGGGGAGCCGCCCGCGTCTGATCGCCGCCCGGCTCCGGCGTAGTCAGAGCGTCCCCGCACAGCCCCGTGAACGCGTGGGCCGGCCGGGCCCCGCCGACACCCGGGCCGCGCCGACACCCGGGCCGCGCCGACACCCGGGCCGCGCCGCCCCGGCAGCTCCCGCCCTGGCGCCCCGGCTCTCGCTGACCTGCCGGGCTGGCGCTGCCGCGGTGCCGGCGCGGCTCGGGAGAGCTCGGCGCGCTTTGCCGTGGAGGCTCAGCCCTTACGGAGCCCCAAAAAGAAAGGTTGCGTTTGGGAGAAAAAAATAATTCCGTAGGTTGTGCCTTTGCCGAGAAAGGCCCAGCAGACAGTTAAAGAATTTTTCTAAAAGAACAAAATACTAACATTTACATGAGGTAAAAAAAAAAGGTACTTACAAGGTTACTAAAAAATGTGTTCCTTTGTCTCCAACGTACAGAAACCATTATCAATGAATTCTCAAATGATTAAGTTGTTGAAGGGCCTTAGTCACATCACCCCCTGTTTCAAACGTCACTTTCATAGCACGCTTCAGAAATGAAGCCATTTTCCTGAATTCTTTTTGCTGGTACTGGGACATGGAAAACAAACCTCTCTGAACTGTTGAGCTGCCATAGTAATGCTTCGATGGCTTTATGGCTCCCTTTCCTCTGAGGATCTTTTCTGCAGTTTGCAAAGATGAGTGTGGTACTTACTGCGGTGAAGAGCACAAGAAAGAGAATGTCTCTGGGTTGCAGGTTTCTTTGACCATTCTGTAAGCGTTTTCCCTACCTATTACAGAAAAACTAGAAAGGAAAATAAGCGGATAGGAAGATGTGTTACAAGTGAAACTCCATTTCCCTTTAGCTCATAATGAAGGGTTTTGGTCGTATGTTACCCAGTTACCACCTTTTCATCCATTTTGCTCTGTAGTAGTAGTAGATTTTTGTCTAGAGAATACATAAAATGATCTATAGTCTTCTAGGGAGTAATTAACACATATGTGCTGCAGTATTTTGTCTGTACCTTAAGGAACACTTGAAAGTGAAAACTATCCTGACTATTTTAATATCAGGATATGCTAATGTAATTGTAATATATGGAAAAATCATTTCTCTCAGTACAGGTTCATAGCATTGGATGATATAAAACATCATGGGAAAGGATAACATTAATCGAGTAAGTTGCATAAAGTTTTGTTCATTTTTAATTTCCAAGTTTGGTAGTTACCTTTATTTTATTATTAAGGGAAAATGTCCTGAAGATGGATGGGATGAAAGCACCATTGAACTGTTTCTCCATGAGCTTGCTATAATGGATAGCAATAACTTCCTGGGCAACTGTGGTGTGGGGGAGAGGGAAGGAAGAGTGGCATCAGGACTCGTCGCACGAAGGCATTACAGGTACAAATTACTGGTAATTTAAATTATTCAGGTTCACTGTTAATGCTTTCAAATGGCATACTTTATTGTGTCTTACTGTCTGAGATCTTGATAGCATTTGAAAAAAAACTATTCAATACTGAACTGATACAACTTTCTGCACTGAATTTTCTTCAATAACTCATTGGAAAGTCTTGAGTGAAACAAAAATCTTTTGTCAAGGTTATGTTCTGTATGCCCAGCAGATAGAAGCTTAAGATGTTGAGTTGACTGCATGCAAGGGAAACAGAGATCTGCTTTAAAATAATCCGTGCATTACTTGCCTTTTTTAATACTGTGCAGCTTTTTATCAGTAGAGTAGTAAAAACTGCTGCCCATTGTAAAGTATCAATTTTTTCTAGTGAGCAGCTATTTATATTTTGTTGTATTCATTTATATCTTTATATTTAGTTGATATGTATATGAAAATCCAGTCTATCTGTAATAAATTTTATATAAAGCAAGGAGATCCATAAAGACAAGAAGAGCTTTCAATAGCCTGTAGCCCTAGTGGCACTTGATGGGTATGTTGGATGCTATAATTCTAGAGGGTCTGCATTAATTTCTGAATGAATACACTTTTTGGTTTGGGTTTTGTTTGGTTTTTTAAAATAGAGTTCTGTGCTGAGTACCTTGCTGTGTTGCTTTATCTCACAGTGAGATTTTCCTGGAATGTTTCTCTGTGAAAGATTAACACAAAAGCATATTAGAGACCCGAAATTTAGTAAGCTTTACCATATGGAAGTTGAATTACTTAGGCTTAATGACTTACAGTACTGCGAAAAATTAACAAAGAAACCCAGGAATACATCACTTTGGCTTTTTTTGGGTTTGTTTTCTGTACTGCTCTCTGGATTAGGATGTGTGTGGTGAGGATGGTAGAGGGTCACAATGGGAAGAGTGTCTGAGGGAGTATTCCTTTCTGACAGTGCTGAAGAAAGCATGCCCAGCTTCTGGCCAGAGAGAGCCTGAGCTGGCATTTAGCTCCTGTTGGTCCGATGCAGCTCTGTCACCTGGCATCTCACCTTCACCTGAGAGTGTCAGCAACAGCAGGGAAAGGTGTAGAGATGTCCTCATTTCTGCAAGAAGTTTTACATGTAATTTTGGGGGTGATGAAGGTAGCCCTTGGGATGGTTCTCAAGCTGTCTTTCCTCGTGGATTAATAAATTCTAAAGGCTGGTCTCAGGGAGGATTGCTCCTTTGGAAGGAGTATGTATGTATAGAAAAGAAAAAGTAGTGGTATGAGAAAGCTGTTGAGAGTATAGAAGCGGGAACAAGGGAAGGAAATATTTTTGATGGAGTGATGATTATGTGCAATTTTCAATTAATTATCAAGCTGTTGTTGAGTTCAACTTATAGCTCGAAATGGGGAAAAAAAACACCTAAGGTGTAAAACTACGCTCCAAGAAGTTTTGAATTCCATACACTCATCAGAGTGCATTTTACTCTATTTCCAACACAGAAAGAGAATTAAAGCCATAAATAGGTGTGTATTGTTACTGGCTCACTCGAGCAGCTGCTGCATTTCAGCCATGGGTAAAGCTAGTTCTGTAAGCTTGTATTTTAGGAATGATTTCAGGATCCTCCACTCCTCAGAGGCGCTACACAGTGGCCGACATTTATAAACTCTGTTTATAAACTTAATTTATAAACAGAATGCAGAGAGATGATACCGTGTAATGCATAATATGGAGTAGTAGAATGAGGTAGATGAAGTGAAGATGTAGAAGGAGATGAGCAAAGCGATAAATTAACCTAAGTGTCTTTCAGGACATTTTGTCACAGTATATGTTACTTTTTTGCCCTGTGGAGATGAAGCATTTGTCAGTGGAGCATCTGTATAATACTACTATGCCTATGGTATCCTACAGTATAGGATCCAGTATAGGCAACTGATTTTTGTTTTCCTTGGAGTTGTGTGTCTGACCGTGTCAGCATTTATAACGCTAATTCAACGGACATCAAGAAGTGCTGATGTGTGCTTAAAAGGAACATGCCAGGTGCTAAAAGTCGTGCTACTATGGGTCTTCTTAGAGTTTTTACTTGCATACTGGAATATTGTTAATCTGATGATTAGAAAAAAACCCCACAACAAAAAAACAACAAACAAACCAGCGACAACAACAGAAAAACAATTTTCATACAAATATATGTAAATTCTTATAATGGAACTTGTCACGGCAGATATTGATCTTCCATTGAATACAGTATTTTCCACAATTATTTATCAGTTGAAATTCTTTTCAGTCAGCAAGAATTTTGCTTTGGGATGTGGAAAAAAAACCCTGATGTATGTTTTCAACCTTTCTTATTTAGGTTGATCCATGGAATTGGAAGGTCAGGTGATATTTCTGCAGTCCAGCCTAAAGCTGCAGGGTCTAGCCTTTTGAACAAACTTACTAATTCAGTAGTTCTGGATATTATAAAGCTGGCTGGTAAGTCTAAATCTGAAAATATCTCTTGATTGTGGGGGCATGTCATGGCTTGTTCATGTTAACGTCTGCCTTGCTTTTTATGTGCAGGTGTCCGGACAGTGGCCAGTTGCTTTGTGGTTCCTATGGCAACTGGCATGAGTTTAACACTGTGTTTTTTAACGTTGCGGCACAAGAGACCAAAGGCAAAATACATTATTTGGCCACGTATAGACCAGAAATCTTGCTTTAAATCAATGATAACTGCAGGTAAGAAGGAGCTGACTGATTATGCAGTGTATTCTTCTAACTTCAGGAGTCAATGGAGAACACAGTACTAAGGAAATTGTAGCTCACTCTCAGAGTTAGATACCTAATTTGTTTTCCTGAGGATGATGTAAAGACAAGGCTCACGGTTCAAATCTTGCTCTTAGATTTGAGCAAAAAGCATATGCATCCTGGGAATTGTGATCAGAAGGTGACAAGCTTTGCGCATTCTTTTCTTTTAGAACATGGGAAGCATCAGCTGCCCTGTTTTTTCTTAATCTTATGGTGTCACTCAGCTCACTCAGGAGATGAGTTTGGTGCCTTTCTTAGTTCTAACCTTAATTTCTCTCAAATGGAATTCCTTGTTTACCAGACTATTAAGTAAGCTATGTGTAGAAGTCTATCCCCTGCACTCAAGCTGTCCTCTCCTGCAGGCAGATGCATGGGATCAAGGAAAGGGCAAGTAAGGGAGACCGTAATTTTCCAGCTCAGTGCACATACCTGCAGGTGGTGGCATAGATTCTGGTCCTAGTTCCTAGGACACATTTATTTTTTGCACAAAAGACTCATTAGATAAAAATGACTAAACAATTGGAATCAGGGACTGGATCCTGTCCAGGTGAGATGCGGAGGTGTTTAAAAGGATCAGATCAGAACAAATAAAATATGTATGTAAGAAAAGTAGGAGTGTTTTCAGAATATTATGCTTAAATTAGAACAACAAGCTAAGGAAATTACATTTATAATGTAGAAGGTTGCAAGGAAATATAATTGTTCTGTTAATTTTTTTAATAGTTAAGATAGTTGCCATTTTATGTTAAAAGAACTAGCAAGTAAAAGTGAGAGAGAAGCAGGTATCAGACACCTAACAACTATTTCTTAAATGCAGTCTCTGTCTTCTAGATCACAAATTGAAAACCAGACTAGGACTAACTGCCAATAAATCATTCTAATCAAGGTCTTCTGTAGAGTCTTAAGCCTTAAATGTCAGTATTAAGGCATGATGTTGTGCCATGAAAGAAAAATTCACATAGCTACTGCCATGTTACACTGCTTTGGAAATCACTCTTTCCCTTTCCGCCCTCCTCTTCTCCTTTACTTTCATTCAGTAAGCTGAACATCCCTCTATTTTATTAAGTAAGTCAGTCACTTCAGTTACCATGGTGTTGCTGCCATGCCACGCTTGTCTGGGGAAGGGAATATATAGTTTACAGTGGTTTATTCTGCAAATAAAACCTTTCTGATTTATTTATTTTTAAGCTAGAAATTTGAGCAATTGCCATGGCAGGCTTCCCTCTCCAAGAAACAAACTCATTAAATGCTAGGTTAGGTTGACCTTGCCTTTGTCTAGCTGAATCTTGAAAATCTTTGAGGATGGAGGTTCCACAACCTCTCTGGGTAGAATTTCCAATGCTGTGCTGTACTCTGAATGAAAAAAAAAAGCTTTTAAAGATGTTTTATTCTGAACTTCTCAAGGCAAAATTTGTTACTGTTGCCTCTTACTGTATCCTACCAAGGAACAGAATATAACAGAACAGTTGGAAAGGACCTACAATGATCATTCAGTCCAACTGCCTGACAATTTCAGGTCTGACCAAAAGTTAAAGCATGGTGTTAAAGAGCATTGTCCGAAAGCCTCTTAAACACTGACAGGCTTGGGGCATCAGCCACCTCTCCTTGGAAGCCTGTTCCAGTGTTTCACCACCCTCTTGGTGAAGAAATGCTTCCAGTCTGAACCTCTTCTGGCACAGCTTTGAACCATTCCCACACATCCTACCCCTGGATACCAGGGAGAAGAGATTGACACCTCCCTCTCCACTTCCCCTCCTCAGGAAGCTCTAGAGAGCAATGAGATCACCTCTCAGCCTCCTTTTCTTCAAACTAGATAAGACCCAGAGTCTTCAGCCACTCCTCACAAGACATTCCTTCCAGTGCTTCAACAGCATCCCCTGGATGCATTTGAGTGCCTTCACATCATTCTTAAATTGTGGATCCCAGAGAGTTTATCTTTGTCTCTTGTCTTTGTAATTCCCTTTCAGATGTTTTGGGGCTGATATGAGATACTCTCCTTAGCCTCTTGAGCAGCCCATTCCAAAACTGGCAATGTTCTAGCATTTGGAGGAAGGGGATAACTTCATTTTTTCAAATGTTTTTCATATGTGTCCTTGAGAAAAACCGTATGAGGTTCAACTGCTGTACATCTTAAATACAAACTTAAACGGGATTTTTAAAGTAAAAGATTTGGGAAATAGCTAGGATTTTATGATATGACAAAGTTCGCTTTCAAAATGAGGTCAAACATGGACATTTTTATCTTTTAAAAAGTAATTTGGAAGTTTATAGATTGAATAAGGCAGTCTTACGATGAAAGTCATTTCATAATGATCATTATTCCATTGCTACATCTGATGGCATCCTGTTTTAGAGAGGCTGGTTTAGTACGCTCATGTTTTACAAAAATGTCACTTAAACACTTTAATTGGGAGGAAAGAGGTTTATCTGTTTTTAGAACAGTCTTCAAACCTGTTGCTGTTGCATGCAAACAATGTAAGGTAAGCTTTTGTTTGGAGTCCAGTATTTAACACAGTGTCGTTTTTAGTTACGGATATGGTACAATAAACCAGTTAATTCGTCTGTGTTCTTGATCCAAGTCTTACAGAATCTGTTCAAACAACAGAAGCAAGAAGATTTTTTCAGATTTATACTGGAACTAGAAGCCCACAATCAGAGATTTGATGAGACACATTCAGGTCTTGCTTTTTCTTGGCCAGGTTTTGAGCCTGTGGTGATAGAAAATGTTTTAGAAGGCGATGAGTTACGGACAGACATCAAAGCAGTGGAGGCTCAAATCAAGGCGCTTGGTGCTGAAAATATTCTTTGTGTGCATTCTACAACGTCTTGCTTTGCTCCAAGGGTACCTGATAGGTAAGTACTCTTTGTAAGAAGTGTGTTATTGCTTACTGTAAAACAAACAAACAAAAATCCCCCACCAAAACCAAACAAAACCTCCATTATTTTGAATGTCCATCTTCCTAAAATTACTTTATTACTGCCAACAGTTAGTAAATATACTTTAGTCTGCTTGCTTAAGGAAAGTGGGAGGTTGAAACAATATTCCACTTTCAGGAAAGTGTATTAAGAAAGTAGAATAATGCAGGTTTTCCTTCTGTCACATAACTGAGGTTGATGATGATGTCTTGAGGTGAAAGGAACGCCATTTTGGCAGTGGTTTTCTTATCATTTCATGGAAGTAGTAAAAGTAGACTTTCATAGAAACATAGTCCAGGAAATGTAGTTCCACATTTCAATATTAATGTTGCCCTTTTCTACTTTTCTTCTCTAGCTAATGATGAATTTTCCCAAGCTGTTAATATAGTAAAAAAACCCCCAAACCCTACAGCTAAATTTAAAAGCTTTACTTGAGTTACTCTTTCAGTATTGTACTGATGCTTTTAAATGTAGTGTCTCAGTTGTTCCACTTCAATTTTTTTTTTTTAATTTTTCACAAAATTGAAAAGGCTTGTATTTAGACTTCCTCTGCAGTGCATGCTTTTTTGTTAGTTACTTTATCTAGAAAATGTAGTTGAATATTTGCAAGTGTAGGAAAGAAACATTACTGCCTCTGAAAGTAAAGATATGTTTCACTGTTTTCCTACCTTAAAAAAAACCCCACCAATAGTTATCATAGATTAACCCAGTTGCTAGAGGGAAGTTAAAATCATATAATTCTGTCAGAATGCTACGAACATGGCTTGAAGTTGACTTGCAGATTTATTGGCTAACTTAAATCACAGCTATCAAAATTGAATAGTCTTTTTTATAGCTTGGGTAAATGAATCTTTTTCCTTATCTGCCACCTCTTTTTGACATGCAATTGTTTTGTCCTCTGCAACTAAGAGATGAATTATTAGGTAGTGGCAGTGTGTTATGATATACTACAGATATAGGAGGATTTGAAAGCACTTTCTATTTAAAGGATATTGTCAACTATTGAAGGCCATAACATTCATCTTCCTACGGAAAGGAAAATCCTGTACAGCATTTCTGGAGGGTACCATTTTAAATGTCTATTTTTAAATATCTTGCATTTGTAAGGCTTTATTTATCTGTGGTGCTGATGATTTACAATTTTAAGTGGCTTAGGATTGTTAAAAGGTCTGGGTAAGAGTTTTATGTCTGTGTACCTATAGCTTTCCTTTGAAGTATTATTTAACTTTCTGGGAATAATTTCCTAGTGTATAAACCTCCTTCCTTGGAGAGATGTCAATTCTCAGTCTTTTGCCTGCTGTTGCTGGGAGTTGTCTCTAAAACTATTGTATTTAAAAGATAACTAAAGGGAAAAAAATGTCTTTGTCAGTTAGTTTATGTACTTAGCAGACTCGGTATCTTGTTACTTTCATTAATATCAGAAGAAAGAGGAAGGTTTTCTTTTTATGAACCTTCACAAGCAGGAGTGAAAGAAAGAATAAGAAAATACTTCTGTAAGTCCTATTTGTGACTTTTAAGCACTCAGGTATTACTGAAACTTCAATTTATGGTTTAGTATTTCTGGTAGGACTAGCTGCACTTGTAATGGTTCATTTTAAGCCCTGGAAGCAGACAAGTGCTGTGTATAATTGTTTGCTTCCATTGCAGAATCACGTGCTCTTTTCAAACTGTAGCACTCTCATACTGTATTGTAATATGGACCTAATTGTTCAGTTTTTAGGAAAAGAGACTTCTCAGTACTTGTAGAAGATAGCTTATTGCTCCCTTAAATCTCAGAGGGCAAGAAAGACAAACATACATAGCACTGCAGTTTGGTGAAAGTCTCCACCTGTATTTCAAAGGAAGCCTCTAAGAAACTGTTTTCCTTTGAGTCCCTGTGGAAGGTGAGGAATGAGTCTGATTAAGATCAGCAGTTCAGAAGGCAAAAACTTTGCCCTGTGTATTGTTACATTTCCTGAAATATTCTGTTAATGTTACGTAGTCCAGGATTCTGGATGTTGATAAATGTGAAAAATGATTGGACATGCAGCTCCTGCCAGATACCTCCAAATATCTTGACTGTAGAAGATCAATACGTACATTATATTAGTGGTGTTTCCCAGTCATTAAATACTTGTGATTTCTTTAGGGATAATACGGGCATGATGATGTTTTCCGAAGGAGTGAGGTTCAGCAAATTTAACCTGAGGTTTGCGGATGAGTTTTGCTTTACATAACGACACTAGGCAATAGAAATAGAATGCAAAGGAATGTCACCTCTTGGAAGATGTTTTCATACTCTGTCACATTTTATATGAATGTCAGTAAATTGCAGTGAGAGGCTGTACAGAAGGAGATAGAGTAAAAATGCATTGCGGGTTTAGAGTTTCCTGATACATTTTTTTTTAAATAACACTACCTTTATCATAATTTGAAATTATTATATATTAACTCTTTTTTTTTTTTTTAAAATACATTTTATTTCTGAAATACATTCACAAGTTCGGGGGAAATTAAGATTTTATTTTTTTATTTTTAAATAGAGCGTGATTGGTGTACTTCAAAACAAGGTATAAGTACATGTATGTGCAAAATGATGAGGGCCCTGAGCCAAAATGACCCATACACCCACATAAATCCTAGTTTGACTGAAACAGCCAATCCAGGCTGAGCGCACTGTGATTTCAGGGATTTCTAAAGGCAAGTGAAGAGTTGTCTTTATTTCTGAATAAACAGTTGAACAAATGTTTAATTTGTTGATCTCCACATTCATACATTTTGGAAGTCTTCATTCCTTTGAAGAATATCTTTTCTGTTTTGAAATATGCAAGTGAGATTTCAGACAAAGGATTGAAATATAAATTCTTTAAAATAAAGAGAAGCATGTAAAAACTTCCTGCTCTGTGATGCTTTTAGTTCCCAAGATACATCTTGAAACTTCTATTAGGCCATCTACAGGTTGAATATTAGAAGAAAAGGAAAAAAACAAGTGTGAACACCTAAAGCTCTGTTAGTTATCATTAAAAAGGTATAAATAAATGCTTATATCTGAAACAGAATGATTTGGGATTTATTACATGGTTTCCAGACAAAACTGTCAAGCATGAAAATGTTGAGCCTCGGTAAACCATTTGTAGTATATGTAAAAGCTTAACAGAATTTTCTTCTTAACCTTTATAGCTTAAGGTGACAAGGGCTGCCTTTAAGGTACTAACAAAAAAAAGTTGTTTTTCCCATTCTGACCTCCCTGTAGACCTTTCAGTCTTTTAATGGTCTGATTTGTAACATGAGTTACAGTTACCAAAGCCCCTCTGTATTACAATTTTATTCTCATAGGCTGGAGGAACTGTCTGTGATTTGTGCCAATTATGACATTCCCCATATTGTCAACAATGCGTATGGAGTTCAGTCTTCAAAATGTATGCATCTTATCCAGCAGGTAGGAGCTGTGTATTTCCAGTCATCATTTTGTTAACAAGCGTAAGTAAATCTCTGATTGTAGTTAAGACTAGCAAGTTTTATCAGACATTTCGCAGCTTTGACACTAATCCCATGCCTTTCTGATATTTGAAAACATTTTTGAGAAAGCAGAGCAGCGGGAAATAGAATTTACAAATAATATTTGTTATTTCTGTTACGTGCTTTTTATATAAGAAACCCAAATTTATTTAGGTTTTGTTTATGTTCAAGTGTCTTTCATAATGGAAAAATGTCCTTAATAAGCTTTCTTAGAATACTTCCTAGACTTGTTGTCTAAAAATGAAATAATGGATCATACCTGAATAGGGATTAAACCTTCAACAGAATGCCAGTTACAGATTTTCAATTGAAGGTACAAGATTCTACAGCGACACTTTGGAGGTGTTGTCATTGCTAAAATATTGTTGGCACAGAGAATGGCTGAGGGAACTGGATTTAGTTCAGTGTTGTGTTCAAAAAAGTTTGATTTCTGTTGCAGTTCAGTTTGAAAAAGAGGCTGCTTAATACCTGATACCAGCTGTGATACTTGGAATCCTTGCATTTTTGCTCATTGCAATGGACGTGCACTGTTTCTTCAATATTTCTCTTTTCTTTCTGATGCCCCTATCAAAAGAATAGGAGGATATTTTTTTAGCAGGATCCAGGGGATTCTGAATTACTATGAATTGAATATATGCAGGTCTTTTTTTCTAATTAAGGCAACATGATGGTATTAAGAGGGCACAGACCAACTTGATATATAACTATGACAGGAACATCATGTTGGCATTTCTAAATCTTGAGAGATTAAAGGAATTTGAAAAACTTGAAGTGATAGATGAAATAGAAAATGGCATATGCTTTATTTGTAATGTACTTGGTAAATGTTTATTGCATTTAACTTGCACAAATTTAGTGAAATTCTAAAGTGAAGGGAGCAGTGGAATTGCTGAGTTTTACTGGATTATCTAATGATAATCTTTTCTGACTATAGAGCTACAAATAGAACTGTTACTCTTAGTTTCTGCGTTTCTTTGGTTCTTGATAGGTTTGGGGTTTTTTATTTGTTCTTTGATTATGCAAATGTATACATCTGAGCTCTGTTTTATTTTACATTTATTTACAAAAATTGATTTCTTGCAATAGAAAATGCACTGCCTCTGAGGAAGTAGTTATTAATGAATACTTAGGAATATGTACACGCTGAGCACAGTGTGAACAGAACTTGCGAGAGTATCACAGGAAAGAGCTTTGGAGGCCATTTCATTTGTCATGCTTTTCTTCTGGTGGTCTCCTGTCAATTAAATCAGATGGTAGCTGCTCATATTCATCTTCTCATTGAAAAGCTGACAAACTCAGAGTGCTTCTTCCTATCTCCCATGCACTAAGCTATTAAAACATAGAAATAATAACTGTGGTTTAGTTGGATCTGCTTTTTTCACTCTGCCACAGGTATTAACTCTTCTTCTGTTTCTTCAGTTTAGTTTGTAATACTTTGATATGTATTTGAATATACTTTAATACGTATGTTCTTTACTGTAATTTTCAGGTTCTGTTGACCGCATATTTTTAACTGTAGTTCACAGTAGCATATTACTCAAATTGAAGATGTCCTGCAGAATCCGCTTTTGGTTTTTTCTTTAAGAGTATCTAAGTGGCTCGGTATCAGGACACTTTGTTTTCTGGGAGGTGGGGAAGTCTGCTATAGGAAGTTATCTGGATCTTGATTTTACAAGCAGCCTTATAAGAAGGCATGCTATCACAGCCACTTGTTCTAATGCAAATGTATACATGTATCAAGAAAAATCATCTTCTCTGATAATGAAGCCTTCACCTATAGCCTTTCACTGTGGGAATCTGTGAATGTTTTGGATTTACAGTTTTAACTGTGTAATTCCCATAAAATTCCTAGGGGGTTCTTTTTTATTGTTGTTGAAAATAAGCTACACTTAGACTTGCAGGAACTAAAATCAATATTTTAAATCACAGCAAAATAGGAATTTGTAAGGTACTATGTGAGCAGACAGGAGTAATAATAGTGAGCAGTGGTAATAAAAGGTAATACTATGACTTAATTTTTCATCACAAATACAATATCTGAGAGAGTTTCAGGAATTGTATTTATCTCAGTTACATTGCTATGCAATTATGATGCTATCACATGCTTCCTTTTTCCTAATGTATCCTGTGGCTTTACTTTATTTTTTTTATTCCTTTTTGATAAAGGGTGCTCGAGTAGGCAGAATAGATGCTTTTGTTCAGAGCTTGGACAAAAATTTTATGGTTCCAGTAGGTGGTGCTATCATTGCTGGCTTCAATGAGTCCTTCATTCAGGAGATCAGCAAAATGTATCCAGGTAACTAGTTCACAGACTGATTTCACCCACATGAAATAACTGCAGAAAACTTGATTATTGGCTTTCTTTCATGTAAAATTTATTTTCACCAATTTAATCTGTATATTGGTTTGGGTTTTTTTCAGGAAGAGCATCTGCATCTCCTTCCTTAGATGTCCTCATTACGCTTCTGTCTCTAGGTACCAATGGCTACAAACAGTTACTGAAAGAAAGAAAGGTAAGCTTTTTGGCATGCAGCACTTCCTTCAAGTCAGCTGTTAACAAAGTCTTGTTCAAAACTGCTTTGTGTAGTAAACCCTCTTTCTGTCTAGACAGTCACTGAACTTCTGAGCTCCCAGCTCTGAATCTGGAAAGGCAATATGCTGTAATTACTTCTTGGCTAAATAATGCTCATGAGTAAGCATGATTTCCATGTTGTTTTCCAAACCAGAAAGTTAAACTGAGGCCCTGGACTATCTTGTACAGTATTCACATCTGTTGTTCTAAAGTGTGACTAATGCAGTAAAATTTTTCCCAGAAAAGCTTTATCTGAGGTGTACTGTACTGTGTTATCATGGTCATGCTGCTTCAGGACTAAAGCATGAGACTGAACACTCAAGAGGTAACCCAGGGGCTCAGCTCTGCTCCCTTTGGCCCTGTTTCCCCTTTGTGCTATGATAGTGTTTAATTAAACATTTGTGTAGCACCTTCACTGGAGAATCACAGCCTCTGGTTAGGTTATAGATGCTGTGCATGGCCACAGAAAGAGGAAAATACTGTCATTTAGGGTATTCTAGATACAGAGCTAGGTTTCTTCTCTGCCTCTCATAGTCTGTATGTTTTGTGCTGGGTGTAACGGCATTGCACAAACATTCAAGTGACTAAGGTTGGAATTGGCACACCTTTAGTTGTCCTTAATTCTGGACATAATACAGGCCTGATTTTTCTATCTTTATAATAAACACACAGGATTCTTTTTCTAGAGGGTTTTAGGTAAGGAAATTCTGTGAATTAAGTACTGTTAAATTAATAGTTTTAAATCATGCGTGATCTGTTCCATTATTTTATTTAGCAACTATGTTCCAGTTGTTTCCTGGTGACAGCTTACTGATACCTCTCACTACCTGGCAGGGCAGTAGTGTTGGATGCTGTGACTTTTTTTTCTATCTCCCTGTAGAGGCATGCAGAAATCTTGTACTGCAACTGAAATCTCGTAAGTTAGATTATAGAAAAACCAGCTTAGTGGCCTTACAATGACCAAGAAGCGATCTGTACAACTGAAGTGAAAACGTGGCTTGTGGAACACTGAAAGCAGTTGCCACTGCTGCTACCATCACAATACAGTTCCTACCATTTTTAGTCTGGACTGCTGTATGTAGTGCTGTGTGTGGTTTGTGTCTTTTTTAAAAGCAAACTATTTTTTTTCCCTTCACTTTCATCTCTGAAAGAATCTCAAGTGAATTTATCACGTCTTCTGCAAAGCTCATTCTGATGTTAGATTTACACTGGTAGTAGGTACATAATGGGAGTATAAATATTCTCCAAATCATAAATAATAATTCTTTCATAAATAAACTGCCTTAATGAATAGCTGTATATTTTGAATCATGTCATTTTCTTGGAAGCAGAATTCTAAAGTGAATAAAGCAGCATAATTTTACAACTTCAGGTCTTTTTATTTCAAATGTGAGTATATTGTATAAACATATGCTTTATATATGGCATAAATATGTTTCTTATATTGGATTTGCTGTAGAAATAGAAACCTTTTTTGCTTAAATCTGTTTGTTCCTGAATTGTAAAAATGTAACAGTGATAGCTTATTGCCGTGCTCTGTGAAAGCAGAGGCAGCTCTATTAGGCTCCCAGCAGGAGCTATTTATAGCTTGACATTGAGTACTCCTTTCTATATCAGTGAAGCTACACCTACTCATACAAAAAGTCAGCTATAAAAAAGCACAAGTTACTCTTTTTTTTCTTTCTCTTCTTACCTTATCCTTATTCACATGAGGGTTACTTCAGGTTATTTGAGCTCAAGCCAGAAAGACCAGAATATTAGTGAGAAGAAATTAATCTTGCACAACCAAGGAAAGAAATAGTCTGCTCAGTTTTTCTTTTCAATGGATGAACTGTTTAATGTAGGAAGGTAAGAGATTATATGAGGGAGAGGACCACCTACGTACACTGGGACTTTCTGACAGGCTGGCAGCCGTGGAGCTTGCAATTGTCCATGAGTGTGAGATTGTATGTTACAGTACGAAGGAGTAAAATGGTGCAACGGATCTGAGGACAGAAGAGCAAGGGAATGACACACATATACTGTCCAAGTGTCTGAATAAAGGTGACCAGATAGGAAAGCTTAATAAGGAATGTTTTCAACAGTTATATTTAGCCTTGATGATTCCAGAGAAAGGATGGAAGAAGACCACCAACAGTAATGTTTTCTCACTTGTTCTAAACTTTCAGTATTCCTTTTTATATGTTTATGTGGTGTTTAGAACAGAGATTTTCTCATCTCAGTAGGGGATTCTAGGTCCTTTTGTAATGCAGATCCATGGTCAAACTCGTTAATATCTTTGCTTTCAAAGAACTGATAATACTATGTACAGGTTGTATTTTTATAGCAAGTCCTTTGATTTCCTCAGTACAGGTTATGTTGTGTCCCATGGTGTGCATTGCCATGTCTTAAAACTCTATTTTCTTGTATGTATGTGTGTGTCTGAACCAAGCCACATGTAGCAACTATTGTGGTTACTCTGTGTAATAGCAGAAACCACAGACTTCAGTTGTCACCTCAGAATTAATGGGCAGCAAGGACTCTACGTGCAGGATTTGCATTCAGGACCCTACATATCAGTTTTAATACATTTTCCAGTGTGGTCCAGTTAATCCATTTAACTGATTATTATACTGGTAATACTGAAGAGGTGATGGCTTCCTTTTGTTTTCAGTAGCTACAGTACTCCTCGTTAGACTTCCCTTAATAAACTAATGGTCAAGATAGTTCTGATTTTCTTAAATGTATTTCTGTGTTGCTTGGAGCAAGATGGAGTCTTTTAAATCTATATCCATGTCTGTATACTTGCTGAGAGCGATTAACGGGAGTAATTTTAATGGCCTTATGGAGTATGCAGTTAAAATATTTAAAATGACATTAAGTGGGAGGAAATTGTTTGGGGTTTACAGTTCAGTAGAATACTGGGTTTACATGTCATGGTTTATCATTGAGGAAAAAATTACTTATACAGTAAGTTCTACTTACGATTGAATTTAAAAGAACAGCCATTTAATGCTGGATATTAAAAATGTAAAAATGAAATACTCTTACAAGACAGACATTTGCTACTCTTTTTTTTTTTTTTTTTTTTTTTTTAATCTAGTTAGTTTTCTACACAGTAGTTTGCCAAACATGGGAATATTGCAGGATTTTCCTCATGGGAAATAAGTGGAACCTTTTCAAATTTCGGAGTGGCTGGAGGAAAGATTGTTTCACTGAATGTAGTCATTATCTTAAATGGTGCTGTGTAGCTAAACAAGTGCCAAGTATGAATGGCAGCTTCAAAGAGGCCTGTGTACTTAAAGCGTGTGTTGTAGAGGGATGGCTCACAAAAAGCCTGAAATCAAGATCAGGTCTCAGCCTGATCTGCACGTGCTGAAGAGAAAATGTACTGATTGGTGTTGTTAAGACCTTTTAAAGAAACAAGTGTTGATTGTCAGAATTATTGTTACCGTATCACGTTGGGAAGACTTACTAGGCAATTTCTGTTAGATTACTTTTATGTGGTTAAACAATGTAAAGGTTCCATAATTAATATCATAATTTTTAACCTTTCCAGTATATTATAAATTCAGAACAAAATTTTTGATCTTGCAATGCAAGAGAATCTATCTGTGAGGGTATATGGTATGTGTAGATATCGCACACGTACACGTACAGGTACAGGTTGTGTCATGTGTTTGGCTGCATTTCAAGACACTAAGCCTCTGCTGGGGCTCTCTGGGGCACATATGAACAGGTCTCTGTGCACTGCAGCCTCTCTTTGTCTGCCTCAAGTGGTGTGCCAAGCGGGCTGATCAGATCACAGGTCAGATGCAGCCGGTCAGTCGAATACCCAAAGCAGAGAGAGGCTATGATGGTCGCACTATAAACATCTGCTGCTGCAAAAAAGTAATGTAAGCGGGACCAGATCAGCATCAGGTACAGCGTATGAGAGTTGGCAGTCTGTATCTCGTGCAGAGAGGTTGTAAAATTACTCTTTTGCAGTGTCTTCAGTACCGTAAGCATCTATGTGGCTGTTCTCCGAGGACAGCTCATCTTTTCAGGTGAGAGTGAAACACAGAAGGCAGCAGAATGTTACAGACTTGGTGATTAGAACCAGCAAAGATCATTACAACCCTGCACAAAAAGTTTTCTGGCCTATCACAATGCAGCAAGAAATTCAGTCACCCATATTAGTGTAGGTTCTATTAAAAAATAGTTTTGAAATATAAGTACAGTATGATTCAGATATTTTTAATAATTGTTACAAAACTTCTTGAAAATATTCTTGTATAAGTATATGGAAATAGGCCATTTTGTCCTAATAATTGACTCATTTGGCACATTTGACAAATACACCATTGTTGATATTTTTTGAGGTATTCTATTGTTTAAGGCACCAGCAAGACCAGCAGAACTGCAAGACATTTTCATGTAGACCAGCATTCGTTTTGCTAGCCTGGTGAGGTTTTGTGATAAGTTTCTAAGGGGAAAAAGTGAATTAAATAATAAAACTTAACTGACATTTAGTGCTTGGATTGTTCAGGGCAACTTTAGCATAATAGTTAGCTTCATTGGAGAAAACTTGAGTGTCTCCAAAGAAAATCAATTATGTAAGAGCTTATTTGTATATAATTGCTTGGGGTGCTTATACATCTTCCACAGAACCGAAATATTTTATAATAGAGGTTGGTTATAGATTTGACCTCACAAAAATACTGCTCCTTTTCCTTTTCCTTTCTTCTCCTCTTCTCTCTCCTCTTCTCTCTCCTCTTCTCTCTCCTCTTCT
>JANVCC010000035.1:24284152-24432943 GCA_025345505.1 Todiramphus chloris collaris
TCTCCTCTTCTCTCTCCTCTTCTCTCTCCTCTTCTCTCTCCTCTCTCTCTTTTTTTTTGTGTAAAGACTGTTAATCTGTTTTGCAATGAATTGCTTACCTTCTGAAACTGTAAAATATCTAGAGGGCTTCCAATGGAAAGATGCCAAATAGTATATAAGTTTTGAATTTGTATTCAGATATCTTCAGTTGAACAAATGAAAATACATACTTAGGGTTTTTTTTTTATATCTTTCCATTCTCCTTTGTTTTACCAAATTCCTGTGTATGTAAAGGCTGATCTAGTAACCTAGGTATTTTATTTTTATATTGTTTATTTATACAGTAGGTAACTGGTTATAACAACTTGCAGTCCTTTCAGTAATAAATATGATAAGAAATGCAATAGAAAATTCCCTAGGTACGAAACACAAAAAATAATGACTTGGGAATTTGCTCCTGTTACAGTATGGGTTTTTATCAGTGGCAGTTTCACCAATAATATCTCCATAGTAGACATAATTTATGTGTATTTCTGTACTACTTTGCTTGAGTTGTAGAAGTAAATAGCCAGCAGAGGGAGCACAAATTAATTTATGATTTGGATCCCAAAAAATTACTAATTAAATGGCTATCATATTGGTGATGCTTATTGTGGAAATCAAATAACAAATGAGTAACGTGTTTGTATTCAGTGAGGGACCAGAAGGAAGGCAAAAGTGCCTGAACATTTGAAACATAAATGTTTCTCAACTTCTATGAGTGAACTGTAAATAAACTCCAATGAATTGAAACAAGATCACTTGATTTCCTAATGCCCTGAAAAATAAGAGTGATTTTTCACAAATTTCAAGTTCTGATAATTAACCATAAATGCCTCTCAAAATTGTTGTTCTTGTTCCAAGTATTGCAGAAGCTTGGCACTCTTGTTGATAATCAATAGCCTAATTTCAGCAGTAAGATTGTACTTTTTCCTCTCTGGCTGAATTAATTTTATTATATTAGGAAAGTGTGCTCATTTGGTTATTCGTGAAGTGAGACTGGGTTCACTGCAGTGGCTCAAGAACAGCAGCTGTAAAATTCTTCTAACTTAGCTACCACGAAGCTCATTTGGTTTCTTAAGACCTGTGGGAGGTTCTGCTCAAAAACATTATTTTGATCATGAGCTATAATTTGTATCTGCCAGAGTGCACAGGTCGGAACAGGATACTGCTCTACAAACAGAAGAGGCAACTCTATTTAAGAGTGAAAAATCACTTGTCAGGTCCAGAAATTGATGAGGATGCTTAAACAGGCAGTCACATTGAAGCAGATGAACAGCACAATCTTTATGGCCAGAAAGAGAAAAAATCTGGTGTTTAGTGTCTTTTAAAACACCCACCCAGATTCTGTGTCTTTTTGCTGGGGGTTTTTTTTGTTTGTTTTTATGAGAGGCTAAGCATTAAAAAGGATGGGAAAGAAGCCAAAGGATACAATAAGAAGAATGGTGTTTATTCTCACTCTGTCCATAAGTGTTTTGAGCTGATTATGTGAAGAAGAAGAAGATATTAAACTGAGGAAGAGCATGAGCAATTATCATAGATTACTACTGGGGAAGAAGGAGGAAATAAAATACAGATGAAGTAAGAGAAGATGCCTTTTATGTGCAGCGCGACTTGTATCTGAGCCAAAACATTTATGAATCTCAGGTTTATGACAGTTTCACAATAAAGGTGCAATCTAAGTGATAGCAGAAATTCAGGTATCTCCATTCTTTTATTTAGTAGGCTTGAAGAGGAGGGAGGAGGGGTTGGTGGCAGGAAGAGGACTGGCTACACGACAGATCTGGGTATTCAGGAGAGTATATATTGTGTGAAACAAAGTATATTTGAACATGTACTCATAGCCTTCTCCTTCAGAGACTGCATTGCCATTCTCGGACAGAAAAAGAAGTGTCTGCACTAGTGATAATTGTGATTGTGTGATACATGGTAACAAAATGCACTACTTTTAGTCTGGAATGTGTTCGAGGAGAGAAAACAAAGTCAGGAGCAATTTGCTGTGACATGGCCATCTGTGGTGGTAACAGTTCAGTATCTGTGGCTCAAGGGGCTAGGGGAGGGGGGAGCTTTTGCAGGAGCTGGGTGGGGTGAGACCTGCTGTGTAGTGGGAATCTCTGGGATTATACCTCCCAAAGTTTCAGGGCCACAGAGAGAATGACTGACAGTCCAAGCACACACGTTATACCAGATAGAGAGCTTTGTACCAGCTTGAGAGAGAAAGAATAGTGTTCAGGAAATGGAGCTGTTACTTTATAGAATGATTTCAGAGAATTGTCTGCTCCACTTACTTGGTGCACATGAAAAGAGGATCAGCCAGGCACCCGTAGGACATAATGGAGACTTAACAGTTTTGTGAAATAGGCACTATTTTCTCTGATAGCTAATAAGAAAAATATTACATCTTTTATTTTTTTCCAGGAGATGTTTTCCTATCTTTCAAGTGAGCTGAAGAAGCTGGCAGATAACCACAATGAAAGACTGTTAGATACACCACATAATCCCATTTCCTTAGGTAATTGTTCGGGTTTTTTTTATCTTTGAAAAAAAAATTCTAATATACCGTGCATGCATAATGCACTTTCACATAAAGTTCCTATATATTAAGCATTGTTCACTACATTCCATTAAATTGTTCTTAGGCTGATGTGAAACCATTGAATCCAATAAGATAGCTTACTAAAAAAGTAGTGTAGTGACTTGGGCTCTTTATTATTTTTACAGAATTGCTTCTGTCCAACATACTCATTTATTGTAATCAAGATTTTAGTATGCAGTAATACTCTATTAAAAAGTAGATTTAAAAATAGGATATAGTTATTTTGCAGATCATCTTACAGTGCTGTAACAGAGATTATGGAATTACTACTGAAGATATTTGTTCTAACCAAAAGTTCTGCTGCACATGAAAGTAATGTCGTCTACTTGAGCAGAGTCTGCCTTACATACAGTCTAAGCAAAGAAGTAATCTATGACAACTTGTGTGAAAATTAAGTATTATGAAATGTAGTATTTGTTTTTCTTTTATTTCTTTGTATCTGAGCACAAATATGTGTCTACATTCTTATTGTTGGAAAACAGCTTGTTCTTTTTGGTTGTTCTTTGGAGAAAAGGAAGCTTTGTAGTAGTTTTAACGTGACCTTTTGTTACTTTAGCCATATCACTGAAGAATCTAGATGAAAATAACGATGCTGCTGTTACCCAGCTTGGATCGATGCTTTTCACAAGACAAGTTTCTGGAGCCAGGTGAGGATGCTACGAATTTGAAAAATTTGGGGGGTTGTATTAGCCTATATTTTACAAAATCCTATAATATTTGTTTTGTACCTGTTGTGACATGACTACAGATTACAGTCTGACAATAACAAGTCAGAGAGTAATACACCTTTCTTCATTGCTGTTCTGGGCTAATAATGTCTGCCTGCCTGAGTTAGCAACGAGGCCCACTTTGTCAGCTCTAGTAGGTTAAATAGCCAATCTATGCCCAATTAACTTAGTGGCATTATTCCCTGGTACTCCTTGGTTTCATTTAGTTTCCAGCTGTTGTCTGATCTTACAGTTAAGTTGTAAGCTGCTTAGGGAAGATCTTTGTTTTGTTTATTGCAGCACAAATATGGTTGTGCTGTATGTCAGGGGAATAAGCTTTTAATACCCTCCATAGCTTTTTGTCATATGGAAGAAAATCCTGCTTTCCAGAACTAATTGTTTTTTAAAAAATAAATAAATAGGAAAAAAAAAAAATCTACAACATGCACCAGTCTGAGCTGAATTTGTTCTTAGAGACACTGGTAGTTGGAAATGCAAGCCAAATAATTTGTAATGATATTGGCTTAAACCTTTTAGAAGAAGAGAATGATTTAAAATTTGTTTTGGCAGGATTCCTTAATCTGAATATTACTGCTGCCATGCTAACTTCTGCCACAGACTTAATGTCATTTTTTTGGTAGCAGAGCTGAATGATTCCGCATCAGAAGGTATGCTTCATTGGCTTGGATTATTCCACTTCCTGCACAGATGAATGACAGTAAATCTATATGTGCTGTAGTTAGATGCTCTTTTTAATTTGCCTGTCCTAACCTTGGCTTGTCCTGTAATTTCAGCCATCTTTGGCTGAAATGATTCAAGAGGTTCACTTTTTGAAGTTAAAGCTCTCCCAATTCTTTGCCTGATATAAGGGTTTCAGGTTTTTCCTTTTTCTTTGCAAGTGAACAACTCTCTTGTGGTGTGTACACATGAATAGCAGTGGTAGGAATAATAACTCCCTACTTCAGTTGCAAAGAAGCTTTGGAATAACCTGTGGTCAGAGCACTTGGACAGTGGAAGGATCTGCTAATCCTGGTGGTATTTGAATGCAGTTTCTTTTATGAACTGCAGGGGATGTCTCTATAGAGGTAGTAAATTCTTATCAATTGATTGATATTAACTGCCTGTGTAGGCTTTAAAGGTAGCCACAAGGCAAGTTGTAACTTTAACAGTTAAGGATGTGGATTAGGGTCTTGATTTATCAAGGAAAGGATATGTGTTGAAAGTACTGAGAAATAGGGTGTCATAGATAGAGGTTCTTACAAGGAAGAGGTAAAAGCAGTGGTGAAAAGTATCCACTGCAAGGAGGGAAGGAGTGTGAGGTTAATGTCATAGGATGGGGGAAAAGGGAGGTGCAGTTGAGAGGAAGGGATGGGAGGAATTTGGGATCCTGATCCCTCTGAATCACTTGAAGCCAGACATTCTGGACTGCAGTATTCCATGCTAAGCAGATGTCTGCACTAGAGCTGCTGTCAGGATGATGATCCAGGGTCACCGCGTTCCCAAGGAGGGGTGATATGATCCAGGTCAGAGATGGAGCGGGGCAGATAGTTAGGGCTTGTTACAGAATAGGAAAGTTGACTTTAGATGTCTTTTCCCTCCACACTGGAATGTTCCTAAATACCAGTAGAATAAGAAATAAATAACTGAGGAAAGGAAGGGGAGTACACATCTGCACACAGACTTGAGCTAATTCAGAATATGCTACTGCTGTCACTCACGGCAATGCTCAGGCACTGACTTGCAGAATAGCAGATTTAAGCTGCTTGCATTAATTTGTTTAAAGTTAGCAGATATCACACTGTATAGAATGTGTGTAAAAGTGTTCACCATAAGGCATCACATAAAATATCTCCATTGTGTTTGTTTCAGGGTCGTTCCCTGTGGGTCTGTACAAACAGTGAATAACTACACTTTTAAAGGCTTTATGTCACATGCAAATGACTATCCCTGCGCTTACCTCAATGCTGCCTCAGCGATTGGAATTAAAAAGCAAGATGTAGATGTGTTCCTAAAAAGACTCGACAAGTGTTTGAAGACTTTGACAAAAGAAGCAAAGAAAGAAGAAAGTGTAAACGAAATAAGTAATTCTAGTACAGGCACTGAACAACTTGAAGACTAGAAGGTAGAGATTTAGTCACACCAGAAGATAGGCTTTTGTTTGAAGTATGTCAGGTCTGTACTGGGTTAGCACTGCGAGTCTGCAGGGCAGAAAATTTATTCCTGATCTGAAAACAACAACAACAAGAAGTTGGGTGAAATTCAGCTTCAAAGAAAGTAGGTGATAGTCTGTCCAAGGCAGAGGGCCAGACACAAGTTTTTTTTGCAGCATATAAACGTGCTTACTGTCTACCAAAGTAAAGCTTTGCATTCATAAAGACTTTGAGCTGGCCTTTGGGTCTGTGTGTGGTCCACTGTTCAGCAAATCACAGAATTCTTATTCACTTGTTTTTGATTATCAAGATCTCCTGTGGCAGTGATTGAATTCCTTCCTAGGTATAGACCATCCAGCAAGAAATGTTTCCCTGCTCTCAAAATATCTCACTTCTCATCAGCATACTTGCCACTTTTCATTCCTTTGTGAAGATTTATGTAAGTGTTGGGATAGCCCTTACTAAATACACTGTTAAAACAGCATGAAGAAATGCTAGAGTTGGAATAGTAGTGTTTCAAGGTGTTCTCACCTCTCATGAACTGTCTCAAACACAGCAGCCCTCAGTGGCAAAGAAAAACCTAGAATACCTCGTATCCTGTCCATGCTCAGGTCTTCAAAATATTTGCATAATTCATCAACCCAGAGGAATTTTAATAATGAAAGCAAGGGGTTGTGGAGTTGAGAGGTACAGTTTTCTTTTTTCTTGGCCCCCCCCCCTTTTTTTTTTCCATTTCATCTTTTCTTTGATAGGGTGATTGGGTCAGACACCCCCTGGAAAGGAGGAATGCCTTGTGGGATTAATACAGCAGTTTCAAGAGCCAGTGAGACCTGGGGGTATTTTGTCATTTTTAGTCCATTGTTGTTAAAATTGTTTCTGTGGCTGTGTGCAGTTGCTGATGTGAATTCATTAAGCAAACAATAGATTCAGAGTCTGTTCCTGAAACAAAGGTTCCATATCACCCGAGTGACAGTGCCGTAGGTTGCAAAACTTTTAGTTAATTATTCTTAAATGCAATTACCACATTGTATGTAGTTTTTATGTCATTTACTGTTCAAAGTGAGCCTAATGTTCAAAGACATTTTCTTTGTGTGTCTGTAATGTAGTAATACTTGGGACACCACTATTGATGAGTTCTGAATGTCAGGAAAGACTCTAGCTGCTTCTTTCAGTAGCACCTTCCTTCAGTAGCACCTGAGACATGTATCCTTCAGAGCCCCATGCAAATTGCTTAATCAAATTAGTAGTGCTTTTGAAAGGATTGTCTGTCGTGCGTGTTCAAATGATTTGATACAAGAGGTGATGTTAATATGCGGAAATTAATAGCACGCTAATCATCATGAAGGTGCTTTCACTTGGTGAGGTCCATTGTATCTTAGGCTTGAATTGAACTGCTGCTTCTACATTGTTACTGCTCTGCCTACACGTTAGATTGATTAAAGCTTGTGGAGGAATGGCTCCCTGGACTACAGTCACAGTTGTTACTTGCTGTACAAACACATCCTTCGAGAAATGTAGTATAACTTGGCTACCGAGTCCTTGTGGCTATAAGGAGATGTAAATTTATCTTCTTTCTCTCTCTTCACCTCCCAGTCCCCCACCCTCACACCCCCTGCCTTTTATTTAATTGAGCTCATGCTATACCTCAGTTTTTCCAGTCAGTAAAGCTCTTCTACAAGCCTGGGAGCCAAACCTGTGCAGCTCACTGCCTCAGTATTCAGTATATTGCAACAGCCGGTGAAAATCACAAAGCCTTAGCAATGCCTTTCTTCCCGGTCTTCAATATTGATGTCCTGTGCCTGGATGAGTGTTAATTATTGATTTAGATGGCTAGTCACATCATGCAAACATTAGAACTATTGTTAGGAGAGTTTAGGGAGGTGCATGGTAGCAGCTAAAATATGCATTTGATGAACAATATCCCGAAACTGAATAAAGAAAACAGCAGTTGCTTTCTCTGAGAGGAAGAAACCTCTACCTTTTATGTTCTCACAATTGTCTGCCACTAATAATTCACTCACTTCTACTGTAGCTTGAACTGCTTTCTCAGGTAGCTTTTTCCTGTCTTCAGAATATTTCCCACTTGAAATCAAAGCTGAAAGTCTCAACAAATTTCTATAAACAAGTATCCAGGAAAGAATTAAGTGGTTAGTTCTGATTTTGACCTTTTAATCTTTTTTTGTCATTTATTGGGGGGGAACCAACAAACAAACCGACCCACGTTTTTAATTTGTGTGTCATTACATCTCTTCACAAATCTTAGTGATACCACCTGAAGTCAGGAAACTTAAGATATTTTGAGAAATGTGCCCCATCGTGTGTATAAATTCTGGAACTAAATATTTGTGGTGTAAGCTGGTGTACCAGTTTTCAGTTTTGTTTGCTTGCTTTGTCCCCTTAAATGTCTTCAGTTATTATTCAATTTTTGGAGACAAAAGCATTATATAAATGTCATTTTAATTACAAGGAAATTTTAAGTAATTCGAATGGCAATATACTTTCAAGCAAATGGAGAAGAATTGGTTATTTAGGAGATTTAGTAGATAAAAAGTATTTTTCAAGGAAGACTCCACTTTGTATTCACTAATATCTGTAATAAAGCAGTGAAATAATATTGGGACATACACACGTGATCAGCATTTTAATTTCCTTTGTATATTAGATATGGGGAGGTTTCATAGCCATGAAATCTCCAGTCTCCCTGTGCAATACGGTCACAGCGTGGGCATAGTTTTGTCAAACTATATTTAGTAAACCAAATATATTTAACAGCATTTGCTTTCTGTGAAGATCTTTCTAAGATCGTACAGTGAAGTAAGAAGCTTCTTAACTCACTTCACTGTGCAGCCCTTTTCCTAATCTCTACATGAGTACCTGTCACTAAAGGCTTTCACATACCTCAAAAACCTGTAAGAGCAGACTTACTGTCTCCAGCAACCACGTTACTAGTGAGACATCTAGGAAGGCTACCTGGGCTTCCGAACATACTTGGCCTTCATGTAACAAAGTAGAAGCACCAAGAACAGATGCCCATTTAGCTATCTCACAGCTACTGTGTAATGTAGCTATACATCTCTGTCATCTTCTAGGTCACAGCACGTCGTTACCAACCATGAAATAGGAATGGGTGAGCACTTGAAGAACAAGAACTGAGGATTCAGAAAGAGAAATTCATGAGGTTACCTTTCTTGCTATAGTCTCCTGCTCTGCCAGAAGTTACAGCCCGGTAGCAGAGGTGGCAAAGTGATCTGTCTGCTCAGAAGCTGCCACAGTTCATGCAGTATATTAACAAACACTGAAACTGAGCTGTGTTTGAGCACTGGAGGTATGAAAAGCAGTGGCTGTAGAGCTAGCACATTTCCCGTTCTGCTTCTGCAGAACATCTATTCCGTGGATACCTGCTTCTGAAGACAGTAGCATCCGGCAAGAGGGCAGGGTGTGTGGTTCGCAGAGACATCTGAGATCGCTGCAGTTTCAGTCACCAAAGTTAACTTTCCTCCCTTATGGTGCCTGTAACTGTTCTGTGAGATTCTTTTCTTTCCCCCAGATATTCCATCTTATGCTAGCTGGATCTACACCGGTGAAAGAAATCAAGGAGCAGATGGACTTGCCTTATAAAAACAGGACTGGGATAATCTAGTGCAAGCGAACTGACACTGAACGACCCATCTCACAGGCCCACTCTTTGTTTACGTCTTTTGTAGTATCTGAGATAACGAACAAAATGAAGGACTATTTGAGCAATAATACTGCATTTTCACACTTGGTTCATAACGATTGCCTAAGATACAAAGCAAATAAAATCCACCAGATGCAGCAAATTCTCTTGAGCCTAAGAAAGCAAAACTGTAATGCTGCAAATGTAAATGCTGGCATTGCAGCTTAATATACGTATACACCGAGCAATCTATATTGTGCAATCATCATTTTTTAAGAAAGGCTGGAGCTCAGAGACTAGCAAGTGTTCTCATCTGCAGTGTATCAGCAGTTCTCAGTCTTCAGCTGCTGTATAGATAATAATTCTAATTGAAGAATCATTACGTGAATCCATATGTGAATGATAAATGGGCTATAGCCTTTTGTTCATGATGCTTTAAAAATTGAGTTGCTGTTTTCACTTTTAGAAGGTGTGATTAGAGTGCCTTTTTTTCCTTTTCTTTTTTTTTTTTTAAGTAAAAATGCAACATTTTAATCAACCTGGCCTGACAGGATTTGGAATCTAAAGGGAAAACAATTTCTGTAGCTGACAATTTCTTTAAACAATAGCTGTTTAAAGGCTTGAATTGGTTACAAAGTGACTCTCCACAGAGACAGCCTTTGTTCAAATGTTTTTAATTCTGAAAACACTGCTTGAAAAATTGTGCTCTATGTGCTCTGTAATAATTTTTTCATGTATTACATTTTTTTCTCTCAAAGATAATAGCATACACTTTAGTGCAGTTTAAGGATTCCTTTTAAAAATCGTAGTTAAAAAGGCATTTGCTCTGTCACTCATCAAGCATCTGTCATATCAAAGAACTAGTAATATATTTATCTTGATGGATAAGCTTCAGTGTTCTGGACCAAGTTCAGTGTAACTGGACCAAGCTTTCAATACTCCTTTGGGGATCCTAAAGTCGAGTTCATGATCTAATTAAGATCGGTGTGATAATTATATCAGCTGCTGAACAGGAGTCTTTCATCATACCACATTTCAGCTACGTTCTTTAGTGTGGCATCAAAGCTGACTCAGTTCAGAAGCTGAATTGCTTTCTTAATGTGGTTGGTGAAATTTAATTTGCCTTTAGATCCTGGATTCAAATCCAGGCTGACTTAGCTATAGCAGAATTATAACTGCTTTATTTTAACCTAATGTGACTAGAAAGAATCCAGCGGTTTCAGCTGGGTGCTACCTATTCCTTGTTCTCAAAGAGCTGCAAGCATCAGGCCACCATTTTACATTTGCTGCTGTTTGGGGGTGGGAGGAATTGGTCTTCTACAAATAACATGACAGCAGCAGAGGTGTGTGCATGCTTAATCTTGCTCTAAGCATCCCAAATAGGAAAACACCACAGCATGGGGAATTCAAGACAAACATGTGGTGTTTCTACTGATCTGTTCTCTCCAAAAGGTGCATGTCTTGTGATTGAAAGGTACCAGAGGAGCACATGGCCAGAGTACAGAGAAAAAAACCAAGGTTTCCAACATGAACTGTGTCTGGCCAGAACTGAGTGCAGTGACATCTCTGCAGGTGCTGGGGCAGGGTGCACTGCTCCAGCACCCCAGGCGACGGATTGCTCTAATGCAGCCACCAGCTCTGGCTGCAGGAGGAGGATTCGGTGCCCAAGCGGGGAAAGTGTGCCCGCTTTGCTTTGATGTTGGGCTGGCAAGCAGAGGTGACAAGTAGAACTAGTTTGCAGACGCAAATACTGTTGAGCAGTTAGTTAATCCTACAACTTGTCTGTCTGGAGCCCGAGGAACTGCAGATGAAGAAAGTGCTCAGTTTAGTGTGTAATTTGTCAAACGAGGAATGCAGCTATTAAGCGAAGAAGAATCTGTCAAATGTAATTATAGAGAAAAAAACCTGTAACATATTGTATAAACTATTGATTAAATACAAATTGTCTTACTACTCTTACTGTTTTCTTCTGGTTCTCTCCATTATGAAACTATAATACGGATTCTGGCTTCTGATTCTATACAGCCTCTATTTCAACAGTGGCAGAGGAATTCAAATGGCTTAGTAGGCAGAGGGGCTTGGGTTACAGTTAAAAATACATTTTTAAATGGAAGATGAGGAAGGTGTCTAGGAAGTTTATAAAAATAGGAATAGCCTGAAATACTTGCTGTGAAGCTGAGGAAGTAGTGAGTCTCCAGCAAAGTCTGTGTAGTAAAGTCTTGACTGGTTGCACAGTGTGAGCACCAGAGGATACTGCTATAATACAGCTCTCATTTCATCACAATAGTAGACTGCCCTCTAATAATATTAATTTCTAGTACTCTGTTCTCCCCTCATCCCACTGAGTATTTTTGGGTGGGTTTTTTTCTTAGCAGACTCTGCTGTACTAGTGCCCCAGAAAAAGGGTGGGGGAAGGCTGCCTACCAGTGCATTGCCATCCCTGCTGATGCAGAACTTCATATGCAAGAAGTCAACTGGAGCACACAAAGGCAGCAGGTGCAAGCACACGTGCTGCTAGCTTTTTTCTTTGAAGGGTTTATAACCAGTAAATGGATTTGAATATAAAAATATTTTTTAATAATGATATAACTGAAGCTATTAAAACTCAAGCTCGTATTCCATGCAGATGGCACAAACTGTCACGCTCTGGTTTCCTCTTTGGTTTTGTTTCAAAAAATTTCAGCTGAATGTTAAATCTGTGTCAGGGCAGCATTTCAGGTTTCAGAGGAGATGCGCAGCCCATCAATATCCTATCAGTAGATGGTCTTGTTGGTCCCCACACAGTTCCTCTCCCCTCTCTGAAGGCATGCTTAGGAATTTCCCCCTCATCGGCTCCAAGGCCTCTTGAAGTGAGATACTTCTTAGTGACTCCATGTCTTCAGAAACAACCTGTTGTGGCTGCTAGATGTCTATGCTACATAGACTCTTCATAGTGCCTTGTGGTGACTTCACACAGTGACTTCTGGATCCATGTGTTTGTTTATGGGTAGGTTGGTTTGGACCTCTTTTCCCGCTGAGATGGGCAGGGCAAACGCTTCTTTAGCGCTCGTGCACCCTTATCAGTGCTGAAAGTTGCAGCGGGTGGAACAGCACTGCTGCCTTCAGCAGGGCTGTAAAGCACATGTGGATTAGCTGATGGAGTGCAGGGAGGCTAAGGGCGTCTCGGCTGCTGTGACGTGGGGCTTGTGCTCCAGGTCATGAGACGCCGTTGCACCGCCAAGCGAGGCAGGGGCTGCGGTGGCCCCTCTGTGGGTCTCAGCCAGGCACGAATCAGCTGTGCGCCTGGCCTTGGGCTAGTCGGCCCGCTGACCCAGAAGGGACTTGTGGTTTCTCTTTTCTGGATGTGATGGCTCTGCAGCAGGCTCAGGAAGAAGAGGTAATAACAATGTATTTTTGTCATGGAAGCAAGTAGCTGTGACTCACAGGGCTCCTGGGGCACCACTTGGCGAAGTTAAAAGATGCTGTTTTCATTTAGTCGCTATATAACTGCATTTCTGAGTCTCCCTGTTCACTTCATTCTTGCATAAGCCCCTCTTCCTGCATTTCCAGGCCCTAATTTTCCCCTACCTTGCAATTTCTGTAGATTTTTACATCCGTGCCAGTGGTGGTAAACCCGGCTCTTTCTATGTGAGAGCATTTAGCATATATGCTGCATTTACTTGGCACAAGCGTCGAAGGCCATCGCAGGGGCAAGGCAGCAGGGAATCAAGCCAGTTGTTTACATCTTCCTCCAAAGGACTGGTAGGTCAAACATCCTTCTCCTGCCCACAATACTCTGCCATTAACAGCTGTTAGTGAGTGTTAGTGCATCATATTTTTCCCCTCGAGGCTGAGCACATTAGCTCTACAACACTCCAGCACCTTGCTGGGAACATGCCACAGCTCTGTGTTCAGAGTGTTTTGTTAATGCTAGTGACCTTGGTGGTGTGACCACAACACCTGCTTTACCTGATAAGATCATTAATTTTTTTTTTCTCTGCAGCCTTTATGTTGAGCGTAAGCAAATCTTCATTTGCACCCGGAAAACATTGCCCAAACATCGGCTTACTGGAGCGCTGACCTGTAACTCCCAGTATTTTTTAAGGTGTTAAAGAGGCAATTAGAAGAAATCGCTTCGATAAAAGGCGAATGAACACAAGCCCCTCGTTAGCTGCAATGGAGCAAGACGGTATTAGAATCAATTGCACAGCTTTTCAGCTGTCACTCTGCTGCAGCAGCAGCTGTCTGTCAGTGGAGGTGACAGCGGAGAGCTGATCTATACTCTTCTCTGAGCTACAGAGATAAGCTGCACATGCACAATGAATGTATTCCCAAAATAAACACATTGGGAAGAGCAAGGTATTTTTTAAATGATAAATCTTCTTGCCCTTCTAAGTTCCTCCTTCCTCCTCCTTTGTCTACCAGGTTGCTGCCACCCCCTGCCTTTTTTCTCACGGTGGCTGTATGTTCTCCTACCTTTTACCTTATAGCTTTATTTTTCTCCATGTTTCTGCTGCTTTGTATTTCTGCAGCTGCACCCACCTTCTTCATCCCCCCTTTGGTCGAGGTGGGGCCCATGCACAGAGGAGATGTGCGCGGTACTGTTTCTGGGGCCAGCGTGACCACAGCTGGCAGTGCCACAGCTGCAGCTGGTGTCTGAAGTGCTTGGAGAAGGTTTAATTGAGTCTCAAATTCAGTGTGAAGTAGAGAAGCTCTAACTGCAGAGCTTGCAAAGGGGCTTACCCCACTCCTTTGCAGGCAGGATTCCAGGGTTTTTCTATTTGCTTCCTTATTGATCAGGCACGAGTTTATTAAATGGCAGGTGGCTTCAGCTTTCCTGTCCCTGCTGTTTGCTCTAGTTTTGTTGTTCCTTCACACCAGTGCTAAGATTATTTGCATGTATATGGCAGTCCTGCACCCCTGTGTTGGATGTAGAGAAACAGATTTCCTTGTCAGAAATCCTGTGCTAAGGGTATTGCTACACAGCCTCGTGCCCAAGTATATCCTGGTTGTATGTCCTGAGTGACAGGGCTCTTTGGGCTGCTTTGTTCTCCAGTCACACTGGAATTGAGGTTGCTCCTGTTTTTCTGCCTTACTCTACAGTAACAGGCATTTGTATTTAGGAGGTTGAGTCTTGAGTGACCTCGTTTCCTCAGTGAAATACAGCAGTGTAAGCATTGTGTCATGAAAGTGCAGGGGATGATGGTGGCTCGGAAGATCAATCATGTCACTGGTCCAAACTAAGAGCATATATGTCATGAGGGACTTGCTTCAAGGCTTCAAGAAGACCGGTAGAAACTAGCAGCTGGCATAAAAAGAAGAAGTTGACCTCAGAGAAACCTTTACATGTACAAAAATCCCTCCATATTTTCATTTAAAATTTCAATTTCATTCTTTATTTTATGATCTTGGTCATACAACACATGTATTTTTTTGGTTTGCCTGAGGTCTACAAAGCCTGAAATGGAAAGCATTGATTTCTCCATCATTCTGTGAGATGGAGCTAAGTGAGAATCCTTCCCAGTTTGTAGGTAAGAAAGTACAGACAGAAGGATTGCCTCCGAGTGCCGACTGCCTTTTGTGTAGCTGTGCTGCTTGATGCTGCTTATGCCCTTTGGTTCCATCTCTGAAAGCCCGGAGCAGCAGGTCAAGGTCTGATGCCCAAAACAGGTAGCTCAGGACACATGCTGTCCCTGTCCTTCCAGCTCTGTCCTTAAGGTGCAGATTAATCCAATTCTTCCATTTTTAACTGTTTTCGACTTAAACAAGGACAAATACCTTTTTGCCTGAAAAAGGTTTGCTCTAGGATTCATGAGACCTCTGTGGAATATATGGGGGTAAATAAGCAGCTCCCACTTTCCAGGCTGGTGATTTTGACTAGGTAGCTCCTTTGATAATTTCAAAGGGCCTAAGATAAAAGGAGCTTAGAAAATACAAAGACCTCTGATTTCCTTCCAAAGGTACAGTGGAGGAGCAGGGAAGCGACACTGAGCCATCACCGTTTCTATAGCTCTCAGTTCACTGAATATGCACTGCCAGAAAATGCCAGTTTTCAGGCCTGTCAACAGATATTTTTCTTAAGTATTTGAAGTACCTCAGCAACGATAGCTACATAGCCTCTTGCACACTGCCAATCCTACCTTTGAAGTCTATGGTTTTAGGGAAGTTTAATACAGCTTGCTTAAAGTTAAGCAAATAACTTACCTACATGCAATGGAAGTCTGGTCACATTATAAAACTGTTTTGGTTTGGTTTGGTTTTTTTTAAGCTGTTACTTGTAGTTTTCCAGAAAACAATGTGTTTAAAATAAGAGTTTGACAGCAAAAATTTCATCACTATCAGTTAGCTGGAAATAAGGAATGTCTCTTTTCTATCTCAGAGCAAATCTTTTTCTTTGGACTTTAACAGATTGAGAGTGCAGAACAGCAGCAGCAGATACACTGCATCTATACACAGAGATCTGGTTTGTTTTCCAATGAAGTTATCGTTTCTGTCCAAATTTAGGTCATTGCTGAGCTCTGCTCTCAATTTTACTGCAAAGTCTCTGCAATAAAATAAATAGAAGGCATACAAAAATACCTAATATTAAAGACAAAAATTAACAACGCTGGTCATTTCTAAGACATATTAAAAAGAAAAATTCTAATGATTTAATTTAAACTATTCTCTTAGTAAAAAATAGCTACCATAAATCCCTATCACCTAAGCCACACTCGAGTCATACCCACACAAAAATTCCCTTGTGATTTCACATTTTACATGAATGCTTTCAGTACACAAATGCCTCTCCAAGATTTTTGTGAAATCCAGATCATTTTAATTGTTAATAGGAATCACAGCTCCATTCAGAAATGTGAAACATCAAGAAATTAAGGCGCTTTTCCTTCCATGGAACATTCACATGCAGTAGACAGAGACTCTGCATTTCTGGACACATGTTTGTGCAAGGGCTGGAACATCAGTAGGTTATTTATTGGTCCTTGCCACGCTGCTGGGCCAAGCACAGGCGGGTCCCAGCAGAATTGTTCCTTCTTGCCTGTATCCTTTGTTTAACTGATTGTTAAATGCAAGAAAGATAACCAAGGCATGAGATAAAACAACTGTTTGGGAACACCTTTGAACAATTCCAATTAAATGTTAATAGAGCTTGCAGGAGCCGGATCTGATCCTGATGGCTGTTGACAAGCAGCAAATGAATTTCAGGGAGAACTAAGGCTCTTGTTAGTACTTGGCATCAGCCTGGGCAACGACCACAGCTCCTGATGGACCTTAATCCAGTCTCTCCACATAGGCTTCTCCCACTTGTGTTTAACCTGTCTGAACGGCAGGCAAGTCTGGTTCCTCTCTGAGTGGAGGTTTCCAGATCACAGGCTAGCAATAAAAGATTTAAAAAACCCCAACACCCAAACAACAAACCCAAACAAACAAACAAAAAGCAAATAAAAGAAGATGGGTGCAGGAAATAGGCAAATTAATGCATTTAAATTGTAGCCCTACTAGGGCAGCAACTGTATTGCTCCATGTCCATGTCACATGTGCCACTCCAGAAACCCCTTCGCTGTTGGTAACTGGTCAGTAATCATTCCTATAGCAAGTGCTAACTAAAAGCCCCCCGAACAACCCAAGAAGCCCTAGCTGATTTCTAAACAGCTTCAACGAGTGCTGATGCTATGATGGATGGTGTCTTGCTTGAAATCTCCTTTCCCAAAAAGCACTTGCAAGACTGCCAATACTTGTAGGCTTTACTCACGCAGGTCAGCAAATACAATAGGTAAATACGCAGAGCAAAATACATTTTGATTGATTAGATGGACTTTGGATAAAAGGCACCAAGTTCTTTATTAGAGATGTTTATCTTGTAGTCTTTCCTGCTCTGCTTGTTACTGCATATGGAGTTTTTTGCATGTACTTTTAAATACTAATAGGTGTGAGAGACATGAGAAAGGCTTTTCAGTGGATTTTCTTTTATTCTAATTGAAATGAGGTCAGAGGTAATGCTGGCTTAATTATTCCTTGTTAAGCTTAAACCTACGTATCTTCCAGGTAATCAGGGCATTCTTGAGAATCAGCCTAAACTATGTCACAAAAAATGCACCCAAGAATCCCATCTTTATAATAATTTCTGTGATAAATCTGTCTGTTATAAAAACAAGCATCATAGTAGCAATGGCCTTCCTCTTTTATCTGTGTTAAGTGTACTCAGGAATATGCCAGCATTTTCCCCCCTAAAATGGTCACCAATAGGTAGTGCTAACCATTTCCAAATTCAGTACAAGGTTCCTCCTGTTTGATCCTCCAGGAAATTCTCCTGCCTGCCTCACCACCCTGGCAAATCTTCCTCAAAGCCTGTTCTTGATAAATTTGCAGTTCCCAACAGATTAATCTCATCTTTCCATATTCCTCCTTTGCTGCTATGACCTTTAGTCACTCCAGCATGCCAGTCTTTTGGTTTTCCCCACACTCCAGCTGGTTGCAGCTAGCTGTCAAGCAGGAACTTCTGGGAACATGATTGCCATGCCCACAGCTTTGGCTGCACTGCTGAAGAGCTTACCTTTGTCTTTGTTCAAAGTTCTTTGATCTTGACTGTATTTTTCCATTCTTTCTGGAAACTGATTTTAGCATTGCTCCAAAACAAATAAATCATTTTCGCTCAAACTCATATTTAATGCAACTTTTTTTTTTTTAATTCTGCTTTTGAAAGCAGAAGGGAAAATTTAAAGAAAGGAGAAGGTCCTATGAATATAAAGCAAAGTCAGTCAAATGGCATAGAATAACTCTGGTGACTTCAGTCTTTTATCTTAAGCAAGGATATTCTTCTTGCTCATTGATTCAGAATTCAAACTGATAGGTGCTTTCTGTTTTCAGTGACTGGTTCAGAGCAGTATTCCCTTACTTCAACTAGCAGACGTTGTAGTGCTAATTCTCCTGATGCAAGTCATGCCCTTAGATTGGCATCGACAGGGAGAACCAGGCTTGTCACTATTCAGCTGTCAGCACTGCAGATTATGTTGTCCTGAGCCCTGTGCAGGAGCTGGGACGTGCCAGGGAGTGCTGGGGCAGCGAGGGGCTGTGTCAGCCAGCGTGGCAGGAGCCCAGCCTCCACAGCGGAGATCAGCAGACCTCCTTTTGTCGCTGTGATCCTCGTGGTACCAATTTGCATTTGGGCCTCTGTTTGCTGGCACTGTCTCCAACGGGCAATAGACATGGCACTGAGGAGATGCTAACGGGGGTGTTCCTGGGTTGTGGCTGCGAGACTGAGTCTGGAGTAGGGCATAACCTATAAAAGAAGGAAAGCTGCCATCTCCAGCCCCCTGTGGCTGGTCCACATCTCTCAGTTTCTGCTGGAGGGCATGTCTAGGCCAGAACACTTTTGGTAAGAAAGTGCCTCCCTGGAAGGTTATTTCCTATTAGTCAGAAACAAAAAAAGACATAGATACCTTGAAGTGCGATGCTGCACTCCCTGATCCCTTTGAATGGCATCTACAGCCCCCAGACTGTTTATAAAGATGGTCTTTTTGACCTACAACTGTAGAAACTCTGAGCCCTGTGATTTGTCAGAAGGACCAGCGTGCCTCAGCTGGGGGTGTGGGCAGCTATGGGACCTCCCCAGAGGGGCCCCAGCTGGAGCACTTACACCACTCACTGAAAGAGCCATGGCACCCCTGGAGCACTGCCCCCCTCCTTCCTGAGTCATGAGGCCACAGGTCACCAACCCATTTCTTCCTTCCCCTCATCTTAATGAACATTGAGGGGATTATTTTTTCCCTCCCTGGCATACCTGGAAGGATGAAGTACTTTGCTCCTCTTCCTCCAGAGGAAACTCTGAGCATCAAGCTAAGACTCTTCCCTGGAGGATGAAAGAATAACCTGGGGCAAAACTGAGAATAGATTTGTCATTTCCTTGATGAGTGGTGAACAGCAAGCTGCTCAGGGAGGTGGCACGTACAATAACATTTAAAATGCAGTGGCTGGAACTTCATTTTATGGAGGCTTTAATCTTATGGTATGTTAAGGTGCTCTAAGGAAACGTAATAGCTCAAGGTTTTCATGGGGAGAGATGCAAAGAAATGTCCTGTTTCTGAAACTCCTTTGAACTGAAGTATGCCTGGAACCCTAAGTCTTTGACAGTTTTGGGCATGAACATATTTGAACTTAGGACCCACCAGAGTGAGACAACAACCAAGATGTCTGAGAGGTGGCCATCTCACTACTAAAAACCATGCTCTGTAGGTGTTGCTCAAACCCCCAAGCTATGCAGCCTGCATGACTTCAGATGTCATCATTCTTCTCTGAAACATCAAGGCACAAGGGCTGCCTCAATCTTTTAATCTAGCACCTTCACTTCAGGTTTTTGGTTTTTCCACTCCAGCCCACCCCGAGTTAGCTGTTGTTACTGATCCATCCTCCTGCTTCTGGGAGGGAGAGTCTTGTGCCCGCCCTCACGGGGCCTTCAAGGTCTGTCTGGTACTTCGCTGAGGTTTCAGTGTCCTACACCTAGACGTTGTACAGAGAGCTATTAGATGACCTTCCTAGCCTGTCTTTTTTTCTTTCACTGAAAGGTACAACTCCTGAATTGCAGTTTCTAACATGTGTGCGTTGTTCTAGATAAGATCTTGCTGGCTCTGTAAGAGGCTTCACAATAAAAGAAATTATTTTGTTTCATCAGTATGATTTATGAGTACTGAAATGTAGACAAAGATCCTAGCAAAGGAAGTAGAAATCTGATATGAGGAAAAGAGATGCTGTTTGGGTACACAAATTGGAAACATCGATGTCCTTGTTACACCTCTGGAGAAACTGGACCAGGTTAACCATATGATCCAAACCATCATGGAGCGTCCACATTCATTTTAAAGACCTCAGTAAATCAGTAAGTGTCTTGAAGGGCAAAATAGATGTCCTGAGTTTGAATATTCATCTTTGTCTCCAATAGGTTTTGTACTAATCTAGCTGTGTTATAGAAGTTGGTGAAACAACCATCCTTCTCTTAGTATCAGCACCAGACACAGTATAAGCCATAGGTAAATGCACCGAAGAAACCAAATCACCTGGAAAGAGGAACTTTTCTGATGCTTGACTATAGATGCAGGGGAAGAGAGAAACACAGAAGTGAGCGGAAAGTCAGATCTACCCTAAATAAGTATGATCCTGAGAAAAAGCCCAGAGGGGCAGGTTTAGAAATATGCCGTCTGTCTGGAAGAGTCTTGGTGGAAGCACAGAAACGGGTTTTGTTTTCTTAATCCCGCCAACGTCCAAAGGAACAGAGCTCAGAAGTGTTGTAAGGAACAGCATTGCATCAATTTCTCCTAATCAGAGTAATTTGCAAGACCTTCACATTTTTGGCCAGAAAGTCTTGGATTTGCTGTTTTGCTGTTGCTTCAGGATCAGTTTTTTTATACACTTTATAACTGCATGCTTTTTCCCCCTCAGTTTATTTCATTTTATCACGCTCATCTAGAGCTGGTACATACTGTCACTCCTCTGCCAGGTAGGAACAGATTTGCAGCTTTTCAAGTTGCTGTCCTGTAGAGCCAGAAACCTGTGCTGCGGGAAGGCATTTGTTTAAATTTGCTTTACCCGCAGACACTGTGTGTGTGTGTATATACAGATGGAAAACAGATCCAAGAAAATGCCTTGGTGAACTACACACAACCAGGAGCACCTCATGTCTCCTGCCGCACAGCCTCCAGTGCTATCTCAGCCTTCTTCTTGCTGTTTGTAAACCAGTGGCATGTACTGACCACTACGTGCTTAGCCGCTCATTTAACCCTGACGGAGGTTGAAGAGACTGAAGGTTAAAACAGAGATGTGCAAAAGATTACTTTGTACCATTCAATTTAATGTCTTTTCTACTAACAGAGAAGACAATTTCTGCCTAAAATATTTTTGACTCAGTTGTAGGCTATGGCAGCAAAAAGACATTTTTACGTCTTTCTACTGCTTCCCAGTTCTGATGTTTTCTTTCATTCACTGTTTGGTTTGGCTTTTTTTTGTTTATTACATGATTCCAACATTTTCTCTTGTTTTTCCTGTCTCTCAATGTTCCTAATAAAAACTCCAGCGATAAAAGACCAATAAAATATAAATTCCCGCTTCAGTTGGGATTTTATCATATATTTTTCATGCGTACTCAAATCCCCACCCCCAAAATGCACAGCTAGGAAATTATGATTTAAGCCAAGGGATCACAGCAGAAGGTACAACTGATGGTATCTCCCAATTCTCATCTTAGCCAAGTGGGAATAATACTTGGAATTAGCTGCACAGGTGCTTATTTTCTAAGCTTCCTGCAAAAATTGATACATATTCTATTACTTTACCATGGAGTGACTAAACAACCCTGTCCGTAAGTGTTATTGCATAGGATTAATGCTACTTATAAGGCTTATAAGACTACATGAGCCACACACACAAGAAGGGTTGAGTACATGAAACAAAATCAGGGTCTTAAAACGTCACCGTTAGGCTTAGGAATCAACTGCCTACATTTTAAAAATAGTTCTCTATTCATGCAAAGACAGAGGGCCGGCTGCTCTGTCAGCTGGGTGACAGAGGCCACAGCATGGGTGCTGCCCTCGATGCCTCGGGGAGGGGATGAGTGGGCAAGTGCAAGCAGCAACACCAGACACGGGCAGGCAATGGGGGCTTGCCCTGACCCGCTTCTCCCTCTGCCATTGTAGGTGGTCTGACATGCATGGGATGCAAATGTTTAGTCTTTTAAGAGGCTGTCACAGCCCTGTCCTTGCTTCCCTTGCAAGGCTGAAGCATTTTGGCCACAGTGGCAGAGGCACCCATCGGTGGGGTGCAGGTGGGCACTGGGCATCGCACCTGAGCGCAGTGGGGCAGAGCCCGCAGCTGCTACTCGCGCATGAAAGAAGATGCGGTCAGCTGCTCGTCTGACCAGCACACCTCTGCCTGCCACTTAACGGGCTCCAGCTAATCAATCCACAGGTCCCAACGAGTTAAATGCAGATATAATTCTTTCTCTCATAGGAGGCTGGAGACCTGCAGGCAGGGTTCAGCCACGATGCTAAAATCCCATTCAAGCAGAACTGTCATGTTATTTACTTACTAAAACAATGCTCTTATTACAAAGACATGTTGGGAGGGAAAATATGACAGCATCTATTTTAGGTTGTCATTGATCTTTAATTTGCTGTGACCTGAAGGTTTTCTATGTAGTCAGTGCTTTTTGGCCAAAATATATGACTGCAGGGAAATGAGTAAATGAGTGCCAGAGATGTTCCTTTTTTCCTATGAAAAGACTGAAATTGCTTTGTGTAAATGTGTGGAAAATGCTGATATTTTGTTTCTATAAATACTTCGCCTCCTGCGTGCTGTATTTCATTTGTGCTGTTTCCTAGGAGTATTTGGCTTCTTATCACTTTTACGCAGGGTGCTGAATACAAATGAGCTACCGTTTGCCCAGCAACCAAGCTGTGGAGCATTTGTGACTGTTGTGCATTTCCTGTGCAAGAGTAACTACTGAATGAAGCAGATTACCCTGTAGCTTTGCAAAACACCGAGGATTATAAAACATGTATTTAGTGGATAAATACACAGAGGAAAATGCACAGACGCTCTCCGTTTCTATATATAAGGCCATGCATATATATGAATATATCTGGGTGATGTAAAAAAAGAACCTGAAATAATCCATCGCTTTTAATGAGAATTTAAATATAGGCAAAAAAATTCAAAGTTGCATTTCTTATTCTCAGTGACACCACTTACAACGAGGCTTCCTGTTTCTGGATTCTATAAGCAAGGCTCCGGTATCACAGGCTCATGCAATCACGGGGTGATTCAGGTTGGAAGAGACCTCAGGAGGTCACTAGTCCAACCTCTGCTCAGAGCAGGGCCAGCTCTGAGGTCAGAGCAGGTTGCTCAGGGCTTGATACAGTTGTTCCTTGAAACCCCCCAAGGATGGGGACTGCACAGCCTCTCAGGGCACCTGGCCTGCTGTCTGACTGTTCTCCTGGGGAAAACCCTTTTCCATATATCCCATATAAAACTCTGTTGTTTCTTCTTCTGTTGCCTCTCCTCCTCCTACCTTGCATTTCTGTGAGTGAAGAGCTTGGCTCTGCCTCCTCAGTGACCTCCCTGTAGATGCTGGGGAGCTGTTCTTAGGTGCCCACAAAGCCATCCCCTCTCCAGGGTGCACAAGCCCAGCTCCCTCAGCCTGTCCTCTCAGGGCAGCGCTCCAGTCCCTGAGCAGCCTGCAGGCTCTCTGCTGATCTCACCCCAGCCGATCCTCCTCTTTCTTTTACTTGAGGGGAGCAGAACTGCACACAGGACTGCAGACGGGGTCTTGCTACTGCCGAGTAAAGGAGTTTAGTTACTCCCTTGGACCTCCTGGACATAGTCTTGTTAGTACAGCCCTGGTTGCTCTTGGCCACTGTTACTGCTAGGTCACACAGCTGGCTCAAGCCCAGCCTGGCCCCATGGGATGCTGCAGGGGGCATTTTCTTCCCAAGTGCAGGATGTGGCATTTGCCTTTGTTGAGTTTCAGGAGATGCCTGCTGGCCTGTTCCTCCAGCCTGCGCAGGTCCCTCTGGATGGCAGACCTGCCCTCCAGTGAACTAACCAGTGCTGCAGGTCGGGTGTCACCCGCGAATTTGGTCAGAGTGCTCTCATGGTGTCACTGATGAAGGTGTTAAACTGAACATGCCCCAGGGACCAATGTTAGGCTGTCTGTTCACCAGGTTGTGCTTTCGGCCTTTTCCAAAGACAGGTGCAAGATATGCCTTTCTCCAGTTTCTGGGGACCTCCCCTGGTAGCCAACACCTTTCAAAGGTGACACTGGCCTTTCAAGGGTAGCAGCCAGCACTGTAAGCAGCCCTGGATGCAGCCTATCAGGTCCCAGGGACACCTACGGTACAAGTTCTCTCCGGGTCCTGGCTGGACCTTCCCTCGCCGCGGGTCATCTCCTCCTGCAACGCTGCCCGTCCGCGCTGAGGCCTGGTGTGGCAGTGGCAGGGGGAAGCGCCACAGCTGGCCTGGGTCTGGTTTGCTGGGGCAAAGGGAGGAGCAGGATGGAGGTGACTCCCGGTGCATTTCAGCAGCAGGGCGAATTGAGAGGGCGGACTCCCTTTGCTGGCAAGGGACCAGGCTAGGAGACCCAAGAGGAAAAATTCAAATTTTGCCAAGAACATTTTGGGTGAAAAACCTGGACAGATTTAAAAAAATTCGTTGAACAATAGCAGGAAGCTTTCCCGAGCTGGGCAACAAGCCATGGGCAGAGGAGGGGTAGGAGAAGTGCGCTTGGAGTTACACGCTTGAAGTCATCACCCCAGTTTGGTTTGGATTTTGCTCACCCAAAGCCCAAGCAGGGCCTTTGCGTTGCCTTCAGAGGGGAAGGGCAGCGCAAGTGCTGAGCCGCTCGGCACTCCCCATGCACGTGCCACTTGCTTACCTGCTGACAGACACGCACGGGCGTTCCTGGTCTCGCTGCACTGGAGTGTTTGGGCTGGCTCAAAGCAATTCAGATGAGCCTTGCTCAGCTGCTTGACATCGGTAATGCAGATGGACTTGGCAATTTTATCCTGTGCTTAAATTAAATTTTAGTCTGTGATATACTTTGCCAAATTAGGCAAAAAGATGTTACGATTATTGTAAGCTAGTGATCTCTATATCACGATTTCCACGTACTTCATACTCCCAGTTTTAAATGTGCCTTCTTTGCTGACTATCACAAACTGGGATGAGCTTCCCCGTGCACTGGATTGGGTTCTATGTTGTAGTAAAAGATGAAAGATATTTTACAACTATAAAAAATATTTTAACATAATGTAACACCATTATACACAGAACATATTTAGTTAAAATACTGCTTACACCCTGTAGCACAATAGTTACCACACATGATTTTCATGGGACTGGGATAAGAGAAAGGGAGGAACTTTTGCGTGGAAATGAGTATAAACAGTAATGGAGGAGTCTCCTACCATCCTGATGATGGGCAAGACAAGTGGGAGGGCATCCAGCAATGAGCAACCCACTTTCAGGTAGCTGCTTTATGAAGAAAGAGCTAGCAATGGAGAAGGACAGACTTACAAGGGAGAGAAAGGACAAGGCCAAGATCAACATGGCCCCTTACCCTTTGGTCAGCACTGCCCCTTCACACTTCCAGCAGCGCTTAGCGTACCCAGGTTTGCACAACGGACCAAAACCACTTAGAAATTAAGAGGAAGATGAGAAAAATCTAGCAGAGATGGCACCAAATGCTATGCTGCCAATACATCTAAGCTGTTCCACATCTCATTGGGTAATCTTGGATTGTTCTGCCTGTCCTTTGCTGAGAAAATGGGGTCTGACTTTCTTGAAATTCAGAAAATACCATAGCACTTTCTAGCATAAATAAAGCTGTGTCAGATTGTCTGACTGGTGTTTACAACCCGGTTTTCACACCTTCCGAGCTGAGCAATGTCTGTTGTGTGACAGACATTATCTTTAGCTACATCTCAAGTGTGCAGCCAATTTGGGGTAATTTTCAGGGAAATTGGGACTGCAGAGAATTGGCCCTCTTCTAAAACACAGTGACTGTTCCATAGGGGTGCTGTACCCAGCAATCCTGGTTTGAATGGCAAGGTCTGAAGTAGTTCAGTGCTCATGAAATCAATAAGCGGAATTGGGGTGAAATGGTCAGGGAACTGCAGTTGATCAAATGGCATTAAAATTTATTAGCTGATTGTACAACTTGTCAGTAAACAGGTATATACAAGACAAAGTCTAGCCTTCTGTATCTTAATAGTCCCCTGCCATGATTCCCACAAAGCCTGCTTTCTTTTTCCCACATCCTTTCTGTCTCTTTTTGTGGGTTATCTGAAATTATGAATTATCTAAGGATATCTTTCCAAGTGCCTGTGCTTTCGAGGGACTGCAGGTTATCTGAGCTTTGGCCATACATGGAAAAAAATGCAGTAATTCTGTTTCACTGATTTCAAAGGACATAATCTACCCACAAGTTGACTACTTCTTCTGCAGCAAATGCTATAGATATTCCATCCTTAAGAATAAAGGATAAATTTTACTGTCATTTGTAAGTCTAATTTAGAAACATGCATTTTTTTCAAGTTTAAGGGGGAAAGAGAAAAATTAAAATTCCATATTGATTTTTTCAGAGGTAAGGTGATCAAATAGCACACCAAATTTCACATAGAGAAATAGTGAAATGCATCATCCTGCAAGTATGATCATTATTTTTTGGAGTACCCAGCACCTGGCAGCCCCTGGGTTGGGCACACCCAGAGTGCCTCACCAGCTGGAGGCAATTCCAGTTTCTTGCCCAGCTGGCAGCAAAGCCATGTGCTGTGGGGCTGCTAGGAAGGAGGGTGACCATTATGTGAGGTGAATGTAACTGGGGTCGTGGGAAAGCGCAGATCCCAGGTGGGTGAGGATGCCGCAGGGAGGGGAGGCATGGCAGGGATGTGGATATACAGCCTTAGGTCAGACTGCATTCATTTTGCCCTTCAAGGTACAACTTGCAGTTCCTTTGGTGTCTTAGGCACTCAAAAAGGGAGAAAGAGAAAGGCATATGGATTGTTATGTCTATTAAGTTTTTATTCTATATATGGTGCTACTATACTATTAATATCTTTTCTCAAGAAGACTTACTCCAGGGTAGGACCATAGGTGAAGCTATGTGTGAAAAACCCTGGGGCACTTCAACTTGTTCTGCCTTGTTCCTCTTTCCATAGTGAGTCCCTTTCAGATTTGGGGGTTTGGAGCCACCATCAATCCCTGGTTAGGTGCCTTTTGAAATACATAAAAGCAAGGACAGTCCTCTTTTTCTGGTGTAATGTGAATAACTACCTCCACCACACATGGCACACAGCACACCTCTGCTGTAAGAAAAGAGGCTGAGAAGCAGGGTGCCACTGCAGAGGACTTGCCAGCTCTCCCAAAGTAGGATTTGGCAAGATGTACTTTTGTTTCATTTCTGAGCATATTAAAGCCTATCTTGTAGCGCTGAATTTCAGCAAAGAAAGCTGCTTTTGTACGTCTTTAAAGGCAGACTGCATTATCATACCAGGTGTGCAATCTGGACCAGAAATTTTCAGAAGTCAAAAGCAAAGGACATTTAATCCTGACCAAGCAGACTAAACATTTGGTCCGAAAGCTGGATAATGTTCAAGATAATAATAATGCACTCTGCATGTTGTAGTACATCTCCTCTAGCAGTTGGAGTCCAAAAAGGTCACATCAACCATGAGTGAAGAAAGAAAGGAAAACACTCAGCAAGATGAATATTGCTCAGAGCATTAATTTTCCCATACCTTCTTCCACAGCAGGGTCACAAGCAATTAAGAGTCCTCATAGCAGGAGCACTTCCACTGACATACTTTTCTCTCACCCACAATTTTTTTCAAATTTCTTACTTTGGGCAGGTGGCCAGTCATGATCCTACAAGACTCATTTTTATTTGCAAATTAACCTAGAAACTACATTTTCTGAGACAAAAGGTTGAAGTGTTCTTCCCTTCTACACTTCTCATTTTGTATTGGGTGAGCTGATCAGCAGCTTTCTGTCCACTATGGTCCACTTCTGTCAAGCTACAGGAAAGACTACAGTGGAAGCCTTTATGTTAATATTTACTCAATAAAGCAGGGGTTTATGAAAAAGGGATTGAGAAGCAAAAGTGAGAACGTGTGAGAAATACCTTCCTGATCTTGAAGAAACAGAGCTGACAACTTTCACATCAGGGTATTTATTTTAATATTTATGCGCTCCTAAATGTTTGTCTGATTCCGTTGCTCTTTGCAATTCAAGACAAATAGCCAAGATTTTGGAAAAGAGAAGGAGTCGTCATGTTAGCAGAAATGACAGTGATAACGCAATACATCAAAGTGACAAGATGTCTGAGCCGTACTTGCCTGGGAATCAGAACATTTTCCATTTAACATCCACTTGGAGGATGACGTGCACCGGTGCACATGTCTGTGCTGGGGTACATGTGGTGTCCCCAGGGCACCTGCATGTTCCCCTGCACGCTCGGCTACGGTGACTGTTTAAAGACATGGCTTAGCCTTTGCACCTCACGTATCTGTTCAGACGTTTATGTCGTGCCCATTGACATGCTGTCTGAGTGCTGCTTTGCTTGTGTTACCCATTTGAAATGCCACTTTATCTATGGGTACCTGATAGCACAATCATTCATATGCAGTTGACTGTGTTTATCTGTGGCACGAGGCACCTGCAAGTCTGTATTAAAAATCACCTAGGCTATGAGCTGGAATTTGAAGGAAAGCAACAGAATGCATGTTTCAGTGTTATTTCTCATTCTTTGGTGCTCTATTGCAACACCTTCATCTCAAAGAAGAAAGAGGACTTCATTTTTGGGCAGGGCTACTATATGGATATAATAAAGCCATTTTTTTTTAGTGTTCTCTTTAAGGAAATTTATATGTGCGTGTGTATATGCATATTTATGTTTATAACCCCTTCACACACCTGTTTTCTGTCATATGAATGTTCCAAAACAATTATTCATTTTTCAGCAAGACAGAGCCGTCTGCTGTGTCCTGCTGGCACTCCAGGCTCTCTCCTCAGCCTCTGATGAAGCCTTCACTCTCCACACTGGCTCCCTCCTGTGCAGTACCCCGGCCCTACTGCACCTGCCTCTCCTTCCACCTCATCCTCCTCTGACTTGTGAGGAAGGCTTCTTGACACCTCCAAGACCCCAGTGAAGGTGGTTTGCGCCCGGCAGACCCTCACTGAGTGGAGCAGGGCTGCTGCAGGCAAAGCTGCACAAAACACCCCAGATGGGGTGAGCAGGAGAAAATCCTTCCTCCTCCCCAGGGCGAGGGAGATGATCACCAAATAAATTGCATTTAAATCAGTTAAACTAGAAAACACCTTGTCTGCAAAATTAATTGCAGGCAGTGATAGCGGGTAATTAGATTTCCCTTTCAAAGTGCCCTGGGCTTTTTTGAGGTCTGCATGAAACACCTTAGCACGAGTGAAAGTTGCAGAATTGAGTTGCAGATTGTAGCCATACCAAACCCTGTAACTTTCCGGGCAGCATGCTGAGTGCCACTTGGATGCATCAAAGGCTTCCCAAAGTGGCATCCCTGAATAGCCACAGCAGCTGTGCTTCGTGGAGAAATGTACTGTCTGGTTCATGGGAACATCAAAACTTTGCTGTCATTTTTTGACAATTGTGTGTCATTTTTATTTCATAGAACCATAGAATATCTCAAGATGGAAGGGACCATAAGGATCATCAAGTCCAAATCCCTGTTCCTTGCAGGACTACCTAAAACTAAACCAGATGACTAAGACCATCATCCAAGACTGACAGGTTGTTGGTGCTGTGACAACTTCCCTGGGGAGCGTGTTCTAGTGACTGAACACCCTCTCAGTGGAGAACCTTTTCCTAATGGCCAGTCTGAACTTCCTCTGATGCAGCTTCATTCAATTTCTTTATGTCCTATCACCGGTCACCAGAGAGCAGAGATCAGCACCTCCCCCTCTGCTGCCCTCCTTGAGGAAGCTGTAGACTGTGATGAGGTCACCCCTCAGCCTTCTCTTCTCCAAGCTCAGCAAATAAAGTCACCTCAGCCACTCCTCCTAAGTCTTGCCCTCGAGGCCTTTCACCACCCTGGTTGCCATCCTCTGGAGATGCTCGAACAGTTTGATGTCCCTCTTATATTGAGACACCCAAAACTGCACACAGTACTCAAGGTGGGGCCACATTAGCACAGTGCAGAGTGGGACAAGCACCTCCTTTAATCAGTTAGCTATGCTGTGCTTGATGCACCCCAGGAAACAATTGGCCCTTTTTGCCAGGGCTCACTGTTCTCACAGGGCAGGTGCTCCAGAGCCCTGTGGATCATCATTTTGGCCCCTCCTCTGTACATGCTCAATCAGGTCTATGTCTTTGTTACTCTGGGTTAATGGTTGGACTTGATGATCTTAAGGGTCTCTTCCAACCAGAACGATTCTATTATTCTCTACCTATATAAAATAGAATCATAGAACATAGAATCATTTAGGTTGGAAAAGACCTTTAAGATCATCAAGTCCAACCATTAACCTTGCATGGCAAGTCACCACTAAACCATGTCACTAAGCGCCACATGTATATGTCTTTTAAATACCTCCAGGGACAGTGACTCAACTACTACCATGGGCAGCCTGTTCCAATGTTTGACAACCCTTTCAGTGAAGAAAGTTTTCCTAACATTCAACCTAAACCTTTCCTGGTGCAACTTGAGGCTGTTTCCTCTTGGCCCATCTTTTGTTATGTGAGACTGACCCCCACCCTGTTACAACCTCCTTTCAGGTAATTGTAGAGTGCAATAAGGTCTCCAAAACGGAACACAGTACTCACCAGTGCCAACTGCAGGGGGACAATCACCTCCCTGGTCCTGCTGGCCACATTATTTCTGATGCTAACCAGGGTGCCATTGGCCTTCTTGGTCTCCTGGGCACACTGCTGGCTCATAGTCAGGACACTTGTCCATCAGCACCCCCAGGTCATTTTCTGCTGGGCAGCTTTCCAGACACTCTCCCCCAAGCCTGTAGTGTTGCCTGGGGCTGTTGTGGCCCAGGCGTAGGACATGGCACTTGGCCTTGTTGAACCTCATACAACTGTCCTCGGCCCATTGATTCCGCTGGTCCAGATCCCCAGATCTGCACTCCTGCCCAACTTGGTGTCATCTGCAATCAGCAAATTGTATGAACTTTAAGTTATATCTATCTATCTATGTATTTCACACTATAAAGACTAATGGAGAATGAGATTTCCCTAACAAAATTCAGGCCAGCTAGGAGGAAAAGAACCGATGCCAGTGGTGGCACTCAGCCGCGAGCCCCGGGAAGTTGTACCATTTTATTTTTCCAGCCGGTGTTAAAGCCCTGCAGAAATAGGCATGCTGAAGTTCTGCGCTTTTCCTGCCCCCCGACTTCTTCTGATGAACGTCCAAGAAAAGAACTCATTCCTGGGCCAGCGTCCCCCGGGAGCCGGGAGCGGGGCCCCGTCCGCCTCGCACCGCCCCCCGCCCGGCGGCGGCGGGACCCACCCCGGGGCGGCGCCGCGCTGATGTCAGGGCGCGGGAGAGGCGGGGGAGCGGCCGCCGGCCGGCGGGCAGCGGGGCCGGGATGGCGGGCCCGCCGCGGCCGTCGGCTCTCTGCACCGCCACCGCCTCCGCCACCGCCTCCGCCTCCGCCATGCTGCTGCTGCTGCTGCTGCTGCTGCTCCCGCCGCTCGCCGCTCCGCGGAGGCCGCCGCGCTGCGGGCCGCCCTGCAGCTGCTGGCGGGAGTCGGCGCTGTGCGTGGGGGCGGCGGGAGCCCCGCGCAGCCTGCCCGCCGGCCTCGGCTCCTTGTGAGTGCGGAGGGTGCGCGTCTGAGCGCGGGGGGTGCGCGCGGCTGGGGCGGGGGGGGGATGCGGAGCGGAGCGGTCCCGCCTGACGGCTGGCTTCTCTTTTCCAGGAGCCTAGTAAATGGGACCTTCTCCGAAGTCAAGGACAGGATGTTCTCCCACCTGCCCTCCCTTCAGCTGCTGTAAGTATGGCACTGGGAAAGACACCGGCCAGTTAGCGCTTTGCCCGTTCCTCCGAAACACGGCTGCGGGTGCCCGTGTAGAGAGGGAGGTAGCGGGTACATCCCAGCTTGTGCAGCCCCCCACCCCGAGCTAGCTGCTGTTTCATAAGTTAGGATAACATTTCCTGCGCGGAAACCACTGCGTAAAATGAACATTAGTTGCTGAAGGAGGACAAAATGTTTTCTGATAACCTAAGTTCCTTTTTTTTCTTAAGCTCGGCTTCAGTAAGTTTCGGGCAGAGTTTTCCCCTGGAGCCATGTGGTGGCTCTGCTGCCCGCTCCCTTTGTGCCCAGGAGTCCCGCTCTGGGAGTTGCCTCTGGGACAGTGCGGGTGAGCAGAGGTTGCCGGGATGCAGCTCGGAGGAAAGCCACTGTGAGTGAAGCGCTGGTGTTGTCTGTAGCACGACTTGGTGCTTTGGCATCCAGCCTGGAGGGTGGCCCCTCAAATGCCTTCTGACCTGATGTACCTATAGACAGGATGGTCCTCTGTCCCAAGGGACAGTGGTCCAGCTCCCTGCACTCTGCGGCCCTCCCTCCTCCATGACTGCGGGCGAGGCGGTCGGTGATGGCCGTGTTGCGGTCAGGTGTGTGACTGCAGCTCCGGTAGCTTACCCAAACTTGCTTTAACTCAGCTGTCCGGGGAGGCAGTAGCGGGGAAGGCACGGGTACAAGGTGTGGTACAGCTCCCCTGGGGAGCACTTGTTTCTCAGGTAGCCAGCAGAGAAGATGTGCTGCTGCCTGTGCCCTGCCTAGCCTGGTGCAGCCTGCCCATCACACCCAATACCAAGTAGTCCCTCCAGGTGCCCCCTTATAAGGACCAGGTTACCCCCAAAGCAAAGACAGGTTGCAAAGAAAAAATTGGCAAAAAGATGCGAGGTGTGGTAGAAACCCGGGCTAAGTGCTTGCCACAGAACTAGACGTTACAATGGGTCTTAGCAAGAGGTAGTTTCTAAAGGCATCTAGTAGCATGGTGGCTGGCCTCCTCTCCTCACACCCCCATCCCTGGTTCTCAAAGGCCTGTCTCACTGTCTAGGGGCTGGCAGCACCCTATGGAAAATTCTGAGGAGAAGCGGGCAAAGCAAGGAGTGGAGGCTTTCACCTTCTTAGTGTGGCACCAGTCCCAAACCCAAGCTTTTATGGGACTTGAAGGCCAGCACAGAGCCCTGAGCAGAGCACAGGGGGCCTTTGCCCACTTGTGAATGTGGGCAAACAGCAGACTCGTGCCAGGTGGGAAGGAAAGGGATGAAGCCAAGAGTGGGTTGAAAGAAACTGGGTGGAAAATTAGAGATGAGGAGAATGTGGCCTGTTTTGGATAGTGGTACTGGAAAGAAGGAGGAAGAGCAGATGGAGGTTATTCCTTTTCCTTAGCTGTAGTAGATTTCCAGGAGGAGGTGCCGTGTGGGGAGGCGAGGCAGAAGTCAGTTATTGAGAAAGTCAGAAGCTGCCTGTGTCACTTTATGCAGAAGATCAGGTGTGGGAGCAAGAGGGGTTTGTCGTCACCACCACCACCTTGGACCCTGACAGATTGTCCTGGTTAGTGTCCTTTGTGAGTTTGCTCTTCAAACACGAGAAAAAAGGAGTGATTAAATGACAAAAGAGATACATGCATAATTGAGCACTTTGGTACCTCAGGACTGTGTCTTCTGTGGCAGTAGCCATGGTAAAGCAGTAACTCAAGGATTTATTTTTGATAGTGGTCTGTGTCTGGGTCAGATTTCTTTGGGATAATTTAAGGAGCATTTGTCTGGTATTAGCATAATAACTGAGGATCACAGGGTAAGTTTGCATTTCATCTTCATTAGTCTTCTAAATTAATTTCAGTAAAATGCCTAAAACCACACAAAAAGGATTAATAAGTTACTCTAATAAAGTGATTAGAGCAGATATATTTACCCGTAGTGGAAAATTCTGAGATTTTCCCAATATTATTTCTTTTGAGTTGTTCTATTTTTCTGACTGAATAGGAAGCTTTGCTGTTTTCTTAAAAGGAGGTTGCCCTCTGTGCCTTTGTACATCATCCCTTGAGATCGTTATGCTTTGATACAGCAAAGAAGGAACTTTGCTGACAAAGCTTTTCTGTAGAATCCTTCTCCCTGATCGCCTTGTCCTGGCTCAGGTGACAGTAGCTCTGGCACAGCTCTGACACGCTTCGTCCCTGAAGTTCAGGTGGGAGGGCAAGGCAGTGTCTGGAGCAGGCAGCACAACTGCTCCTCCTCGCTGCCCATGGCCACAGGGTTTAGCAGGACTCTTTCTCTGGTGGTTGGGCAAGTCTGCATTTCCAGCTGAGGAACTGGCTGTGTGAGCTGTGTGCCCTCACCCCACGCTGTGGGCTGTAGCCCTTTTGCAGGGCAGACCTGGAGCATCCCACTGGGAGTGCACGACGAGTGAGAACTGACCCACTGAGACCACACAAAGGAGAGCTGGTGCTTGTACAAAAGGGCTCCCTGCTTTCTGGGAGATCAGGAGTGCTGTTGAGATGGTCTCTTGAAAAATTTTGGTGTGGCTGGAGGGGTGGTGGACAACTGGGGTCCACACTCAGCAGACCTGCCCTCTAAGGACAGCTTGTCCAGCCCAGGGGACCAGCGAGTCGAGGGCTAGGTTGCATTTAACCAAGGTGAACAGCACAGGAAACGTTTTTCCTGGGGAGCAGCAGACATTAACTAGCATCACATTATGCCTTTGATTTTTCTATTTATTTTTTTTTATAGACCATTCCACAGTATTTTATGTGTGCTGCATTGGTGGGGCAATATGGGCTCGAGTCAGTAAGATTAGTTTGGTCATGGGCAATAAACACAATGGGCGTAATCCAGTGTGTCAGGTTTTAATGTGCTTTCCTGATGCCTGCTCTCCATTTTCAGCTTGCTGAACTCCAACTCCTTCACTGTTATACGAGATGATGCCTTTGCTGGTCTCTTCCATCTAGAATACCTGTAAGTTTGGTATTTTATGTCTTCCCCTGTCATTTATAAATCAAGAGTGTTTGATCAGTTGCCAAGACTCCTGCTGTGGAGTCTTAGTCTTTACCGTGATTCCCAGGAGCAGGGGAGATGAAGGATTTATGATCCACTCCTGTGCAAATGTCCTTTATGATGGCTCACCATTTTTCAGAGATTGCAGTGGATTTTTAAAATATGCTGTGAATGCAAGAAGTCTCTGTGCAATTACAGTACACCAAAAAAAATAAGCTGAGCAAGAACTTGTCCTGGCTTTCCAGAACAGTGCCATCACTGAAGGGTTTTGAACCTCAGGAAAGATGTGGGGAAGGCTCTCCTGGCCTGCTGGCAGCCTGAGGAGGAGGTGCAGTGTATCTGCGTAGGGCCCAAGACAACCCTGATAACCAGACTGCTTCTCTTCTCCTACGCTTTCCTTTCCGTCTTCATCTCTGTCCTGATATCCCACTTAATGCCTGTGGCATTTATCTTTATATTATAAATAAGAAGTATATGAATATATAAATATATTTCATATAATAGAAAAATAGCAATTATTTATATTATTATTTAAATTTGTTTAACTTTCCTTTTCTTTACTTAGTTCATTTCATTGGGTTTTTTTTACATTACTTTCATTTCCCAATCTTTTTTTTTTTCTTTTTTTTTTTAGGTCACCTTTTTTTCTTTTAAAAAAAAGTAGTAGCCCTGGTACCATGTTGTCCTCACTTCATACTCCAAAGGACTGCCATTTCTCTGTGTTACTGGATAAGCTGGTATGTTTGAAACTCTGAATATGATCTGAAAAGAAATCAATCTTTCCACCCACCTTCCCATGCTGAAATGTAGCTGTGGAAAACTTTTCTGTCTTTTCCTAAAGCAAGACCAGTGCTCACAAAACTGATTCTGGCTGAAGTCTTGCAGACAAGTAGGTATTAAGGTGGAGTATACTCAGGACTAATAGTCTGCTATGTGTGGTGCAGCCAACAATGGAATTTACAGCCCAGGACAGTGGTAAATGGTATAATGATAAAACCACAACTCAGCCACATCTGGATTTTTCAGCAATAGTGAGCTATCTAATCATTCTCTTTTCCACGTGTCTACAGGAAAAAAGAGTAATTTGCAGAATGTTTTGCAAAAAACATTCCTAACATTTGCAAAAAACGTTCCTATGTTGTTTCATTAATGACTTGCTTTCAAGCACTGATGAGACTAACATGGAGCTTGTCCCAGCAGCATATGCAGTCATAGTGGGTGCGTTGGTAACTGCAGCCAGGCGCCCTGCCTGAAGAAAAAAAGTCTTGCTCCTCCTCAGCTCATGAGAGGGAAAAATCTCTGTCCCTAGTTGCCAGCTGCAGAACAGGGAGCAGAGTGAAAACTGGTAAAGCCTTACAGTTTCAATTTCCTTTAGTAGCAGCTGAGCAAGAGGTCTTGGTTAATGGTTGTGGTGGCCCTCCCTGCCAAGTCTACAGAGCTCTTCCTCTTCCCAGCAAATCACACCTCTGCTGTTTGGGAACTGGATGTGAGTGGCCTTTTTCTGGGGTTTCTGGCCATGCAGCCAGTAACACCATTACGGCTTCAATAACTCGTGTCTCTCGGTTACCAGTGATCAGACCTTATGGAGAGTAAGAAAACCTCACTGACAAACAAGAATGGTGAGTTTCTTTGCAAACAAAGTAAAGTCTCCAGATGAAGAGCACCTGGGGAGCACCCACAGCATATCTATCTATCTATCTATCTTATCTATCTATCTTTTCTATCTATCTTATCTATCTATCTCTCCAGCCATGTCCTGCTGCGCTTGCTGCATTGATAGTGGCATTCCTTAGTGGACCCTTTAACTGGGTCCGTATACAGAGTCTGGATGAGACAGGTCTGGTAAAGTCAGGAGCTTTGCTGGAGATCAGAGTGGTGTTCCCAGGGTAGCATCCCTTTGAGGCCAGGTTTGGTGACTCAGGAATCCAGCAAATCACTGAGTCCGGCCCCAGTGTCCATCACCGCGCTGCAGTGTGCTCAGTGGAGCTGTGTTTATTTGCACAGACCGGTGAGCTGGCGCTGTGCAGCGATGCCAGGTGCCAGTGAGAGTGTCAGGAGGCAGTTTGGCTCTGCTCTGCAGATTGAATTCGTGTCCCCAGGCAGCCTTGTAACAGAGTATGCCTGACCCTCTTCTGACATGCCCCATGCAGACATAAACAGTTTCTCATCTGCACCCTTTACCTGCAAGTCAGGGTTGTGGCCACTTCATGAAGGATTTTGGCTATGCCTAAACTGCAGAACAAAGAGCACTTGTCATCTCCTGCATCCTCATCTCGACTGTCTCGAGAAGAGACCTTGGCTCAGAGCATTTTTCCTCTGTTTCCCTAGAAGGCAAACAAGGATGTGTAGGAGGGAGACACTTCTATCTCATAAAACCTTTTATAAAGTCAGCATAAAGTTGTTTTCTTCCAGGTACAGCTGTACCATGCAGTATCTTGATGGCCACCTGGCTGCAGTCTCTTTGCAAGGCTGGTGGTGTATTTAGGGATGTGTCCTCAACTGCTCAAGGGTCAAGATGCTCAAATATCAGCTCTTTCTTTAAATGCTGATGTGCAGTCAGGAGGAGCAGCTTGCCTCTGGAATCGATACGTGCCTGTTATTATTTCCTCAGCGCTTGGGGCTGTGACTTGTGAGCAGCTGGGCACCCTGCAGAGGTGGCATCCCGGCTGGAGAGAGCTGAGCTGCGGCAGTAAGAAGAAAAAAAAAAGGCAGCACTCCTGCTGTTTCTGCAGACTTCACATATCTGCCCATACGTAGCTGCAGCTGATGTCACAGCTCAGTGGCTGCAGAGGTGGCACTGTGTGTGCAGCCAGGGGAGCTCCCAGTCAGAGCGTCCATCTGCAGGCTGGGCAGCCCTGGTGCTGCTGTGCTGCCCCGTGGTTTTAAACTGCAGGTGATTTATCAGAGGAAGGTAGGACTTTAGCTTCTCAAGTCCATCCGGGAGGCCTCTCCTACACAAGTCTCTTGCTTCACATGACACACCCATGGAGGATTAACCAACAGAGGAATAATGGTTTTTGCTTTGTTCATTTTGTTCCTCTTCTACTGCATATTTGTGCCATGTGCTTTCCCTTGTGCTGCCCGGTACCTGCATTGCTCCTCAAAGTCCACCCAGGGAAAGGGGAAAAAGGGAAAGTGTGCAGCTCCACTGAGGCTTCCCTGTCTTTAAGTCTGAAGTGGTGACCCAGGAACCTGCTGAACATGGAGAACATAGGTTAAAGCACTGGTGATGCTAGTAATACTGCTAATTAGTCTTTTAATTTTTATATTGTTATTTTTTTCCCTAGATTCATTGAAGGGAACAAAATTGAAACCATTTCAAGAAATGCATTTCGTGGCCTTCGAGACTTGACTCACCTGTAAGTTATTTAACACTTGGTAGAGTAATTTGTACTTGAACAAAACTCTGCAGGGGGACTGCTGGCTTTCCTGACACAGAGAAAAAAAAACCTTCTCTTCCTTGCATCAGCTTCCTCCTGCTGTCAGTAACGTGCCTTCCACAAGTGAAAAAAGAGCCTTTAAAAAACGCCAGCTCAGGCAGCACTGTGGCATATTCAGCTGCCTGCACACACTGGCAGCTCATGCTGGGGCACGGCTGTGACCCGTGGATGCTGCACTGGTCCCATTGTCACACCCTGTACTCGTGGTTAACATTTCTGTTTCGTTTCAGCATGCTCGGTGATCGTTCTGTGGGATACATTTGCACCTGGGCAATAAAAAAAGTTGTATGTATTTTGCTTTGACTTCAGCTTCCAGCAGTCTCTGTTCTTGAATGAGAACAATTAATATGTGCCTGTTCCTTATAGCTATTAACAATACCAATGGATGGACAGTACAAGAGTAAGTGACCTCAGAGCACGAGTGGTGAGCTAGACGAGAGATAGCAGTCATACTAATCTCTAACTTTCTTTTCTAGTTCTTTGGCCAATAACCATCTCAAAGCTCTGCCAAGGGATGTCTTCAGTGATTTGGATTCTTTAATTGAACTGTAAGTAATGCAAATCTTCCTGTTGACTGCCTGCTTCTGTCACTCTGAGTTTTACGTTCTGGGTTTGTGTGGTGCTGTATCTGGTATCTGCAGAGAAGAAATGTGCATTTTGTTGTTGTAGCTTTTCTCATTTTAAAATTGTTTACTTGGTGGACTCGTCTAAAATAACTGCTATTTTTCAAATCACTGTTGCTTCTCGTGATGCTGTACATAGCTTGCATTATTGTACTTCTTTCTGATGTTTCATATAAATTGTTTCTAGGGAAAGAGAGACAATGATTTTTAAAACGACAATTTCTCAGAACGTTTTTTTTCCTGTTGTTGTTGCCTGTATTACTTGAGAACATTTTAGTAAAAGGCATTCATTAAAAATAGACACATTTTTTTCTTGGTTTTGTGTAGTTGTAGCACATTGCTGACTTACTGTCAGTGCTTTCATGTATAACTGAGCTGCTAGCCAGCTTCCCTATTTTGGCCTGGCTCTCCCAAACAGCAGAGTATAATTGTAAGCCATAAAAATTGCCAAGGGATCGAAGAACAGGTACAGTGTTGAAATTGCACATACATTAGCAGGGGAAGGTTAAATTGACTCCACACCAGCAGTGACTCTAAAAATACAAGCCTTACATCTGTATTTTAATGTAACACAGAAATGGTACCAGCAAGGCCACTCCGTCAACCAGTGGTACTGGAGTAGTTTGTTACAGGAATGGGATTTATCTGTGTCAGCAGTAGATGGTGGGAAGGAGGCTTGCAGCAGACCACCAGCCTGTCAGGATTTATTGCATTACAGTCCTAATCCTATGAAAACTTATAAACATGAGTGACTTCACACATGAATCACAGTGCTCTATTACTGTGATTATATGTGAGCAGATTTCGGTGAAACAGTTTTTCCAAGGACAACACTCAGTGAAGAAGAGTCCATAGTAAGACAGTCCAAAAAAAACCTGCCCTGTTCTCAGTTCAAAAACAATTCAAGGCTACTCAGATATTTTAAAATTCAGCATGTCAAGGTGATAACAGTTCTGTGGTATTCATATTGCTATCAACCTTTTCAAATATGTTTATTTCTGTGTGTTTTTTTAGAGATTTAAGGGGAAATAAATTTGAGTGTGACTGCAAAGCCAAGTGGTTGTTTTTGTGGTTAAAGATGACAAATTCCACTGTTTCTGATGTCCTGTGTATTGGTCCAGCAGAATATCAGGATAAGAAGTTAAATGATGTGACAAGTTTTGATTATGAATGCACCACTACAGGTATTCAGAATGTATATTTCTAAGCACACTACAAATGGTTAATATCAGAAGTTTAGATTATACCCTTTTGCTTCTGTGAGCATGACCTGGGGGGAGGAAAGGGTTACATGCAAAGCATTTCCAAGTACTAGAACAAGCATAAAATGGGAAAATTACGTTTTGAAGCCAAAGTAAGTACCGAGTTCGTATTTGGATTAAGTGATAATGGGAGAAGAGCTCTGACTAGTCATATTCCAAAAGACTTGATTATGACTCACTTTGTGACTTAATTTTCATCACAGAATGCTTTCTATTATCTGGAATAAGGCCATATAGTTATGGCAGATGAGCTTCCCGAAATCTCTGTATTTCACAGAAAGCAATGAAAAGAAGTTGAAATAATGTGGCTATATCTGTTATTTTTATTCAATAGGCCACGATTTAGTAGCATCAAATGTTTCGGCAATACTGCCAGCAGTTCTTCATGGAACTCCATTAAGTTGGAGTGAAACATCCAATGATATTCTGAGCACTGTCTCGTTTAGGATCTTGATTTTTATTTTAGGTAATGTAAAGCATGCTGAAGGAAGTGTAGAGAAACTTGCATGTGGTTATGCTTATATTTTATGGCCAAACAGCCGCAGTTACCCATCTTTAAATGTAGTCACATCATATAACTGAGAATATCAGCTGCAAGTATTGTTTTTCATCTTTTATGTATATGATGTCAGCACTCTGCCTTTTTTTCTGTACAGTAATATCAGAGGCATTTGAGCTCTCATCTGTCATCAAGGCAGTCATCATCATTAAGATACAATAGGAAAGCTGATTACTAGTAATGTAAAATAAAGTTTCAGGACAAGGTATGAAAGGTAATCAATCAAAGGGCATTATGTAAAGAAGAAGAGAGAATTCAGAAGTGTGTCAGAAGAGCAGCAGAGGTAAAGTGCGATTATCTGCTACGTGAAAGGATGTCCAGAACAGTAAAGCAATGTATCTCAGAATGGTACCAAAGTTACGTTCCTGTGTCTGCCAAATGACTGAGATGCAAAAGTACAAAGTAAGAGCAGGCTTTGTTTCATTTCAGTCTGGTTTAAACAATTGCACAGCACTAACATTGTGTGTGAATAAGCCTTATCTACCTGTTGCTCTGACCTCTACTGTACCTTCCCTTTGTCATCTCTTTATACCTAGAAGCTTAACTATGAAGTTGCTGCAGGCGGAATTCATCCTTAGCATTAGTCCCGTTGCCCGCTGTAAGCGACATTGCACCCAGCATAGATGTAATTTCACATGCTGTAGAGTTTTCTGGGGAGCTAAGGTGATATGGTGCAAGGATTGCCCAGCTGAATATTGTTCAAATGCCATCAGGGAAGTGCTCTTGCAGCACAGCATACAGCTGTAATACACTCTTCTGATAGTAAAGGATGTTTTCAAATCAGTCATTCTCTGGCTGTGGTGAAGGAAGGCTGTGTACCGAAGCGCTGTGCCCTGGGGGTAGGCAGCAGCGGGCTTCCCAGAGCTCCTGTGAGCAGGGAAGGGTGTAGAAGCTGTGGAGCTCTGGCATCCTTACAAAGTTTCCAAGGGGGACAGACTGCATGCAGAAATGACCCATAAGAGACAACCCAGACACAAGTAGAGCAGAAATGCAAATCTTCAGGGATGTGTCACCCTTGAAACAGCATCACATCCTGAGCTGAGCTGCAAGCTGCCTTGCTCAAGCAGCAACCCTTTGGTGGCCTTTGTGGTCTGTGGTGTCAGGCCACAGCTGCTTTTTCCTTCTCTGCCATTGCCTTCTCCAGATCCAAAAGAAGTGTAAATATGCCCATATTCATTGCTTGAGTCACAGGCTCGGGCTTGCACCATATTCTGAAGTAAAGCAACATACCCTGTAGATTTATTCTCCTTCCCTGCTTGGTGTCAGGGAGTGCTCTGCAAACCTGTTTCATTTGTGTTAGACTTCACTATCATGTGTCCCTCCTTTGCCAGGCGTGATCAGACTCCCCATCATTTCTGGTCTCTGGTAACTCTGTGTCGAGCATGACTGGATGTAGGATGTGGTTTGCTGGGTAAAACGTGCATCTCGGTGGCTCCACCAGTTCACTGCATCTGCAGAACTGCCACAATGGTAGCAGGAGGAGAGATGGAGAGAGGTGCTGCCAAATTAAAAAGAAAAAAAAGCAAAGAACACAATGATCCTATCTACTGCTTCTTCATGGAGAAAGTGATTCACAGTGTCTGCCATCTGCACTTTTAACTCTTCTTGTGATAGCATCTCTCTTTTTCATTTCTGAGGGCTTGCATCACGGAAGCGGGTTAAGCTGTTTTGCTTTGTGCCTTGTTTTTCTCCTGCAGCACTGTGCGAGGGGGCTGTGCTGTGGCTCTAAGCACAACAGGGGAATGTGTAACTTCCTTCCAGGAGACTGGAAAATGGGCCTCAAGCTCCAGCAGTCACTGGAAACAGGCTGTGTGTGTGCCTGGGACCTGCTTCACCCAGACCTGCAGGCAGGGATCATCTCACCAAGCTTTGGAAGCTTGGTTTCCCCTTCCTTCACCTAGCTGGGACTGTCTTCTGGAGGTGGTCCTCTCTTTCCCTGACAGCTGGAAGAAAGGTAGTTTGCAAATTAAGAGTTACCTGCTCTGTACTTGCTCCTGTGCTGGATCACCTGTTCTGCTGTGGTGGGAGACAGGAAGGGGTGGCTGACAGCTCCCTGATAGCACCCCCAGGTCCCAGGTAGCCTCACCTGGAGTAGAAGGGGAAGTAGCACTGCAGTGAAGAAGGGGCATGAGGAGAGGTGTCCGAGTCACAGGATGCAGTTTAGGAACTGCCACCCAAACAAATCATAACTCTGCTCTCTCTTTGGTGGCCTCCAGTGTTCCCTGCGTGCTCCCCCTCTGCTCTGCCAGCATCAGTGCTCCTGTGTGCTGGGATCAGCTAGAGCAGGGGCTGGTGGAGGGGAAATCGGCCCAACAGCCAAAGTGTTGGGTCCTCATCCATCATGGCTCATGACAGTTCAACAGCAGAGGGAGCAGAGGCGAAGTGGGCAGGTGGAGGATGGGGTGACCACCCCAGTCCTCAGCCAGCAGAAATCAGCATTAAATCCACATGTCTTGAGACAGGGAGAGTAAAACTGTACGTGGGGATGAGAGGGAGAGAGTGACGGCCCATATGGCTAGGGGCACGGGGGCTATGTCCTCTTTTCTCTCCTGTGCAGGCTGATCCAGCTTAAAAGAGAAAAATGTTGGGGATCTACCCCCACAACTCTGTATTTACTATACAAGCTCTTTCTAGCATTAAAACTAAATCGGGCCTCTGAGACCTAAGTTTTTGGCAAGCCACATCTCTTTACAGCGTAACCCTGTTCCACGTGAGAGTCTGATATTTCCAGCCAGTGCTAAACCCAACATTTCTTGCTTTTTACTGATTACAACTGACTTTGTTACCCGTTTTTACTCATCCAGTGACAGAAAGAGCCCATTGACAGGTACAAGTAAAAATAGCTGTGATGACACTGAATCATTTCTGAATGAGCTATGGCTTTTAGCACACAGACTGCTTTGTTTTGATTGTCAGATTCCCTCAAAGTGTTTCACTACTGTTCAGATTTCAAGAGATATCTTTTTCAGCACCAGGGTTTGGTTTTAGGTTTGTTTGGTTTGGTTTGGTTTTTTCCCTCAAGATTTTAAAAAATGCTTTTATTTTTCTGTGACTTTATCTGCTATTGTTCCGTCCTTAGCTACCTTTCATGATTTATCACTTACTTTTACTTTCTGCGTTATTTGGTGTCAGTTTCCTCCGGTCCTTTTATTTTCCCAGTGAGAATGAAGATAACTTTCTTGTTTTCCTACCAGCATTTATGAATCAAGCCCAAACTCTATTTATAACAGTCCCTCAAAGAATGGAGACTGTCATTTCTTTCACAGCTGTAGAATCTGCTCTGTTTGTTTAATGGTAGTCATCTATCTTTATTCTCCAGAAGTGTTAACTCCTCAAGGGCAAGCCTTTCAAGCATGCAGAGGCAGAGAGTTCTTCGTTCAAAAACAATTATTTCATAATGCACCAAAATTAGGGACTTGAGTGAGGACTTAATTACCATTTCACCAAAACCCCTGGATTCTCAGGCCCTTCCAGTGTCGGAGTGCATGGTGAAGGCATGTAGCAAATGGAGCATGAGACAGAGCGGTGAGTGGTTCTGCAGAGAAGCACCATTGTAGTGGAAGATGCATTTCCTGTTCTATAGATCTATATCCATACATCACTTCAGTGCAGGCCTTCTGCCATGTTCTACAACCAAGTGCTGCCTTTTCTCTGTCAGCTCTGTTATACCGGTTTCTTTTTCTGATAATAATGACCTTGTCTAGTTGCCAGGCAAAAGATCTAATTCAGACCCAAGTCTCCTCATTTTGCCCCATATTTGCTCTGTGCTGCCTGCTGACTTAGCCCAGGATGAATTTTAGAGTTAAATCTAGAAAAAAAAAACAGAATTTGATAAAAAAAAAATCTAGAATTTTGGGGTTACACTCCTAGCCTTTACTGGTTGCTCCAACTCCTCAGTCTTAGTGTCTAGAATAACTTTGCCACTGGATAGTAATTTTCAGGTTGGTTGTATTTTATGCCTAAACTACTTTACTATGCCCAGTAAAATGTTATGTTAACTGAGTTTTTGATTACACCATTTTGTCTATGGTCTAGCCGAAATGGGGTTATCCCTAGGCAAACTTCAGATATCATTTCACTTTCTGCCTGGTTTAGCATAACACAAATTGCTAGTGATTAAATTTGCATGACTTGAGAAGTTATTGGACTTCAGCTGGAAGTTGCTGTCTCTCGGCTTGAAAGTGATTCTAGCAAGGCCATTTCACTTGCTGGGAAAGCAGCTTCCAGCTGTGGCTAGAGACTTCTCTCTTGATATCCTGATTTTGTTGATACCAGCCATCCCAGCTGGAAAGTCTGATTTCTGACACTATTTACCTATTTGATCTCCTTGGTAACTGTATTTCCAGAGGACTCTTTATGATGCCAAAAGCCAGAGAGGCTTTTCCCTGTTGCTGCATGCCTGATGCGAGCGCTGACCCTTCCAGGCTAGTGTGACACAAAATCCAGAGTATTTTGGTTTTGGGGTTTTTTTCAGTGTAAATCCTTTTAAATCAACAACCACTTATTCTGTGTTTCCAGCAAGGATGTATCCTAACTGTTATAAATATCTATGTTTCTAGATTTTGTTGTTCACCAGATTTTGCCCTACCAGTCAGTTTCAGTGGATACATTCAACTCAAAGAATGATGTGTTCGTAGCCATTGCGCAGCCCAGCATGGAGAACTGCATGGTGCTGGAGTGGGATCACATTGAAATGAATTTCAGGAGCTACGACAATATCACAGGTATATCAACACTGAGATTCCAGTCATTGATGAACTGTTGGCATTTTACAAGGATGAGATTTGTAGATGAGACCAGTTGATGGTTTTTGTCCCGAATCTCTGTTGAATTTTGCAGATCAGAGTGTGTTATGTATAGCCATGCGTTACTTCATGGAGTAGTGCATCTTGTGAATATATGCACATTTATAGAGTCATAGAATGGTTTGAGTTGGAATGGACTGTTAAAGGTCATCTAGTCCAACTGCCCCACCCTGCAGTCAGCAGAGATACCCCCATGTAGAGCAGGTTGCTCAGAGCCCCATCCAGCCTGACCTGGAATGTTTCCGAGAGCGGGGCTTCTGCCAGCTCTCTGGGCAATCTGTTCCAGTGTTTCACCACCCTCAATGCAAAAAATGTCTTCCTTATATCTAGTCTGAATCTACCCTTCTTCAGTTTAAAGCCGTAACCCCTTGTCCTGTTGCAATGAGCATGAGTTTACACTGTGGTTGTTACCTCAAGAGAGGTGCCACAAAGCTTTCACATTTACTTTCCATTTATGAACATGCTGAATAAGCATCCTGGCCAGGCTACACACCAAACAGAATGCCCATGTGGATACCAGGTGATTCTCTGTTGCTAACAACTGTTCTGTCCTTAACTGACGCTCATGCTGCTCAGTCACACCATGACAGCAGGGACAGAGGCTTTAGAGCTGTTATTTGCTGCCCAATTTCCTAGCTGCTTCGGGCTACTGGTTCTGAAGGCTCAGGAGCTAAATTTATCCATGGAGCATCCTTCCCTCTTGTTCCTTGTTACTTGTGATAGATTATTTTTCACCTTGCATTTTGGGAAACATGGAGTATGCTGTGTCCTCATCTGGTGTTGGAGTCTATAATAAAGGCAGCAGGCACTTAGCTCCTCAGATCAGCTGTGTGTGTCACTAACAAAAGTGTACAAGATGCTACCTCTCGGTAAGGAAATGTTGGAAAAGAAAAACTTTGCTTTTTTAGGTTTCATTGTGTTTTAGTAGGTTAGGGGGAAATATGTACCAGTGAATGTAAATCGATGGCCCAAAGAGAGCTAGAAAAGCCCTGGACATGAAGTTGAGAGTTTGTTTCATTTCCTAAGATAGCTGTCTCCCATATGTATTTCACCTTTTGGTGAATTGCATGAGTAGGAGACACTTCTGCTGGGAACTTGTGTCCTCCCTCCACACCCAGCAAGTGCCCGGACTCATTTCTGGAACAACAGTGCTGTGTTCCTGGAACACCTGAGCTTGAGCTCTAGACTCTGAATTGTGAGTGAGAGACTTTCACCAGGGAACACAGGCTCTTGGGGAGCCTGAAGAGTGTTTTGTAGAGCTACATGCTTCATGGGGAATGCTCCATTGCTAACTGTATGCTTGGCATTCAGATATCTGAATTTAGCCCTTTACAGCATGGGTTTATGGAGCTGAGCTAGTTGTCAAGACTGTCTCTACAGTCAACATGCAGAGAATAGGCGTTTGCCATCCTCTGCAAAAGGAGGCACCTACAGGCCAGGTGAGATGTCTTCTAGAGTGCTTTTTCACTAAGTTAGATCAGGAAGAGCCTGGATGATCAGCTCAAGCATTTGCATCTACGCTGCAGGTACCTTTTACGGGGCTTGAGATGAATCCCCACCCTGCCTACACTGGGAGGGTGTTAGATCGTCCCAGGCTGGCTGTGAAACACCTATGGGTCGGGGACCAGCAGAGCTGCCAGGGCAAATCTCCTGTAGTGACTGTGACCAAGTGTGCATAGGGGAGTCTGTGCAGTTACAGTCCTACTTTTACTGTGCTCTTCAGAGTGGAATTCCTCTCTTCTTCCAACAAAACCTTGTGTAAATAGTCCGGCTGTTACTTTTTTGATGTGGTACATGTATAGTGACTTGACGTTCTCAAAAGAGACCATAACCTGATCTGATCTAATCTGGCAACTGCAATATTCCTAAATGCTTCTAGTTTAACATTATCTCAAGGATACTTAGCAGAAACAACAGAGTTAAGGTTTATCTTTTTCATCCCGCTGCCAGGCGATATATCCACAAGATGCATCAGTATTTCTATTTACAGTAGCAAAAATCTGACTCTGGCCACCTTGGAGCAAGAAAAATAGACTATATTGCATTCTTCTAGTTAAGCTGGAAAGATAGACATTCCAAGAATAAGAGAATTTAGTATTCCTGATGAGTCATGAAACAACAACTCGTGATATTTTGGAATAATATAATTTGGCTTAAATAATTGTTTTGGATATTAGTGGGATGTGTTTGAACAAAAACAAACAAAAAGTATACTGGATAAAAAGGAATGAGCGTTCTAGAGTGCATCGTACTTGCACACCTGGAGGGATGTGACATTTCTAGGATTTAAAGTCATCTTTACAGTTACTGGGGAGAAAAAAAAAGCATGAAAACAAACTGTGGTGGTGTGTAGCAGAAGACACAATTATGAGACGATGCAGATTTAAAAAAGGGGAGGGGTACTCTGCCTGTGGTTTAAAGGATGCTTTGTACTGTGCTAATACATGTGCTTTTCTTTTTTTCTTTTGAGCAATAGGTCAGTCCATAGTGGGATGTAAAGCCATTCTTGTTGGTGACCAAGTCTTTGTGGTGGTGGCACAGCTCTTTGGTGGCTCACACATTTACAAGTACGACGAAAGCTGGACAAAGTTTGTCAAATTCCAGGATATTGAAGTATCTCGCATTTCCAAGCCAAATGATATAGAGCTTTTTGAGATAGACAGTGAAATGTTTTTTGTCATAGCAGATAGCTCTAAAGCAGGTTTGTCAACGGTGTACAAGTGGAATAACAAAGGATTTTACTCCTACCAGTCCCTTCACGAGTGGTTCAGGGACACCGATGCTGAGTTTCTCGATATAGATGGGAAGTCACACTTAATCCTCTCTAGCCGTTCCCAAGTTCCCATTATACTCCAGTGGAACAAAGTTTCCAAAAAGTTTGTCCCACACGGTGAGATCCCCAACATGGAAGATGTCTTGGCTGTGAAGAGTTTCAGAATGCAAGATAACCTGTACATCACGCTCACGAGGTTCATTGGTGACTCCAGAGTTATGAAATGGAATAGCAAACAGTTTGTGGAGATCCAGGCTCTTCCATCCCGAGGAGCCATGACTCTACAGCCTTTCTCCTTCAAGAACAATTACTACCTAGCCTTGGGAAGTGACTATACCTTCTCCCAGATTTACCAGTGGGATGGTGAAAAGAAAATCTTCAGATTATTTAAAGAAATCTATGTGCAAGCACCACGGTCTTTCACAGCTGTGTCAACGGATCGAAGAGATTTTTTCTTTGCCTCTAGTTTTAAAGGAAACACTCAAATATTTGAACATATCATCATTGACTTGAGTTTATGAAAAGCTGCTGGAGTGAAAGTCGTGTAGAATGACATTTATATACAAACAAAACAGAGACCTTTTCAAAAACAGGGTGCACCTCTGGAGTATGATGACATTTTCTGAACTTTTCAAACTTGCATATTAATCAGGGATTGCATTTACTTGGTTACTGCATGACATGTCCATTTTATCCTTTTTCAGAGACACTGTGCAGTCTGCAGTCATTCAGAGGAGAGTGCAGTGCATTAGAATTACTGTTGACATCTAAAAGGATGATCTAAATTTTACCCTGAAAACTACCTTGAATTGAACGTGTCAGGAAGAAAGTGACAAGTAAGCCATACAAAGCCTAGAAGTGATCTTGACTCTTAAACATGTTAGTAATGATTTTAAGACTAGAGCCAGTTCTTCATGGTTGCTGATGAATTGTAAAAGCAAACAGTAACGTTCCAGAATACACTTTATTTTGGTTTCTCGAGCTCTGTCTTCAAAATCTGTCTTTGTGGTTTATAGTAAGTCCAAGGCATCACTTTAATTCATTGGAGATTAAAGGGAAAGTAAAAAACTATTGCTGTATTTCTTCTGTTATTCACTATTTCAGCAATGAATTGTGCATAGCAAGTAGCCCAGCCCACAGTAACTGGGTAGCCACTTCTGGACTGGGAGGTGGTAACAAGTTAACATAGACAGAAAATAAGAGAGGTGTGCATGGTGCCATGAATGAATCAACTACAAATTCTATCGACTTTCTGTTTTAATAGTTATTCCAGAAATCCATGCTATTTTTCCTGCTAATCCTAGTAGATTCTGGGGTGTTAACAAGTAAATCTGTTGTGATCCCTCATTCTAGAAGGCACAGCTTAAGCTGAAATACACCTCTACACTCACTTGCTCTGTACTGTAGCTCATTTGTGTACAATGAGAAGGGTTATTCTCAGTGTTTTCTTCCCAGCACAGCACAGCTCACAAGTAATAAATTCAGGTTTGGATCACCACAAGCTGTATTTGGGGAATCTCTTTCTGGCTGAGGTCTAAATATGATTTCGGTATCACGTTGTCTTCTGAAACTAAGGCAGCTGGAGCTGTTTCAGGCAAGAGTTAGCCCTGCCTCCAAGAAAGATTTTCTCTTGGTGGCTCCAGGCTTTTGCCAGGTTGCCAGTCCATTGAAAGTACATGGGAGGATGTGAACAGCCCATGCCACGTTGGTGTTTTGGTTGGTTACAGACTAAGGCATTCAGTTATCCTAAATAGGGTCTCTGTCAGGATAGCAGCAAGAGACTGTTTTTCTGGAAAGGGTCTCCACCATCCTTCCCCAACAACATTTTTTATCAGAGACCTTGTTTGTTCACTTACACAATATGTTTCTTTAGTTTTTCATACCACTTAGCACACTAGGTTGTTTTATCATCTCTTGCTGCTGCACTGCTGCCTTGGCTCATAGGGAGGCTTTGCATAAAGCAGGCAGAGCAAAGGAAACTGTCCTTCATTCCTTCATATTGAGGGCTGTCTCACTATCTCTCTGCTGAGTGAGCGTCACACTTTTGTCCTGGACATGTGAAACATGGCCTCTTATCACAAATAGAGATGTTCTCATAGGCTTTCTGGAATCCAAGATGTGCACGGTGCTACAGAAGAGGATTATGCACAAGGACTCCCACGAGGAGTCATAACCTAACAGTGACCTGCTGTATAACAGCCTTCCCAACTTTTGCCTCACTGCTGTAAAATAAAATTATTACTGGCCTGTCAGAGACATAACTCATTCTGTTTTTAAATTACATGTTAGGTTTTTTTACTATCGAGGTGCTCATCCTGGTTTTATTTTTAATAGAGGGGCAACTTAAAGCATCCAGCCATCTGAAGTACTGAGTGCTGCACTCCGAATCACAATGCGGTGTCGGTCCTCGTGGCTCTGTCAGACCAGCAAGATGCAAACCAACTCCCTGCAGTAGGTTGTAGCAATATCTCTCTTAGGATTAAGCTAACAAATCCCACAAAACAAAGAGATGATTCATATGTCTGCTAGTGAATGTAATTTCTTCCCATGTTGGCAGTTCGTGTTTCAAAGCAAACATGGCTGGCAGTGATGTTCTTTAAGCTGTTGTGGGAGGGCATTTTTTAGTGCTTCTCTGCTGAGCATGCATGTTTCAATCGAGTCTGATATTCTGATGAGGAGGGGCATTTCTCAGTGCACCAGCACTTTCTTTTCAGGCTCTCTGTGAGTACCGTTCACTCAGCAAGGGGCATCAGCCAGAGCTAAAAGCTAGTTTAGACAAATGGGGTGTTGGCATTTTTTACTTGAAGGGAAGCAAGAGGATGGTGGAAAAGGCTTGTGTATCTAATACCGGGAGACTGTTATGTTTGGAGAGCCAAGGGGATTTTGAGACTTGGCTATCACGTTGAATTAAATTAAAATGGTCTCTGCAGAGACAGGCTTAATAAAGAGCTAAAGTGATCCACAGGAGTCTAGTGCATTCACATGGGACCAGGCGAAGAAAGTGAGGGAAATGACTTCTGCGGGCAGGCTGCCACTTCTGCCCAGTACCTGTGTTGGTTGGTCAGGAAGCCCAGCTCAGCATCCCTCCTGGCTTCAGGAAGAGCCTGGAGTCAGATGCCGACCCTCTTGTTCTGCTCAGTTAGTGGACAGGAGGTCAAAGCAGCTAAGAGGGGGGGCGAAAGCACCAGATGATGAAGAAAAGGTTACAGCACATTTCGAAGGATTAAACAAAGGCACCGTCTCAAAAAGAGCCTTTGTTCTCCTTTTCTTGCTCCTGAGAAAAAGCTGCAGGATGCAGCCATAACAACAGAAATCACTAAACATCAAAAATACTTTCTGCCTTTCCAAAGGCAACAATGGTTTTGTCTCCACAGCTTATATTCTGTAATAGAAATTGTTTTGAATACTAAATTAACTATGCATACTATGCATATCCATAATTTATTGCAACTGTTGAACCATCAGGGCAGTGAGAAAGGATAACAGGACATGCCACCTGGCAATGTTTAATGGATTCTAAAATACATACAACTGTGTAAAGAACAGTAGCTTATATAAACATAAATTTAATACAATGTTCTAGCTACAGCAGGGGCACTTTAAGGCTGTACATACAATCGAGCTTCTTTTAGCAACGAGGGGCTGATGCAATCTATGCTTCTCGCACATGTATGTACTCTTCCAATGTATGAATAAACTGCAGCTCGTGAGACATAGTGCTGCCTCGTGCCTGTTAAAAGATCCATGCTGCCAGAGGGATGGACAACGTGGGCAAACGGGTCTTTGCCCATGTAAGATGGGTTTTGGCTGTTGAAAACGTGGAGGAAGCCGCGCTCAGCTTAGTTAAATTCAGCTTCTGTGCCAGAGGTATCTCAGACCTCCGAACTCTCATTGTTCCCCGGTTCTCCCCTTCACTCTTTCCTTACACTCCATCTAGTGTTAGCAAGTACGTAATGCAGCTATTACTACAATTTCCCGTTCACACTAAACTCAGTTGTAAGAGATCTTCATTTTCAAAGTAACTCTCAAGAGATTAAGCAGGTTTCGTACTTGCAGAGTGAATAAGAAGCAAGCCCTAAAATGAATCCCTAGGCTTTCAGATCTTCGCTGTGGGGTCTCTTAAGAGTGTTAAATTTTACTGAATCACTGGCATTTACTCTGAAGTTGCAAAAATAAATACAAATCTATCAACAGTGAATACATTTTATTTAAAGCAATCCTTGAGCATTATCCACCGATCCTGCTCCTCACTAACGCAGGGAACAATTATTTTTGTTTCCTCTTCTTTCTTCAGAAACAGCGCAATTCTCTGTCACTAATTACAGGCTTGTGTAATCAAAGACATGTCTGACATACCATAATGGGATGCAATTGCTCTGGGATCATTGCTTTCCTTTTGGGTATTCCACCTCTTTATGAGTCAGCAGCCCTTGTGGTGTGGTTCACTGAAACTCCATCATAACTCAAACATCACCTTCAAATCAGCACCATTTCCCCACCAGCCCTCTCCTGGTCTTTTTTTGCCCTTGCTAGGTGAAGACTTTCTTTCCACCTCCAACCACCTTCTTCAAATCTCCCTTGGAAAGTTTGCATTCCTCCTTAAGAGTCACAGTAAGCAAAACCAAACTGAAGATAATGTCATAGCTCTGGGTGAAGAAGATGTTGAAGGAAAGCAGCAAGCATCTGGACTTGCACAGTGCCACCCTGGAATGATTCATAAAGGGGTGTGAGGCACTTTGACAGGCAGGCAAGGGAGATGGTATGGTTTCTACAGTCTGTGGGTTGGATTGAAAAAGGTGATATGGGTCTTCGTAGAATCATAGAACAGTGTGTAGGAAGGGACATTTAAAGGTCACCTAGTCCAAGCCCTCCCCTCTAGTCAGCAGGGACATCTTCACATAGAACAAGTTGCTCAGAGCCCCATCCAACCTGACCTAGAATGTTTCCAGGGATGGGGCATCTACTGGCTCGCTGGGCAATGTATTCCAGTGTTTCACCACCCCCACTGTAAAAACTTTCTTCCTTACATGCAGTCTAGATCTGCGCTCTTGGAGTTTAGAACCATTACCCTTTGCCTTGTTGCAACAGGCCCTGTTAAAAACACTGTCTCCATCTTTCTTACAGGCCCCATTCAAGTACTGGGAGGCTGCAATAAGGTGTCCCTGGAGCCTTCTCCAGGCTGGACAACTCCAACTCTCTCAGCCTTTCCTCCTAGAAGAGGTGTTCCAACCCTCTGATTTCTGTGGTCCTCCTCTGCTCCAACAGGCCCATGTGTTTCCTGTGCTGAAGGCTCCAAAGCTGGACAAAGTACTCCAGGTGCGATCTCCCCAGAGCAAAGTAGATGGAGAGAATCCCCTCCTTTGACCTGCTGGACAAGCTGCTTTTGATACAGCCCGAGATATTGTTGGCTTTCTGGGCCATGAGCACACATTGCTGGCTCATGTCCAGCTTTTTATCCACCAGCACCCTGAAGTTCTCAGCAGGGCTGCTCTCAATTACTTCATCCTCCAGCCTATATTGAACTTAGGTGCTGGAGTGTGTCCAAAGAAGGGCAACGTAGCTGGTGAAGGGTCTAGAGAACAAATCATATGAGGAGCAGCTGTGGGAACTTGGGTTATTTAGCCTGGAGAAAAGGAGGCTCAGGGGACACCTCATCACCATCTGCTACTACCTGAAAGAAGGTTGTAGCAAGGTGGGAATCAGCCTCTTACCCATGTAGCAAGCAATAGGACAAGAGGAAATGGCCTCAAGTTGTGCCAGGGGAGGTTTAGATTAGATACTAGGAAAAAAGATTTCACAGAAAGGATTGTAAAGTGCTGGAACAGGCTGCCCAGGGAAGTGGTGGTCACCATCTCCGGTGGTATTTAAAAGACTTGGAGATGTGGCACTTAGGGACACGGTTTAGTGGTGATATGGCAGTGCTGGGTTAACAGTTGGAATTGATGATCTTGAAGGTCTCTTCCACCCGAGGGTCATCACTTGTCATTGATCTCAGTCTGGACATTATGCTGTTGACCACTACTACCCTCTGGATGCAACTACCTAACCAATGCCTTATCTACCAGACCATCCATCAGATCTATCTCTCTCCAATTTAGAGAGAAGGATGTGGGGGGGGACCATGTCAAAGGCCTTACAGAAGTCCATATAGATGACATCTATTCCCCTGCCCACTGATGCAGTTTTGCCATGTGAGTTGGCCTAGATTGAGTTTGGCAGAAAGCAAGAAAAGCGGGTGCCAGAAGTTTAATATAAGTAATACTGAGGTAGAGATTAGAAAACTAGAGATGGTGAGGCTGTAGACAAATGTTTATTTACCTCAAGGGGAAAAAATAAGTTTCTAAGCAGAGAGATAAATCAATGTGAGATCAGGAAGAACAAAAAATTTATTTCTAAATAGAATAAAGGAATAGGAGTGACAGCATATGAAGTGTGAGTTGACTTAATTGCTGTGTAGAGAAAGTATCTAAGTGCCTTTCCAAGGTCACTCAGAGAATGCAATCCATATCATTTTCCTTTCCAGAGTCACCCTAGTTTATGCTTAATTAAACTGTGCAAGCTCTGCACACTCTAGAAAATGCCCTTTTTATTACACTGTAGGCAATTTGCATTTCTGAAGGGCATTTGGGAACCATGACATCACCAGAATGAAGGGCTCCCAGTAGCGCTGCTCCCATTTTTATTCATATGCTATTGTTGACTTTTATTCCAAAGTTCATTTCTATTTCCTGCTTGGACATTAGCACTGGATTGTACAAGAATGCTCATTTTCCAACTTCAGTGGCTGCTTCAGTTCTTCTGACTCAGCAGCCCCTTGGGGCTGACTCATCCTCCAGCTGCAGGTGTGCCCTGACAATTAATTCTCCAGTTTAGTCCCACAAATGAAAGGCCAGGGGGTCAAGAAAGTACTCACCACCTACTGCTGGTGGGGTCAGTGTGGATGGAGCCTGGGCTGCTGCATGGAAGGAAGGAGAAGCACTGCTGTCTGCATGTTGAATCTCTCTCTTCTACTCCTTTCTCTTCTGGTCCTGCCAGTACAGTAAGTGGTTTTGCTAGAGTTCTACAGAAAGCAAAGTACCGATGAGGCCAGGATGGTGCAGATTTATTTGAGACACTTCTGAGAACAAGATAGACATAGAAGTTAAATCAGTAACTCTGGTTAGTGGTATCTGCCTACTATTTGTTTGTAAACTCTCTAGCCCAGGGGTCTCCTTGGATCCCCAGCTTCCCCTGATTCCTGCTGACAGCATTTTCTGACTCTGCTTTGTGCCGTCAGCATCTGGGGAGAAATCTGCAGGCCTTTCATTTCAGAGGCAGGCTCATTACAATTATCTGTGCCTCTGACACCTCAGGATCTGATTACGGTGCTGGGGTTGCACCTTGAAATCGTTACAATTAAGACTTAATGAAGTGAGTAACTACAGAGTCCTGCAGTTACTCCCCACCAACTTATTGCATCTGCCTCTATCATAAGAATAGCTACCACCTGATTTTTATGATTTTCAAAAAGTTAAACATCATGTTTGGAGTTTGTCATATAAAATACCACACAGTTAGGACTGTGAGAGCCTGGTCTGGTCTCATTCTTTGTCACAACACAGTGTAGTGCTGGGTGAAATGGGTGCAGGTAGGAGTAAGAAAAACCAACCACCCCAACCAAACAAAAGGATTTACTGCTTTTTGGGCTGAAAAATGATAAGGAAGTCCTGTGGACAATCACGTGGAGAGGGCTGTGGCCATGTCCGTGCTGGATCCCAGTCCTGCCCCACATGACAGCACAGGTCCAGAGGTGCAGGCAGCTGATGTGCCTGAGCCAGCCCACTCCAGCACTGCAGGAGCTCCACGGCTCCCACGTAGTTTAGCTCAATGTGCATTAGGAATGTACCAAACCAAAGCCAAGAGATGAAAGTGAAATACAAACCTAAGTGGCACTTTAATGCCTTCTTGCCACCTTTGGCTTCAAATGAAGTGTACGTGTGTGCAGACACACCTCCCAATCCTGTGCAGTCCCGCTAGTAACAAATAGTGATTGGTTCCTTTTCTCAGGAACGGATGAAGACAGATTCAGAGGTAAAATGGAAGATAATACAGAGTTTATCCCCTTTCAATTTTCCTCCCTTCCTTCCCCTTTACCCCAATTTATTTGCCTCTGTCTTCCTAATCGCTAGGAGATTATTCTGTCTGAATCCTCAGCCTTGCCATTTCCCCTTAAATGACAGCTGAGATACTTATCTTTATAGTTGCAGGGAGACTCATATCAACACTTGCAGGTCAGATGAGGATAATTTACCTCTTGAAATTTCTGATGGACTATCAATGATGGCCAACTGGCGCATATCCTGTCCCTTGGTGTGGAGGACAGAGAAGAATAAAGAAGTTCTCATAGCTTGTCATCTGGCAGCTCTGGGGCCCTTTTTCTCAGCCCAGCTTCCTCATGGAAGGTGTGGAGGGGAATGCTAAACCACCTATCCATGGAAGTAATGAACTAAAAAACCTCTTTTAAAAAGACCTTGACCTCAGTGTCCTGCTCTACTCTGGAATATTTTGGCAAATGTAACCAGGACTTTGAAGATGGTACTGGTACTCTCTGTCATGTTGCTTGGTACACAGGGGTTGCAGGAAATATTTCTAAATGCCTGGAGCTTTAGGATAGGCAGAAGATTGTAGTAAGGGGCAGGAGGGAGATAAAGTTGGGAATTGGTTACTTGCTGGTGTGCCAACAGCTGTAGGGGTAGGGGGTTGAGAATCACCCTTTGAATTTGGAAGTTAATGAAGATGCTGAAAGCTCCAGACTGACAGGTGGAGCTTTCTTTGTCATCTGACCAGAGGCACTGGGCCTTTTGGGCGGTCTTCTTCAGTGAGCACTGGGAGGGAAGAATCGATTTGCAATATGTAGACTGTAAAGAGAGCTGTGCAAGTCAAGAAGAGTTCTCTGCAGTGAGAAATGCTGCATGTTTGCTGCAGTCATCAGGAGAGGCATGCTGGATTCCTTAGGAAAAATGCAGAAATGTTGACTTTTCAGCTGTTATTCCATTCCTTATTGGTGCTGCCTTTAATGTTTGATTTCCTGAGACTCCTTCTCCAGGTTTTATTTAGTGAGCTGAATATAAATTTTGTTTTCTACCTTCTTTGTCCATGTTGGTCAGGCTTGTGATAGGAAGGATCAGCAGAGGCAAGGCATTCAGGTATTGGAAAGGCTGACAGATCATGACCTGAGCCAAAACAGAAAAAGTGACAGAATCACAGAACAGCTGAGGTGGGAAAGGACCTCTCGAGGTCATCTGGTCCAAACCCCCTGCTCAAGCAGTGTCACCTAGAGTCAGTTGTTCAGGACCATGTCCAGAAGGTTTTCGATCTCCAAGGATGGAGACTCCACAACCTCTCTGGGCAACCTGTGCCAGTGCTCGGTCACCCTCATGGTGAAAAAGTTTTTTCTTTTGTTCATTTCTTTTTCCTTCTGTTCAAGTCCTCGCTATGGAAGGAGAGCAAAAAAGAAATATGCTACTTATAACCACTTGCATAGAAAATCCAGTCATTCTAAGAATACTTAATTCTCCATTCCTCTTATCCTCGTCAAAATGTGTATAGATGAAATCACTTCCATGTCATTTGCAGCACCAAAGTGCTCCTAAGTATAGACTTAGCGTAGTGACCTTGTAGTGAATGTCAGCAGTCAGTTAAGTCACCACTTAGCACTGACACTGAAGCTATTTAGGAAGTAATGAGTTGGCACAGCATACTAACTTCTGGAATAACTGGGAGCTTGCTAATGTCTGCTGCGTGCCCCATGCAGCGGTATAATTTAGGGAAGAGAGTGAGTCACTCCTACTGCTCCCAACTGCAGCCCAAGGCATTAAGTTTGTCTTTACTAAAAACATCTCAGGCACATCCATGAGTTTCTTCCCTGCTGCAGCTAGCTCAGGATCACTTGCCTGCAGTGCAGCTAGCTCAGGATCTTCCCTTTCCACCCAAGAAGACCAACTATCTGTAGTTAGCCCTGAACACTGTGACATTGAAGTAAACACTGTAAAAAACATCTAAAGTCATAACAATGATGACAAAATGGTCTTCCACAAACCCTCTGACCTGAAGTAGGTCATGAGTTGCTGCCAGGGTCTCCCTGGGGGTGGGCTAAGGAGAACACTTTAGTGGGTACTCTCTTGCTTGTGGTAGGAAAGCTCAACCCTTCCCTATTTATAGAGGAGGCAGGGTCTGGTATCCCAGTCCTCTCCAATACCTGAATGCCTATGCTTGGAAATAAGAATAGATAAGCAATGACCTTCATTCCTTGGAAATTCTGAGTTGTTGGGCGCAGACAACATCTGAGGGTGTGTGGGTCTTTGTGCAAAAGACAGAGAGAGACAAGAAGTGGATTGGAATTTCTCTGAGTAACAGAAAGTGGGGATGGGTTCTCCTCAGGGAGCAGCTCCTCCCACCTGGAGAGGACACAGCCTGTGGCCACCGCTCCTGCAGCTTATTTTTGTACAAAGCAGATTTCAGTCAGAAGCACCTATTTACATGAACAATTCCGCAACAGAAGCTGAGAGGACGTTTGCTCCTATTCATAAGGATGGGGTTTGAGCCTTCCCTTATTTGGTAAAATCTTACAATTGTTGTCATCAAGAAACCAAGGTACAGCACAGAGTTACAAACCATTTTGTGTGGGGAAGCAGAAAGGATGCCTGGATGCTCACAGCACCTTTCAGCACTCCCTTCTTTCTGCAGCATGCCCTTGAGTAGGTTCTCAAATGTGCCACCTCTGTGTGCTGGCTGGTGACCCTCCAGTGACAGACACTACCTCCAGTAGGTATCACACCTGCATAATTCAGTATTTTTGTTTCACATTCTCAAGTCAAGACCAATCTTCCAACCATTTCCTCTATGAAGATACAAATATACCCCAGCAAGGAGTACACAGCTTCAGTCTGAGACAGCTTCTGAGCAAGACAGACTACTTCTTTCATTGAGTTTGTTCTTTCATGTCAAGAAACGAAATCTGAATTTGCTCAGTTTAAATATATTTCCAGAAAAAATCCACTGTTGGATACATCCTATTACACAAGTGTATGAAAAGCAAAGGAAAATTGATTAGGGAATGTTTCTATCTTTTGGGGGTTTTTTTTACTGTTTCTTCTCTCTCTGAAATCTCGCATATGCAGATGTTGATGGCTTGTCAAGTACACGGAAAACAGCTCAGTTTCTGCAGATGCAAGGAAACAGAATATCTAAGGAAATTGCAAAGAGTAGAAGCAAATGAAAGATCTTTTTCAATAACGTGCAAGGTTACAGAAAACAAGGATATTCACGAACCTTCTAAAACGGAATGCAAAGCAATAAGATTGTATTTACTTTAACAAGACAGCTCTCTTTTGTCTCTTTGTATTTAACCCCAAATTATTTGCATTGCCTCCCATGGCAACAAATGAAATCCCTTGGAAATGCATTTGCCATTTGCTAGTAATATCTATTACAATAAAACGTATGACATTTATAGTCAAGAGCTGTACGGGAGGTAAAGATGGAAATTCAAGAAAGGTAAAAAGGAGCTATTATACTATGTGTTCAGCACACCAAACCATTTAACCTCTTCCCTCTAGTCTTTCACTCTTCAGGTGAGCAGACATTTGAAGTGTTGCCAAGATAATATACTCTCTTTGCATGGACTAGAGTGCTCAGTAGTGACCTCTCTGCCCATTTAAAGGCTGGACTGAAAAAAGACTGTGTGTTTCTAGGGATTTCTGCGTCGTCCAGCTTGGCTGCATACTGAGAAAGACCGTGCAGACAGTGATTACAACATGTTGTTAGATGCCTTTCAAGAAATAGCATGAAAGAACTACTTCAGCTGATGCAAGCTGTGTTTGGTTTACTTCTCAGTGAATGGCAAGGTAGGTAAAAGAAGCACCAAGAGCACCATGTTTAATCTGTGTGATTGTGGCACTGCTGGGGACCAGGAGGAATGGTAAGGCAGGGAGGTTTGCCCATCCAACAGGACTGGATGGCTGAGGCAAAGTATTGAACCAGCACATCACTTCTGGGCTGATAGATCCTCAGGTCTCTGCACTGCAAGTGGGTTTATTGGGCTGGGCATCACTTCTCTGTGTACTGCTGGAGATGTGCCACTGTGCTTCAACGGCTGTAAATTTTGTATCCTTGCCAGAAGTTTCAGAGGATCCTCCTTTTTGCTTCTGACTCTTTGTGATGAGAGGGAACAGGTTATTTCAAAGATCTTTCCTTACTTAGTCCATCTATCCTCAATTCCTGCGATCAGACAGACCTGCACCTCTGCGGTAAGAGATGGTGCTGGCTGGGGAGGGCAACACAGCTGAACTTCAGTGAGTTCTCATTTGTTTAACTTCCTAACAAATTGCATCATTAGTGTAGGCCAAGCAGTGACTGGGAGCACTTGAAATGGGAAACAGATTGCAAATACCAAAGGACTACTGCTGCAAATTGCAAGGAAGGAAGATTGGACAGGGAGGCCAAGTGGCCAAAGAGCTATTATCTACCTGGTTGGGAAGGAACCTAAACCAACTATCAGCGAGGGGGAAAGGATGATTTGGTCTTCATTTGTACATGCTTTCCTGCTGTATTCTGAGCTTCTGACTTCATTCACTTCCCCAGGAAGACATCCCTCCTTGTACACAGCTTCAGGGAAGGCAATCAGATGTTCTGAACACCCACAGTAGGTGCATTCAGTCTTCTGGGGTTTCAGGATGCAGGTTTAGACCATTATATTACTCATTAGGTTGCTCTAAGTACCCTGAACCATAACCATCTGATAGCATGGCAATGTAGTCAAATATTCCCAAGACGCAGTGGAATACACAACAGATTCAGTGGAAAACTGCAGAGTTCAGGCACCTAATATTTCCACCTAAGACTTGCATCTTACCCCATTGTATAGTTGAGGATAATGGAAATCTGAGATAATGTTTTCAGATAGTTTCTCTTCTTGTACTGCTGCACAGTCCTGAGAGGGCTTTTTACCCCAGACCCTGCATAATCTATGCCCCCAAAACTGCAAGAAAAATATGCTTAAGAAAACCATAAACCAGTAAACTTTGGAGATTTTCCCACATGGTTTTCCTGACTATTGGTCTAGTTTGTTCTTCCAAAGAACACCCATTTATCTCGTCCTGGCTATTAAAGCTCCATTTCTCTCTTGTTCCCTCCTCCTACTTCTCTTTCACCCTACAGCTGGTGTCAACAGCTAAGCTGAAAGAAAGAAAAAATGGATGGAAGAGAAAAAGATGAAAGACCTCCACCAGGAATCTCTCACTGATGGAAATTTGAGGTATCTCTGTGGTAAGAGGATAAGAAATTGTTTCCAGAGGCCTTCCTGTAATTGTCTTTATTGTTTGTCATGGGTATTACTTGCAAGTAAGTGAAGCAGAACTGAAGTGCTAGTCTGAAATCGTGCCTGGGACCAAATCCCTCAAACCATCATGGGGCGGTAGCATTCGAATGGGGCTGACTTTATCCAGTCTCTGCCAGCCCACCTCTAGTCCCATTCCCAACAGCACCCTAAGCCACATGGGAATTTTTCAGCAGAGCTACCCTCACAGGCACTTCCTGCCTGTTCTATGTTAATTTGATTAATGGCAGCATCTTCTCCTTGGAGAACCCTCATGCCACCGGGAGGGTGCAATGGCTGTTTCCAAACCAGGCAGCACGGAGCACTAGGCTTAAGAGGCAGTTTACAGAATCGTCTTGATAAGCAGTGACGAAGAAAGCGGGGACATTTGTCACGAGGAGATGAGGGCTTTGACAGTGACAGCTGATGATGTACAGCATCTGCATTTAGTTTGCAGCCAGTTCAGTCTACACCTCAGATGTTTAGGTGTCTTTTTGCATTTTGGTTGTTGTTTTATTTTATTTGATTTTTCTAGCATACCCACTGAATTATGCACGCTGCTCCAGCTGCTGTGTATGCACCAGACTGAAAAAGCGTTCTCTTTCAAATCCCCGGTGGCCTGCTAAAGCCCCCAAACAAGCAGCAAGGATTAATTCCTCCCCAGATAAGATTTTCCTAAATCCTAACAGATGATTTGTTTGAAGTTTAATTTTAGTCTGTTATTACACACATGGGCCTTATCTTCATTCAGAGTTGTTAGCAAAATTAAACAAGCCTCTTCAAACAGGAAAGGGAAGCATAGCAAGAGCTCAAGCGAATGAGTAAAACTCATGTAGTGAAACTAATGGTAGGCTTGTGCCGTGCTGGCAACCCCAAGCCCTGAAGGAACTTCCAATTTGTCATGTTCTTGCATGTTTGACCCCTGCAGTAGGGTTACCCCTTGCCTTCTGGAATCCCACAATGCTCAAGCAACCTCTGCCATGATCTATGTTAGGGTACCTATACCATGCCTCTCCTTCTGGTTAACCGGATGTCTCACTCCATGGTTCCCCAACTCTTGCCCATCTCGCTGCATTGCAGCAGCTCTGGGTTTGTTTCTTTAGGTGCCAGAAGAAGTCACTGCAGCGGTGCACAGTGGAACAAAGAAGAGAATTAAAACAAGGCCATATCACATCTTGAGTAATCTTTTTGAAATGAGAACTGTATCAGTTGTTCCACTGGTTGAAGTCTGTCCTAATTGCTTTGCATGGTGAATCCATATCTCCACCAGTGGGGCAAACTCTTCCCCTCTAGCCACTGTGTTTAGGAGCCTGTGTAAGAGGTCATCTCCTCATTGCACCACTCTGTAAACAAGATTTGGGTGCTCAGTCTCAAGGTGTGGAAGAGTGTATGAAGATGTTAGCATTGCAGCATGCTCCTGGTCAGGGTGATGTTTAAGGGAACATCTAGACAGCTGCTATGTTTATGCTATTTAACCTCAGTCAACAATGTTTGGACCAGAGCTCAGCTGACCGTGCTAGTATTTCATATGCAGACTTGTCTTTATAAAATGCAAGATTCTCTTCAGACAGTGCTCTGAAAGTCTCCCTTCCTCAACTACAGTTTGTATAAAAATCCCAGATCTATAAAAGAGAAAAAGGGACAAAGATCACGGGTGACTTAACACCAAGTTAGGAAAAGAGCAATATTGCTGGTCTCTGCCTTTAAACCAGTTTCTTTCTTCTCTAGCACTGCGAGGACCACTTGGGCTCCCTCTAGCGAGTACCAGACAAATTGTTCTGTACTGAAGCTGTGAAGGTTACCTGGAGCTCATCAACTTTGGTATATAAATCTGTGGGTGAAAAGGTAGTTAGGACATGGTATCTATAAGATTAGGGCGCAGGACAAGATGCTGAGGACCTAAGTTGCATTTTCTGCTCTACCTCCAGTCCATATGTCCATAATCAAGTCACTTAGGGCTAGACTGATGGGAATGTCAGGGGGATGCAAATGTCTCCCTTGGGTATCCAGGCAAAGAGCCTGGGGGCTGCCCCTCACCCCCTTGCACAGCTCATAGGTAGAGGCAGGCACCTCAGGACAGATTATGAATTGTGGTGGCCATCCATAAACTACTCCGTGGGGTTTCCCCTCTCATGGTTTCGGCATTTACCACTGGCCTCCCTGTAATATGAAGGTGCCTATTATCAGGAGATAGGGTTTCACAGCCCAAGACTCTCTTGGAGCTGGATCAGTGATGAACCTTATGGACAAGTTTCTGTAGGATGAGCTAGAGGAATGCCATTACCACTCCAGAGCACCTTTGTGGATGCTTGCTCATATGCTGTGATGAGTACAGGATTATGCAGGGTAGCTTTCACCTCTGTCAAAGAGAGGAAGTGTATCCATCTGGGGACCTCTCAAAGGAAAAATGACTCACTGCAGAGCTGCACCCTGCCTCAGCCCATAAGGAATATGTGTGATTGCTCATCAGTGTCTGAGAGCTTCTCGGTGGAGCGGAAGTCACCCTTTAGTAGCTTCTCATCCAGTACTGTTATTAAATTAAAGCAGTTGTGATCACTGTAGACATCAACTGTGATCTGAGACATAGTGGAGCAAATCTGGAGATTTAAGTAGAGGAAAGCCATCCTGGGAGTTTTCAGCCAGACACAATAATAAGATGGATATGGGGTTGTTCAGTCCAAACTGAAAGATGGTTCTAATCCCACACACAAGCATAATTTATGGTGTTAGCTAGGGCATGGGGGAGTGAAGCCTTAGGCAGAACATAGGTGTCCAAGCCCAAGGTTCAATGCAAGCACAAAGTGTGTATTTTGACAGTAGTCTCACTCTACCTCCATTCCCAACCTTAATCTTTGATACTCATACTTTCTAATCATCTAGATGTATTATCAAGGTAGCCACCTGATTTATTATTTATCTATGGGTATAAAAATAATTATGATTAATATAATTCTTAATTTTTAAACAAAAGGTTATAATTCAGACTCTCTTTGTAACTTGGTTAAATAAAAATTAAGCAAGCCACTCTACATTAAGGATGTAGAGTAATCTCCCTGCCATGCAGTCTATTTATATGTTCACTAATATAAATACATTTATAACTGGTAACTAGCAACTTCAACGGTTACAGGTCTGCCACAAATGTTTTATGGACAAAGTAGAGAATGAATGAATATCACTAGTTCCTCATATTTCTCATAAACATCAAGAATCTAGTGTATTTCTACCATAGAAATGAAGACCCGTTAATCCTTGTAAAGGCAGCCTTGAGGCATGGGAAATCCCATATCTGAACACCAGTGTGATGCATCAATAAAAAACATTTAATTCAGCTATTACTTTCTGATAATGGAGAATTGACGGTATAATTTAATTTAGGGCAGCCTGCAAAGAGAAACTGTAATAGCCAGAAAATATCTTCATTCTCCCTGCCTTGTGATATGGGTAGGTCTGTGTAGAGTTAGATGGAACAATTTTTCTTCTACATTTAAGTATTGCACAGCAAATAGACAAGTGGCAACGGACACAAGTTACTGCAAAGGTCATTCTGGTTAGATAGAAGAGAAGAAATTAATCTCAGTGAGTGTGGTAAAATGCTGCACCATGTTGCCCAACAAGGTTGTGGGATCTCCAGCCTCAGAAATACTCAGGACTAGATTGCACAAACTCTCGATAACCTGGCCTGACAATTGCCAGGCTTTGAGCAAGGTGTTGGACCAAATGATCTCCAGACATCCCTTTAGCTTCATTATTATATGATTTTATGATGAACACCAAAGTCCTTTTAACGCATTATTTGACAAGGTTTTTTATATTACCAAGAGGGGGCAACACGTTTTAATTCACACACTTGTATACACACATATGCTGGAGGTAGGCAGGGCGAGTTCTAAAGGCAGGACAAAAACCACCATATGGGCTCTAAATATCTACACGTAATTTAATACCTTCAGAGAGCAGCCTCCTACTCCCAGTCCCAATGATGAATTTTGAAGTCTGGCAGTTCCTTAGAGACTGGACCACATCTTCGCAAAGGGTCTCACAGACTAATTTGTGTAGGTACAAATGAAATTGGAAGTAATTTCTCCAGAATGCCATTTTCAGGCTTTCCGCTTGCACTAATCTGGAGCTGTTCTTTTCTGGGAAGAGTATGCTACCTCTGGATACACTAGGTACTAGTACGTTCCTCTGAGAGCTCACTAAACTTGGGCCAGTTCTTAAGAAGTTATTACAAGCATGTCACATTTTCACATTATTTCTTTCACAATATTTTCCACAAATTTGTTTTGAGCTCTCTTCCTTAACAAAATGACCCATTTTGACACTGAAACTATTTAAAAATTGTATATATTTGCTTTTCTGTGAAAACATTACAGCAAACATACCAGTGCCTGTATGTTTGTCCTTAGATTGAATAGTCATGCAAGCCTCTTTGCTGTAAACAGTAACAGCATGTTGTACCTTCACACTGGGAAGAGGAAAAAAAAGCATTTCCAACAACAGCCTGAGTAGTATTGGAAACAACACAACAAGCTGTCGAAAGACTGAAGTGATGCTCTCTTGCTGAACAAAGACCAGGTAAGACAGATAAGCAAGAGAAGGTACCTGGCTACCAATATGGCTAGTGTAGATAGGGGCTGAATCTGAGTTCCTCCGCTACGGAACTCTGCATCCCCTCTGAGATGCAAAGCATGCCTTTCATTGTCTGAAAGCCATTCTGATTTAGACTAAGCATTGTAACTCACTCATTAGAAGTGAGTTAGGTAATTTAGATTAGTCTCAGGTAATTTAGATCTTTAAATCCAGGGTTCAAGTGGCCAAGCAAAAATCACCGTTCTTTTAATGTCCTTGCTTTCCTATCACCTCTAAACAGTTTGGAGGTGTGAGCTAGTGGAAACTCAGCATTCAGAGACAAGGAGACCCAAAAAAATCCCAGTGTTGTGACTCTGATGAGAAGATGACACAGCAGCAGGTAAATTCCAGATATTTGTATTGCACATAGTGTTTATATTGAGTCATTTCTCTTTATTATGGTCATGTTTTATATCATTGAAACTTTGGTGTGGATTTTTGGTGGTTTGTTTTTTTTTTTTTTTTTTTTTTCCCCCCACTTCTGTGCTAGTCTAAATTTTGGTCTTTTTCAGTATTTGGAGATTCACACATATTCAGGAATGCTATTGCCTCTCAGAGTTCAACTTTACACATTGTTTAGGGTCATAGCTAAGCAGAATAAGCATTAGTATTTTGGGAGAATGATGCAGCCCTTATGGTGGTAGCATTGAACAGTCAGCTATGTTTTCCTGAAAGCACCCTTTGCTAAGTCTCTATGCCAATCGAGCTCTGAGATGAAGCAAACCTTCACATGCTCTCCAAATAAATTGTATTTGCAGACCTTTCAGCTTTATGCAGTGACAGGCACAATCCAAAAGGAAAGTTGTGCTCCAAACACCTCAGACATTTAAGGAGCTAAGTTCAAAACATGCACCCTAATATGGAGTCACTTTCAACAACTTTATTTACGGAAGCAAAATTCTCTCTGACTGGGAGCATGGTCCTGAAATCTATAATGGGATCTGATCTGTGTGGTTTGACTTCATCTCTGGGGTTTTAAAACAGTTGGTTCCTATTTCTTCATGTGCTATTAATTTGTGTTCTCTGACAGAATAAGCACAAGATTCATTTACATGAATAACCCCTAAGGGTTGAAATACCTCAAAATTGTAACAGAATACCACATTTCTATTTCTTTTTTGTGGCAGTGTTTTTTTTCCCCCACTGGTTACTAACTGCTTTTATTCTACCGTTATGCCAGTGTAAAATTTGGAAGCTGATTTAAATCCCTCCTTTGATAAAAAAGAAAAATGGTAGATGTAGTGGCAGGCATGAACCCAACAGGCAACGCACCCAGGGGTTTCAGTCCCACATTGCCTCTTGCCAGTGTGGTACACCCAGTCCAGGTCACACAAGCACCAGCACATCCCTACCTCCTGCAGGATGGCTGTGGGGGAACATCTCAGGTGCAGCCTGCATGGAACAGCTCTTTGACTCTGATGTAGATAAGCTGTAGGGTAAATGCTATCCTGTGGGCTGCTCAAATTCATGAAGTTTTTCCCTCCTTTCATCATAAGTCACTTTTTCCTATATCATTTGCTAATATGCTTAGTTATTGTAAAACTCAGTAAAAGTATGGTATATATGGAATGGATCCTTGAGTGGAGAATGTTTTACAGAACCTGCTGCTCACCTGAAGCCCATAAATCATGAGTCAGACTCCTGAAAAGTCAACAAATCCTGCCATTTATAACTTGCACATATTAACACCACTGAATTTCTGTGTAGTTTGCCCAGTGTGCAACTTGGTCCTCCATGACAGGACTTCTCTACATGGGCTGGGAGCTAAGCAGCTTGGTCTCCATTGCTTTCCTGAGAATCTGCCTCTCCTCAGATTTCCTGTACTGCTTCCTCCTGTTGCTTGGGCACGTGTTTAGTACTTGCACCCAGACTTGTTTGCTGGCAGGTAATGGCCTAGTGCTTTGACTCTGCTGTGGGAACATGTTTTCTGTCTAGCTTGGTGTTATCCTAGTTACTCTGGTGCCCTTTATAAATTGTTCAAGTGCTGGTTCTTCTACCAGTCAGCCTCAGCTTGGCTGCCTTTTAGTCCTTGAAAGGACTATAGTCACAATCCACTATCACTAGCCCTCTTCCTCTGTTGGGTACCTGTTCTTTGCCCCTTGTGCTGCCTGGTGAGGAGTTCCCAGCTGCATACCACCAATAACTGATCTGCTCCACATGCTTAGACGTGCCATGCTTTGCATCACATGCCCAGACACACCTCTTGCTGCTGTGAACAGAGGGTAGCCCAGCTCCCAGAACCGGAATATAACAGACCACCAGCATGTACATCCTGTTGTAGGAAGGCAAGAACCATTCTCTGACTTTTTCCCAAGTAATAGCCTCCTTTTTTTGAAATTTTCTTGTATTTTTTTTAAATTATAATTTCTTTTCTTTTTTTTTTTGTCTCTTAGGGTGGAAACAGCATTGTCTTCATATGTTAAATTGTTCCCATTACACACTCAGCTGGATATTCAATGCACTTGGCTTAGATTAAGCCTACACCTTTTACATACCGAGCTCGATATGGTAGGTACCCATCTTGTTTGGTTAATTCTTGTGCTTTCCATCATTAGCTGGCATTTTTTCAAAGTTCTGCCTCACATACCCAGCCCACCTTTGCAGGGAGTGGAGTGAAGTGCCTGTGAGAGACTGCTCTCCTGAACTCAGGTCTTGTGCATCACCCCAGGGAAAGGCGGTGGTCCAACAGCACATCAACAGACCCATGTGTGTCACACCCAGACCCTGCTTACACCCCAGTCCAAGTGTGCTGCTCAGTTTGCTGCTGGTAGTTACCCTTGTGGACCGACTTTATCATGAGCTCATGTTCCTGGAGACTAAGGTAGGATGTGCTGTAGTGCCTCACAAGTCCTTCCTTCATGATGCTCTGCAATGGCTTCTGATCAAGTGGCAAGTGCACCTCATGCCCAAAAGTAACTGCCAGAGTTACAGCAAAGATAGCAGTCCTTGCTCTGTCCTTGCTTGAGAATGAGATGGGAGCCATGGATGGGCCAATGACAAATCAGGGGATTCAGGAGAGGAAACCCTCTCTGACCCTGACTTCCTTAATTGTGAACCAGCCCTGGGGTGGAGAGCATGGAAAGCTGCTCAAAGACAGATGCATAAAATAGAGTCAGAGAGAAAAAGAGCCCAACTAGACTCAAAAGGCAGAAAGAGATCGAAACTAAAATACAAAGAGGAGGAAAAAAAGGCCAATGTAATGAAAACAGGAAAAATTAGAGTAGTTATATGTAAGGAGGGAGAAAAAGGGAAAGGGAAGCTGAAAGCTAGAAAATTACCCAGTAGGCTAATAAAGAGCAGGTAGATGAACATTCTTAGGCTTTAATTATCCCCTCAGTTAAACTGTATGCTTTTATTTGGAGTCAAGAGGAGGAAGATGGACATGTTGGCACATAACAAGCTACTCCTTTAGGTCATAGTGACTATCTTATATCTTGCAGCCCTAGGCATAATATTTTCTGTATTTCTTGCGGGCTATCTCTCCAGCACTCAGTTCTGATGTAACTGTACCACAGCATGCAAAAACATTTTATTAAAACTCCTGTCTGAAAAGGAAAGATTGAAACCTTGGCCTTTCTAACATCAGTGAAAAAACTCTATTTCAGTTCAGTGTGAATTCAGGATTTCATCTCAAGCATGGAGTTTATTCAATACTGAGAGCTCTGTGAACTTAAGGTCATCACCAAAGCCAGATCTTGGGAGTTCAGGTGTTTTTTCCCAGAAACTAATGTAAGTTGGCAGAAGTTTCTCCCATTCCTCACAAGTGGAGAGGCTGTCCAGGATTAGTATAAAATAAGCTGCAGTTCTTCTTACTTTGAAGAGGAATTGATTGCTCTGTGTGCTATAGCAGGACAGGTTTCACAAAGGTGATTAGAAAACAAGTATTTGCACACAGGACTTTCAATGAGGACGTTATCTCCTCTAATCCGAGAACTCTCTTTTTTTCCCAGCTTGTGGTGAGCAGCACTTTACAGGCAAACACAAAGGCAAAACAGCCATGTGCTCTGAATAACTTACATTCAAATTAGATTGACAACATAATGAAAGATGAATAATGTTATATTTGGAAGTCGTTGATAGAAATCATCCCCAGCTCGTATCTTGAGAGGATAGTAGGATGAGTGGTTATCTATGCCTCTGCTGCTCTGCTTCTTCTTTCACAGTCATTTTCTTTTCTCATCTTGCCCGGCACTCTTCAAAAATAGCCTCTTTAAGATATGAAATTTATCTTTATTCTTCTAAAAAAAAAAAAAAATCCTCCTGACTTTCTGGGTGGACTCTTAGAACGCTCCGATTATGTTTTAGAGTTGGTGTACTCAAATCCTCACTGATTTCCAGGATGGGTCTTAAATCACACATTATATACCCTTATCCCCAAATACTCTGCTTTGGGTTTACAGTTCCAGTTAAAGTTACATCTGTGAAGGAAGATGACATCTTGCTGCTCCCTATCCTTTTAAAATACCAAATCGATTTAAAGGCTTAACTTATTGTTATAGTTTATCCTGAACCTTCTGAATCAGTTCATTGAATTTTAGCTGTAGCTATATAAAATTCTATACAGTGAATTTATTTGGCCATACTGAAAATGGCTATGCCATGATCCATCAATGCCACTAACTGCCAGCAATAAAGAAATCCTCCTTTATTCTCCATTCATTTCAGTGAATTTTTAAAACTACTATTGAACCTAAGAAGTATATTTTATTAGGTTTTAATTTTTTTTTCTTCTTCTTTTAAGAAGCATATCAATGATATTTACCTGAAATGCACTTCACCATTAATGGCTTCAGTAGCTGTCAAAAAGAGAGACTGGGAAGACCCAACAAAATACAGACTTGTAAGTCTGACTGTAATAGTGAGCAAGATAATGGAAACATTTATAAGGAAGAAGATTACAATTCCGTTAGAGATATGATTTAGTAAAGGGAAAGCTGCATGGTTCTGTTAAAAGAAGATCATGTATGACAAATGTATTAGGGTCATTTCAATGCATTGCTGAATTGATAAAGATGAAATCATTGACATAATTCATCCAGATTTCAGGAAAGTATTTTTTACAGACTGTACAGGAGATCGATTTACAAGGTCAGGAAGCCGAGCATAGGGGACAACTCTTGAAATGGAATACAAATTGGTTTAGGCACAAGAAACAGATGGTGTCAGTAAAATGAAACAATTCAGGGTGCGATGAGGTACGGATATGCCTGAATGAGAATACTGAGAACCACATGATTCAGGTCTCAAATCATTTGTTGCGCTAGCAATGTGGATATGGGCAGGTCTTCACTGCTTTGGAATGAAAAGATTTGCAAACCTCTCTGGGGTGATTGATTGAAAACAACGATGAAAATGCAAATCATCATGGAGAAACCCATGCAGTAAATGCACTTCTAAAAGTCCTCTATGGACAGCAGAAAAATGTGTGAAATTCACAGGTGATTAACCACTTCTACCTGCTTTTTAACACCATCTGTGCACCTTGTTAAATACCAAATTGAAACAGATACATTCTCTTGGTGTGTCAGAATCTGCCCAACCACTAAAGTTAAGAAAAATGACATTGTGTTGTTAGTGAAACCCATGAACAGTGCAGAATTGGAGGGCTGGTGAGCACAGAGTGCACTCTGTCAGCAGACTGTCCAAGGATGTGCCTCAACCAGGCTCTGAGTTCTTTGTTATTACTGTGTGGATTTTTTCTCTTTATTTTAGGACTAGACTGAGAAACAGTCTAGAACTGAGTACAGTTATTGCTGAGCACAGCAGCTCATAGCTCACAGGTCCTAAAAAACTAGCAGTGTTCCACCAAAGTCTCATTCTTTGCATACACAAATTGGCTGCCATCAGACTCAAATACAAGGGGCTACATTACTCAGTACATTCTGTTAAATAACAGTACTGTTGCTTTGTTTAAAACAGAGAGGCCAGGCATTTTAACGTTTGGATGGGAATTAGGCTCCTCGTAGCATTTAAAGTTCCACCATGGACCTTTCAACATCTTCTAGACTTGAAGTTGCTTGTACAGTGGTGATCCTCTTCAATGTCACCTGAATGGTGAAAGCACCAGTTAATTTATTTATTTATTTTCATTCCAGCCTTTAAATATACATATTTCTGTAAAGCAAAGATGCTTCTACTTAACAAGAATCTCAATATAAAACTTTTAAGTCCATGATGGAGAAAATCCTTCATGGAGGAAATAAATCTGGCCAAAACACATAAAGTTAGACCTATTCATCTGAAGTCTGCATGTCTTTGTCTCCTTATCTTTGGATACAGCTAACCACATTTAATTGCTAGTACACACTCTCAAAAGAACCCCTTGTGCTCTGTTAGCAGGTTTCAGGAATCTCACTTGCAGAAGATGGCAGATGTAAAACAGACAGATAAAGAAAGTGCCATAGATGCACATGGTATATACAAATTAATTGAAATCCATTTTTATTCATTTTGGTATATTTGGCTTAAAATTATAACCTGTTTCACAGTTTTTATTTGCCCCTACAAGCTGCCTCTGGAGGACAAGGCAAGGGCCAGGGAGAGTACTTGCTTCAGCCTATGATTTCTGCCCATTTCTGAATACAAGTCAGAGCCCTCAGACCTTATCTTACCTAGATTTATGGGGTTCTGCTCGGTACTTACTGTTTGGTTCCTCTGCTATTTGTCAGACTGAATAAATAAACATACCATCCACATATGACCTCTTACTAGGACCAGGAGATTATCTTTTAAATTGATTCAGTGACCAATAAGCATGAAGGAAAAAGACTTTTCTTGGTGAAAGGTTTCTTGGTTCATTTTAAAAATAAACGGAAAACAAGAATTAAAAAAAAAAAAGGTATTAAATTCAAAGGTAAACCAAGCAATAATAAATAAATTAAAGATACAGATCTACTTTCACTGAAATAATAATTTAACGGGATCATAATCTCATCAGTTAAATGTATAAACCAAGTGAAATTCTGGAATAACCTTACAACTTTTGCATAATATCCATATCTTGTCCTGAGTAGTATAAGGGGAGGTGTATACTTGAAAAGATAGCCTAAGCACCCTGGTAGTACTAGGTCTAAGATCAAGTTATGACACTGAGGAATACAAGTCACAGAAGGAAAGAAGCAGGTGTTGTCATCAATAGAAGGAAATAGCAGGCACAAAGAAAAGGGATGGTCACCCTCGAACAGCATTTTCTCCAGTGGCTCCTTTGATAATTGCCGGGTTCAATTTCTTGCCATCAAACCTTGGGCATAGAAACAGACCTCTTGTTCTGTTAAACCTGTTGCACTTTTATAACTAAGTATTTATGTGAGGAGAGGGAGGTCATATCCTCCAGTTATGGTCTTACCCAGGATGTGGAACCCAAGCTGCAGCTCCTTGCTCCAACTGCTTTTACTAACTGGACAAGTGTATAGGGAGATAAAAGTATGCTCTCCGAACCTCCCTTAGAAAAGACTGAGGCTGAAGTCCCAAAAGTCTGCATAATTTGAACACAAAACGGGCAAACTTCATCTGGGAACCCAGAAAAATTGTACACCAAACCCGATATATTTTATTTTTTCCAGACAGATGTTTTCAAATGGAAAATTATTTTGCTGTGGTATTCTCAACAAGTACTGTTTCAATTTAATTCTTGTGCTCTCCATCAGTGGGCTTGCTTTCTTTCTTTCTTCCCTCTAAATTGACTAGAAAGCACAGAATCAGGCTGGCTGTCCTTTATGATTGCCGCTTCGTTCTTTGTTTACAGTCTGCTGAATATTGACCACACATGTAAAGCAGTGATCTTCGTGCTGAAGAGTCTGGTGTGGGCACAGCAATAAATGTCTCTGCAATGGTCAGACAGCTTTTGGGGATTTGATATACACCAGCAGTTGAAAAATGAACTTACAAGTCTGAAAAGCCACTCATATGTCAGATCTGATGACAGTACTAGGTCACTCTCCAATTTCATAGCAGCAGAAAGTAGTCTGAACTCCCCACCTGGATTTCTTAGTAAAATGAACTATTTCTTACATTTTTCTAGCACTCTTCTCAGAGGAACGTAAAATGCAGTACACGTTTCCTTAGAACCCGTCAGTTGTGCCTGTCTGAGTCACTTGACAAAATATTTTCTCTGATCTTATATTGCATTTTTAGTTACATCAATAGCAAGAAGTTTTAAGGGAAATAATAATAATGCAGAAGGAGGGCAGTGAGAGACTTTCTAGTCTCTCTTGAGAGACTGTCTTGACAGGAGGAGTTTGATGCCTCTGGGAAAACAGAATTAATTTACACTAACTCTATACTCAATTTCAATGACAAGGCCTTAAAACAGGCTCTGAGATGTTGTACTTTTTTTTTTCTTTACTGTTATCTTCTAATTCCTACTCAGTTGTCCTTATTCTTAGGGTGAGGGGAAGAAGAGCCATGAATTGTGCCGGTGAACATAACATTCATAATCCCCACAGTTATCCACTATCGCTAGCAGAGACAACAAACTTTTCCAATACAGCCTAGATCAAAACAAAGAATTCTACAGATGCTTTTAAAGAACTTAGAGCCTTCTTGTCTGAGTTGGATTTGTGCTACCCCCAGAGTCTTTCAGAGCCTCCTCCACAGCCTGATATTCCTGAGGGACTTCACTGAAGTCTATGCTTGGTGTCAGGATAAGTATGTCCACAAAAGAGAGTGTTTGAACTGAAGAGCTGGGTGTTTACTAGCAATTTCTAACAGCTGCTGACCTGCTCGAACCCCTGTGCCTACCACCCTCGCTATTTTTTTGAGTAATTCAGCTATAGTGAAGTAGGAAGCACCCAATCAACTGTTTTCCAGTGAAACTTCTTGTATTGCCTGAGGCTGAAGATTTCTCTAGACAGAAGAGTGCCTAAGAGTCTGAGGTTGAAGATTTCTCTAAACAGAAGTGTGCCTAAGAGTCAGATGCTGCAAGGGCCTTGGAGTAACCAACCTTTAAAACAAAACTGTACAAACACTTGCATATGAGGTGATACATAATATATCACTCCTAGAAAATCTATACACACAACACCCTTGACTTTGGATTTTCAATCACTCGTAAAACCTTGGAGTTAGGGTAGTTCTCTTGCTTATGTGTCCATTCATCTTCAAAACCAGTTTGTTTTCAAACTTGCAGTCTCTCCTCCGCCCCACCACCTCATAGCTTTCCCCTCAGTTCTTTCCATAAGCATTCCAACCACTGCCTACACTCCTTGGCTGCTGCTTTGCATCATTTTTCCCTTCCCTCCTCCAGCTAGACCTCACTATCTAGCTCCATCCTGGAGCTGGTTTGGGCAGATCGCAGTCTGTTCCTGTCTTTTCTCCCAAACTCTCTTTTTTCCAGTCTCTCTCTCGAGGAGAGAGCTACTCTACTCTGAACTCAAGTAGCCACTCTCACCAGCTAACCATCATACAGTACCTTAAAAAATACAAAAAGAAAATAAAGACCATCCCCAATTTTAATGTTATTTGCAGCATCTAATACACAAAGGAATACAATACATTGAAGGTCCAAAACTGTTGAAGAGGAAAAAAGAAACACCATCACTTTAAAGATCGTTATTGTTTGCTTAAGATGTGCCCTTCACAGACTCGACTAGGCACAAAAGGATTCAACATAAATGAATAACTGCTAAACTGCTTCTGATCTGCAGATCATATTGTCCTCCTGACAGATCATGCATGTGAAGTAGAAAAGCTGATACAGGATAGTGAATCCAACAACGAACCTGAGAAAACTGAGACAGTGCAGCTGGAATGTAAATGGACAAAAACCAGCCTTTAAAAAGGAAAAGCAAAAGCAGAGGGAAGAAAACAAAGAAGGGAACAGATGAATGCTCAGTGTAATAGTAACCCCAACAAACATAGGTTGCTTCCTCCAAAATGTGTGCATGAGGTTTGAGCATGTATTTATCTGCTATCAGATTAGCAAGAACATGAAACAGAATAATGCTGATATAAATTAGCAAATGTATTAAAATGGATGTTTTATCTATGATAGGTTATATCCTCATTCAGTGGTATTTAAACCCTGATTAAATGGAACCCTGAAACATCTGTGGAGAGTCAGATTGAATCATCCTTCAGGGGACAAGCACTACATGTTTTCATTACATTTCATTATGTAGCCTGTCCAGATCTTAAGGATTTACACTGTGTTTTTAATTGTATATTTCTTTAGAGTTGGACATGGATGTAATGATGATGTTAGAACAGTAGACAAATGTTGACAAAAACAAGCAGCAATATTTTAAGTGATCCATTCATTGGCTTACCTACGGATAAAAAGATGGGTTGTTCTCTTTCTTAATATCTGACAAAGGCACGCTGATCTCTGAAAGTTATGGTTTAGAACTGTTGACTAAATCTATAAGTGAAAACTGTTGGTTAAATCTACATGTGTTTACCTGAGTCGTTGCCTCAAAGAGCCACAGTAGCTTGGAACTGTAATTTGCCCAGGCAAAAAAAGAAAGTTTTTTAGAAAGTCTGGACCCTTCTTAATGAAATATAGAAAATACTTAGAGAAGTGGAGAGTAATCTGGTGAAAAGACAGATGAACTCAAGATACTGAGGGAAAGATTGATCACAAAGCAGAATTAAGAGAAGGGAGATGAAACACCAGAAACAGATAAGTTTATCTAGTGAATGTATAGAGGAAGAAAGCAAAGAAGATAACAGACCTAGAGACAGAGACGATGGGATGGTAGCTGAAGAGGAAGGTTGAGAGATTGCTTTTTTTTCTGACACATTCAATGGCAATACTGTATTCTTCTGACAGTTACTGCAGCAGGCAGGAGAAGAACCAAGACACCTTATTAGTTTTGCAATTAAAACATCAGCCTGGTACTCCTGAAACCTGCGATTTCAATCCGGGGTTCTGTTTGAAACTTTGGCTTTCTTGGGCAAGGCGATGACTTGTCTCTTCACTTTCCTATTTCTAACCCAGGGCGATAGCTCTTCTTTTCTATCATCTTCTTCCTGCCTTGTTTGTCTGAGTTAAGACGGGACCCGTACCTCAGTGCACGTCTGCTTAGAGCCTAGCAGCGTAACCTGGTCCCAGCCAGGACTGTTAGCTAGGAGTGTGTTGCAGTAACCACTGTAACTAAGGCAGAGAGGATCTGGAAAGCTGAAGAAGCTGCCAAAAGGCTTGATATCAGGCACTTAAAGTGATTACTCAAAAATACATATTTGTCCTTTCTGATCCTATCAAGTGTACTCAAGGCACATTTCAGCTTATTTTTTATTTATTCCCTCGAATCTTTCTTTTACTTCAAAAGAAAGTGGTTATTCTCATTCAAGAGTTTGAGCTTTCTGAAAAATACCAGCTCTCATCAGACTTCTGATGAAATCGTAAGAGCTGGAAACACTGAGAGCTCCTTTTGTTTTAATAACCTCTCTTTCATGAATATTTACTTCTCATTTAAATAATTATCATCAATAAAAACTAAAACCTTATGTTTGTGGAGAGTGTGAGCATCTTTGGGATTAAAATGAGTGACATGCCTCAAAAAATGAGGGCTACTAGAGGGTTGTCTTTCTTACAAGTGGAGCTCTTTCTGCAAAGGAGAGTCTGGAGAACTAAAAACCCAAGAGAATGGAGGAGAGAAATTCTGCAAATGAGAAGCAGAACTGGGAAAAAGATTCCATTTGATTCATCTATACTAGCAGTTGGCTTAAATTATGGTTTATTATTCTTTTAACTTTCATTATTTGCTATTTGCTCATGGAAACAAAATGCTGATTTGGGCAATGGTTTGCTAAGAAGCCTGTGAGCATATGCAGGATTTTGATATGTCACACACATGACAATATAAACCAACAAAAAAATATGAACGAAGGGGAAAGACAAATATGACTTCTTGAGCACTAAAACTTGCAGAATGCCTAGAGATGAGGAACAGCAGATTTAGAAAGAAATGGGCTATAATTTGGAGAAACTGCCTGATTTATAATTTGCAGGTAAAATGCATGAAATCTGTATTTATCAAACTCAAGTTCCATCCTAAAACTGCTGCTCTCCTGGACTTCTTCTATATGGAGTTACCAACAAGCATTTATTAAGCTTGATAATCTTACATTCAAAGAGAGCTGCTGCTGGGTTTAGGTGTGGCCAGTGTTTCTTCCCATATAAGCTGTTAATTAAGCACTTGGAACAGAAATGTCAGTGGCCAGGCTGAGGCATCACCTGCTCAAAGGGAAGTGAAGTTGTCAAAGGAGGATCTCTCATCCATTTGAGAGCAGAGGAAGGACACCATGCCTAGATGCCAAACCACAGACAAATCTTAACAGTGGGGAAATTGTAGTAAGGAGTGAGGCACATGTAATTCCTTGTGTTGTCTTGCACTGTCTGTTGTGTTACTGAAAACAAAGAGAAACTGTGGGCTAAATTGCTTGAACACTGCGTGCAATTACATGTGAACTCTGGAAAACAGAAGTCCCTGGAGCATTCACCCTGTTAGGAGTACAGCAAAGATTGTACGTGATGTGCCTCGAGGGAGACCAGGTCAGTGGGCACATAGTGTGCAGAGGCTGTGGCTGCAAGGCTGTGGAGAGTGCAGCTGAGCCATGGAAGGGTGTGGAGGACACATAGGTGGTGTGCTTGGGTTTCACTGATGGTGGAGGAGTCTGCCTGAACAAGGAGGAAAAGAAGCCAGACCAAGTTCTGGGTTGTTACATTATTTACACCTTTGTGAAGTGAGTAACAATAGAGATCTGTGCTCAAAGTGGGCAGTGTTACAGCATTGCATTTTGAGAAGATGATTTTCTACCTGTTTTCCTGCTGTATCTTTACACATATGACTGTGTACCTAATTCTCAAGGGGTTTATTACGCACAAATAGTATCTATGGTGGATGGAAAATTGGAGATGAGCCGGCAATGTGCGCTCACAGCCCAGAAAGCCAACTGTATCCTGGGCTGCACCAAAAGAAGTGTGGCAAGCAGGTTGAGGGAGGTGAGTCTCCCCCCTCCACTCTCACGAGACCCCACCAGGAGTACTGTGTTCAGCTCCGGGACCCCTATATAAGGAAGAGATGGTCCAGAGGGCCATGAAAATGATCAGAAGGCTCAAACACCTCCCTTGCAAATAAAGGCTGAGAGAGTTGGGGTTGCTCAGAAGAGAAGGCTCCAGGGAAACCTTATTGCAGCCTTTCAATATATAAAAGAAGTTTACAAGAAAGATAGAAAAGGACCGAGGCTTACAGTGACAGGACAAAGGGCAGTGATTTTAAACTGAAAGAGGGTAAATTTAGACTGGAATTAAGGAAACTTTTTACAGTGAGGGTGGTGAGGCACTGGAACAGATTACTCTAATTGAACACTGGAGGTGTTCAAGGTCAGGTTGGATGGGGCTTTGAGCAATACGATCTAGTTGAAGATGCCCCTGGTCACTGCAGCAGCGTTGGACTAGATGATCTTTAAAGGTCCCTTCTAACCCAAGCTGTTCTGGGATATCCAAGTCTCTGCTGCAGTGGTGTCTTGATGACTGTCCCCTCACCGACCACCCTACAGGTATGTCGGGCTGTGCGGTGCTCGGGGTGGCAGCAGGGCCCTGCCGTTATTATTTATGAGCAGGACCCTAGGGAGAGGAGGACGCTTCTCCGGCAGACGCATGTCACACGTTTCTGCAGAGCCCCGAGAGGGTGCCTGTGCCGTGACCCGCACACTCCCCGGCAGAGCAGCCTCCCGCCCGGGCTGCGCCAGCTCTGCCTCGCCATTCCGCCGTGCGGAGGCGGCGGGGCTGCCGGCACCGCTCCGTGGCAGAGGCAGGCTAGGCCAAGGGCGGGGAGGCCCGGCTCCGGCTCCGGCTCCGGCTCCGGCGCGCCCGTTACCGGGACGCCGCTGGGCGGCCCTGGCCGGCCGGTAAGAGGCGGCCGCAGGCCCCGCCTCTCCTCGCGGGCTCCTCGGCGGAAGACCGAGGCGTGCGGAGGCGCTTGCCGCCGCGGCCCGCCGGAGCCATGAGCTCCCAGCGCAGCGAGAGCGACTGGCAGGGGCTGGTGAGCGAGGTGAGGCGGTGAGGCAGCGGGGGGGCGGCCGCGGGTCGGGGCCCCTGCCTCCCGCGGCGCGGCCTGCACCACGGGCGCTGACCCCGCCCGGGGCCACCGCGGGAGAGGGGCGGGAGGCCGGCCTCCGGCTGCTGCCCCGCTCCGTGGGGAAACTGCTGGGGTGAGGGTCTGGGCTGGCGGGGCCGAGAGGGGCACCGACCGCCCCGGCTGCGGCGGCAGCAGGTGGAGCCAGTGCGGGGGGCATTGGACCGTAGCCTGGCAAGGCTGCGGTGCGGCCACGTCTGCGTGTGGCACAGTCCTGCCGACAAACGCCGCCCCGCCGCCGACCCCGGCCTCCTGAGCGGCGGCTGAGCAGCGGGGACGGGTGTCCGCGGCCCTCTGGCCTGTGTGACCTGCCGCGGGGCCGGCAGAAAGCGGGGCGGCAGGCGCGGAGCCTGCTGCGGGCCTCGTGTCGCCGGGCATCCAGCCGCGGCCACGGGCCCTGGGGCTGAGGCCTCGGGTCTCACGCTGCTGCCGGCTCGGGGGGTGGCCCAGCAGGGGGGCAGCCACCCCGGGTACGGCAGTCAGCCTGGCTCAGGGGTCTTCTGTCAGTTCGCCCCTCTGGCATATGCTCTGCCTTCCTACTTCACCTGAATCACAAATGGAAGGGTTTTGAGAGCCATGGTGCCAGTCATAAAATGGGAAAAAACCCCAAACCTGTAATGGCAGAGTGGCCTTGGGCTTCAACAGGTGGAGGATTTTCAGAGTACAAGAGTAGAAAAATTTCTAATCAACTACATCCGCGTTGAAAGATCCACAGGTACACATGTTCATGTAGGATAAGTTGCCACACTCAAAGCGCCTTGAGATCAGTATGATTTAAAGCAATATTGTCAAAGTCAAATCTGTTTTAGAAGCAGAACTGTGAAGTTTGAAGGAGATTGCTGTGCTGATTTTTGCATTGAGTTTTGCATTGCATTAATTTTGCATAACTATAAAAATAGTATTTTTCTGTTTACAGCTAGCAAACAAAACTCATGTGCAAATGGCATGGGCCTAGGTCAACCTGCCCGAGTCTGCAAGTACAACGAGTACGATGTACTGGAGTATGATGGACAGAGATGAACTCCCCTAGATTTCGGGAGGCCTTTCCATGATGTGAGCATGGCTTGAGCCCTGGCTGTCAAAAAGATGCCTGAGTTTAGGGTCCTGAACCTGTCACTGCTGCTGATGATTTCAGTGGGAGTCTGTGTGTGTCTACGTCTGTGCTAATACACTACATCCAGAATTGGAGCCTACCTATGCACAGAGCGCTTTCAAGCACATAAAATAATCCACAAGGAAGTGAAAAGTGTACTTTTAGTAGCATCCTGATTATGCAGTGTTGCATCTGACATCTCATTTTCCAAATAGTTTTATTTGGGGGTGGGGGTGGTGTCACATGACAGGGAAACGAAAGAGATGGAGACAATTCACGAGGTTGGGTTCTGAGGAAATGCCCGTATTCTTGGCTTTAAAAGTAATTTAGAATTACTCTGGAACTTTTTTTATTTTCTTACATGATTTCACCTAAAAACTCAATCCTGAAATTGAACACTTACTTCTGGTTTAAGGGCTTCTTGATTGTAGCAAATTTTAATGACTGTTCTAAGCTACATTCTTGCAAATGCTTAAGAATACATATAATTAATTTTTTTTTTTCCAGAGCAATTAGAGGCGCAGTGATTTATATTCCATTTTTCTTTCCTTTCTCTCTGTTCCCACAGCAGGCTTACAGCCTATTTTTCTGTGTGAAGTCTGTAGCACATGCTGTCAGGCTTCTCTCTTTTGCCTTTCTCTTCCTTTAGTTGTTGTGATTAACTCTGTGCAATTTACCCAGTAACTCCACCATCCCAATAGGTCTGTGAAAAAGTGGCTCTAACTTCTGAAGTTAGTTGTAATAAGTTTTTCCAGCTCACTGTATCCATCAGTGGTACAGAGCTCCTCCAGGCCTCTTCGTTTCTATGCCTGGTAGGTAGTTTAAGTTTTGTTCCTTGTGCACTTCGTAAACATTTTGAAGTCCGTTCAAGATCTAAGACAACATAGTGAGGAAAAGACACGGTAGCTCTAAACAAACGCTCTCACACTGCTGAAGCTGCACAATTAAAACACAGAATAGTATAAAAGACCAGAAGCTGATGTGTTCAGATACATAGTCACATTCTTTTTCATTTCCCCAAGGTCAACCCTCCAAATCTGAAAACTAGGAGTAATTGAAATACTTGTCAAAGCTACTGTAATATTTTTTAAAGTCTGGTGTTGTAGGTGTTCAGAAAAGTGGTAGGATGTGTTTTTGTTCCTCATATGTACACACACAAACACTTGTACACATAGCTGCATATTTTTGTAGTTTGGCTATTCGTTCTGCAGCAGATGAAAAGAATGTTTGGGGTTTTTGGTGTGTTGCAGCCTTTTTCTGTATTTACTTGTTTGTTTTCCTTTGATTTTTTGTTCCGTTTCAGTGCTTTTTGCTCTGTACCTTTTCATGTATCTTTCTCTGATTTTATTGTGCTCATCACAAACTTGTTGCTTGTTCTTTTGCCGCCGTGTGTGTTTTCCCACTTACTCTACAGCCACATGCATTTCAGGCCCAGTGTGCACTCGGTACACTGAACAATCTTTGCACCACGTGTACCTTGAACATTCTTTAAAGTAACTGAATAGGATGACGTGGGAATGAATACTGGGACAAAGCCAACTTAGCAAATACTGAAGGAGCAGAAAGATTCATTATTTCCAGTGATATTCTCGCAAACCAAATGCAAAAGAACAAGCTTCAGGAGTGAGAAACCACATAAGTTTTACTCGTTCTTTATCTAAGTTCAAGTATTCGTTGTGGATGAGAATATATTAAAAGGAAAATATTTTGTTGGGCTACCACATCATTTTTGCTTGGAGTCTGTGTTTTTGTCTAACATTACCTCAGTGAATGACCCACGTTTAGGATACTTAAAAGCCTAGGTGAGTCTGTAGGATAAAGAACTGGTCAAGAAGTGATTTTTTTTTTTTTTAAACACAAATGAAACAGCCATAGCAAGAACTTTCTTGCTGGCTGAACTGAGGTGCTGGCCTAAGTCTTGCACGAACAAGTGATCTTCATAAATCTCAAAATACTATCCCAAGAGTATGGCCAATTCCTTTGGTCATGACTTCAAATGTTTCTTATTTAAAAAATTAACATCCTTGGTGCAAACAAAATACCTCTCCCATCTGGAAGGGGATGAGAAGAGGAAGGTGTTATTAGTTGCTTTGCTGTGTGTCCTGCTAGAAAGCAGTTCTGGAAAGGTGGTTATACTTTTCATTGAAGAGAACAGAATTCTTGAAAACATTTTTAGTCACTGAAATTTTGGTTGCAGACTTTTGTTTGTTTGTCTTTAAAGTGGTTTTAAATGTCCATATTTCTTAGCCTGACATCCATGTTTATGGATATGCTAAGCTGTTGATTTACACAAACACACATGAGTCAACTCCTTCGTGGCTGGTTTTTTTCTTTCTGTAAGGGAGATGAAACACAACTAAATCCCATGAATATGAATGAAAAACATGATATATGAACTTTGTTTGAGGGTGGTTGGGGGCTTCTTTTTGAAAGAGTGTAGAAGCTTCTAACTCTGTGTGTTCTGCTGTGGAGAAGGATGTGAGAAGGAAAAAGTTCATTTTTTTTCCCTGAATTCCATGAAGTCTGTCTTGGAATCATTTTGTCTAGGGATGATGACAAAATCAGTGATGGAGAAAGAAGTGAGCAGTAGCATGATCTTGGGATGCTGGGATGAGTTGAACATAACTGGGAGATCATGTGTGGTAGGGAAAAAACACTTGTGTTATCTGCAAGGCCACCTCCCTCTGTCCTTGCTTTAGAGAGCTGACTTCTATGAGTTCAGTCTCCTTTCTGCTAGAGCCAGGGAGTGTGCTTCCATTCATTTCACTGAGAGTTGGCACTAGTCCTAATTTAAAACTGCTTGCAGAACGTGTGCTTTTGGTGGTGTTCTTCACTGGAAGCAAGAAAGGTTTCCTAGGAAACCTGTTAGACAAGTGGCTGTCTGTCCTTCCTGCTAACTGCTCCCGTGAATTTGCCGTCTTCTAGAATTAAATCCAATGTCAAAATGCTTCTCTTGTCACCTCCCACACATTAGAGCATTTAGTGTATGCTATTTACAGCTAGTCATATATGACTGTTCCTCCTAAAATTATTTTGAAGAAATTTAGCCTCCATTTAATTTGTCATTCTCAAGAGGCTATTTCTTGATTATTAACTGTGTATGGTCTTTGGCACCACAGAGAGAAGTGATTTGCTTGTGGCTCTTGAACTCCCCTGCCTAGTAATTGCCAACTTAAAACTTGGAGAGTTTTTGGTATTTATTTATCAAACATGCCACTAATGAATTCTGAATCACAGAATCACAGAAAGTTAGGGATTGGAAGGGACTTCTGAAGATCAGCGAGTCCAAACCCCCTAACAGAGCAGGACAAAACTAGGACAGATCACACAGAAATCCATCCAGACAGGTCTTGAAAGTCTCCAGAGAAGGAGACTCCACAACCTCTCTGGGGAGTCTGTTCCAGTGCCCTTACAGTAAAGAAGTTCTTCTTCATGTTGAGGTGGAACTTCATGTACTTGAGCTTGAAGGCATTGCCCCTCATCCCATCACAAGGCACAAGTAAAAAGAGGTTGTCCCTCCCTTCTTGATGCCCAGCCCTCATGCATTTATAGACATTAATTAGATCCCCCCTCAGTCTTCTCCTCTGCAGACTAGAAAGCTCCAGGTCTCTCAGCCTTTCCTCACAAGGCAGGTGTTCCAGTCCCTTAATCATCCTCGTAGCCCTCCCTTGGACTCTTTCAAGTAGATCTCTGTCCCTCTTGAACAGGGGAACCCAGAACTGGATGCAATACTCCAGGTGAGGTCCCCCTAGTACAGAATAGAGGGGGAGGAGAACCTCCCTCGATCTGCTGGACATACTCTTCTTAATGCACTCCAGGATACCATTGGCCTTCTTGTCCACAAGGGCACATTGTTGTCCCATGGATGACTTGTTGTCCATTAGGACTCCAAGGTTCTTCTCCATGGAGCTATTCTCTAGCAGATCACAATAATAATATTATTATTATGAATAAGAATGAGAAACCAAACCTGCTTGTAATTGGCAGAACATACCTTTCCCATTGGTTGCACAATTTTTTTAATGTGGCCAAGAGAGAAGAAGAACGTAAATTAGTGAGATTTTCATGTTTACAAGATCCCTAATTTTCTGTCATGTTGCCTTTTCAAACAGAATGTAGTTCACCAAACCTATCTGAGGAACCCAACGGGCTTTGAAGCCACTAATTTCAGAACTTTTTTAAGTGTGGACAAATAACAGTGGCTGTAGTGGAGAACAAAGTGGAGTGGATGCTCTGAGGTCCCTAAGTGATTGGGTTGGCATTGTAATGTCTTTGTCATTTGGGAAAGGAAGTGGAAATGCTAAAAGAGCTGGCACTGTGATTTACTGCTCTCCAAAGTTCTCAGGAGCTATGGGAGAGGTGCTACAGGGAGCTGCATGCTGGGCTTTCAGGTAACAAAATACATGTTTATTTCTCATGGTTCCAGATTCAAGGTTGGCCTAAGATACCCACAGGGATGCTAAGAAACAGACATGGAGACATTAGTAATGTAATCAGCTGTACAGCATACAAAACCTTTAAGGGCTGGGCCACATTGCAAAACAGGGTTATTTTGTCTAATCAGATCACGTGATGGTAATTCCTAAATGACCAGTGAGGATGATGTGGTGCAATATTGTCATCGAGACAAGATGTGGTGTTTCTGAGGAGCTGCTTGTATCACTTACCAGTGAATGCTAACCAGCCTGCTTTGTGTTTCAGCAGTCAGGAGGTAGCAGCTGCTGGGCACCAGGAAAAGGAGAGATGATGTTGTGGAATAAAATCAAGGACAGTGCATTGTCCCAGGGCTTATCAGAGATGAGGACATGAGATGAGATGTCAGGCAAATGGCCAGTAATGGGTATTTCTATGGGTTTGAGTGTTTGACGCTTTCAGAGATGTTGGAACAGTTCAATCTGAAGTCAAGGGGAGCAACATTACAGAAATACAATCAAACCCCACCCCACACAGTGACATTGCAGTGCATTTTGGGCTCTTGAGTTTGTCATTTCCACAAGAAAATAGCCTCCAAGGGCACAGTGAGGAGAAATTTGGTAAAACTTCAGGCAGCTCAATAGCATTCAGATCTCTTGTCCAAAAGATGGTGAGTAGTGTTCATGGTTTCTCTGAGAGCATGGTGGACGATAGGTTTACAGCTCCATGTACAGTGTGCTGGCCCATCAGCATTTAGGAGGATATGAGGCTCTGGAGTGTTGAGAGACCACAGAATATGATGCACAGTGATTCCAAAGCACAGTTTGGAGATAGTATCTCTGCTTTTACCCTCAAAAAATTAGGTATTTTCCTTCTTGGCAGTAATTGCCATTAAATGCACAAGTACAGTCCAGTCATTTGCTCACATTTAAAAAAAAAAAAAAAAAAAAAAAAAGCAATAGGAATTTGGCATGTTTGGTGGTTTAAAAAAAGAAAGTCTAAAACCTTGACGGTGTCCCAGCTTCATCAGATTATTAGACCATGTCTACAGTGTCGTTAATGAGATCTATCCAGATTTGTCCCTAAAAATAGCAGTGGACAAATAGTAAGTGTTCGATGCAGAGGGTCACCTTGGAGCAGTTGTACTCTCTGGTAATGTCAGTCTCTTTTTACTCAATTCCACTAGAGTAGTTATCTGGCTGTAAAGCAGTTCAGGCAGTAATGTAGGATGTCATATATATTCCTTTAATTATTATGATCTTCCTTGTAGCAATTATAATTTGCTTTATTGCAGATAACAGCGCATTGGTAGATAAAAAGTCACTAGGCAGATATGAAAAGTTGTACGTTGTAGCTTTTAGATTGAAAGTATAGCAGCTGGTTCTTGGTTAACTTTGTTTTTTAAGCTCAAGGATTATTTTGGAATGTTGATTAAAAAGAAACAGAAGACAAAAAGAATATTTTGTAGCAACTATAGTGCATAACAGAATTCACTTACTTGTCTCCCTGATTGACAGAACATGACACATAGGCTTTCCTTCATTTGCAGAGGAAGACATCTCTATAGGAATGCCAGAAGCATCTATTGAATGCTTTTCCTCAGACTATATGAGAAAATGTACTTATTGCTTGAACTGCTCAAAAAAATACTATTAAACTCTTATGTTCGTTTTGACAGCACACCAATTTTGCTGCACTTTGTGTATGGGAAATTGTTGGTGGAACTCAGTTGTTTCCCTGACTAGAATCCATTTCTGGTGTACTGTTGTTAGGTCAATTTATGGTTCGTATTAGTACTTTTAGTTTTGGCATTCAGAAGCACATGTATTGAATAACCTCTTTGAGGTATGTCTGTATAATTTCTTTTTCCTTCAAAAATGGTAATGGGAATGGGAAGCATAGCTCTGTTGAATAATCAAATTCCACAGGAGTACCAAGGTTTTCTTATTTCTTGTACCATAATCCCATGGAAACAAATAACTATACATGATTACTATTTTGATCCTATTTATTTAGGAAAGTTAATATAGGCAACACCCCCCACCCCCCCCACTGTATTGTATAGGCTGTTCTGCTCCACACAGGCAGTAACTGAATGGGCCAGCTTCATTCTTCCTGGTGGTTAAAGGAACAGGACAGACTACTTGGCTCAGGGGGTTGGACTGGTGTCTTTTTTTTTAAAGCGATTTTGAGGTTTGCTTTTGCTTGTTTTTATTTGCAATTACTGTATCAGATTGTTAGTATTTAAAATAATTTGTGAAGGTGTATCTTAGAACTGACTTAAGACGTGAGATGAAACTGGAAAAAAAGAGAGAATGTCAGAAGCAAATTTTCACTGTAAAGGAAGGAATTATTTTATCAAATTTGAACAAGTTTACCATGTCACTATAATCACTTGCTGACAATACTGAAGTTTAGCTTCTGATACCTTTCAGTGCTTTATCAGGGCATTTGACATTTGTGTTAAGGTATCAGTAAGGACATAAGTACATAGGTACAGTTGCCTTTGTTGATGCTAAGGCATCATAATCCAGAAAATTTATGGCAGGATTTCAACTTCAGTATTGCCAGAAATAAAATTAATCCAAGGTGGAGGTGTCCTTTCTGAGAGTTCAAATCCTTCCTGAAGTTCCTTTTCTCATTCCATTCCCTCTTTTTTGCAACTAAGCGTTTGCCATTTTTGGAAAACGTTGGCTGTATTAATATACCAAACTCACTTTTCTCTTTCTCATTGACTTGAAATTGAGGTTAACAAAGTCAATTCAAGCAACTAGTACATATGAGTAGTGATTTTTGTCCCAAAAAGCAGCACTGACTTGAACAGGATGGAAGTGCTGATCGTCTTGCTTTGTGCCTATAATGACAAAGTATTCTTGTCAGAGTATATAATGAAACTATAAATTGTTTTCATGACTGCTGTGATATTTGGTCTTTTGCAGAGCACATTCAGAGAGTATTTAGTGCCACATCTTATGTGAGTAACATCAGAAATAGAAATATATGCCTTAGCATGCGCAGTGTCAAGTGTCGGGTGAGAAGAATCTGCCGATTGAACATCATGTTAAGTGAAAAGTTGCCTGAAGCTTCTGCTCAGGAACGTTCAGCCACTGCAGGAAAGGAGGATGTACACGCTACTCGCACGGTGGGGAAGGACAGTGAAGCAGGTCAGACTAATGCAGAACAGCTATGATGTTCAGATTCTGCTTTGCTTCCTGCATGAGCCCTACGCTTAAGAGGCAGTGGCTGGAGGGGAAGGCTCACCTCTGCCTTCCCTCCCCGTCAAGTGTTTGCAATATTCCTGCATTATTTCCCATTCTTTTGACTCAAAAAGCACTTGAGTATAGTTTCACAGCTGAATTAGTTCCTTTTACCTGTACTGATAGGGTATCCCACTGCAATTGTTTCAGACTCAAGGTGAATTTTGGTTGGCACTCATGCTACCCTTCCCACTGTAACATGGTCCGGTTTCACTGTCCAAGTGTGACGCTGAGGACATCGCTGGTAGCGGCAAGGAGGAGGCAGGAAGGGAGAATGAGGTGGGAAATGAGGGTTGCTGAGAGCTGGGTATTGTGGACACAAGTAGAAAAGGGAGTTTACAAAGGCTTCTTCCTTCTAGCAGCCTTCCCAGGTCAAATTGTGGGGTTCCTCATACTATTGGGTATGAAGAAAAAGAAGAGAAACATGAATTGCTGAATTTTTGTCTCACAGTGGTCAGGTGAGCGTTTAGTCTTATAAATGGATTTCAGGCATCTGATTTCTTTCCCATGATTGTTATTAATAAGCTAAGACAATTTATGACAGACTTTGATCACATGCAGAGTCTTCATCTTTTCAGAGAAAAACTCAAGCCTCTTGAATCTGGTACTGGCTGGGGTAGAAATGGTTTGTTACATTTAGGGTTGTTTTTTTTTTCTCTTCTGCAGTATCTGGTGTGCAAAAGGAAGCTCGAAAGTAAAAAGGAGGCATTGCTAATCCTTTCCAAAGAGCTGGACACCTGCCAACAAGAAAGAGACCAGTACAAGCTTATGGCCAACCAGTTGCGGGAACGACACCAGTCTCTGAAAAAGAAGTATCGGGAGCTGATTGTAGGTTGTTATTTCTGAATACTGTATATTTGGGGGTTAAAGGTGAGCCTTCAAAAAAAATTTAAAAAGGAAGTCAGTCCATAATGGCTGCTGTAAAAAAAAACAATGAAAAAAAAATGTTTAGGTACTTGTTTTCAGTGGTCCTGCAGTTGTATAGCCCTGATGATATTATTACTCATTTGTTCTGCGTTGATGAGGTAGCGCCTGTTATATAAGACACAAAAAGACAGTGCACGGTCTGACGAAATTATTTTCAGTCATAATTCCATTTGAAAACTGATTGTGGTATTATTATTCCACTGCAACTTAATGTACCGTTATGAAAAATAACGCAACATAAATTCGTAATGACCTGCTGTTCTAGAAATGTAAACAAACTTTCAGCCTTATGCAATTTTGTGAGTTTAAATTACTGTTACTGGTATTAATCAAGATGCAGTATTTTAGAAACAGTTTTGATAACATTTCAGTTAAAATATGTGTTTTAAGGTTTGATCCACGAAGATGATATAGTTGCTGGCTTCAGAAATAAGTTGACAATAAAATATGTCCATTTATTTGTAGGATGGGGATCCATCCCTTCCTCCTGAAAAGAGGAAACAGGTAGGATTCATTTTTCAGTTGACATTATTAATCTGCTACAAAAGTACTTTGCAAAAGTGTGAAAATATTGACTAAGAAATCTTGTAAAAACCAGACATTTCTGTCTATTGAAAAGCTCATTTCTTAAACTGTGGCTTCTTATGCTTTTGTCTAAACAGGTTTCTCTCTGAAATAGCTGAACTGTCATTAATTAGAATATATGGCTGTTGCTTTTCTGTTCACCTGCGACTGAAATTGGTCAGTGTATGGGGACTTGAGATCATTCTTGTTGTTTATCCTTCTTGTTTTGAGTCCTAAAATGGATTCCTGACAGGACTTTTCATACTTAAAAGCAATCTGGGAATGCATAGTCTGCATTCTGTAATTGTTAATTTATTGTTTTGAGTACTGTTTTCCATTAGGTACTCTCACGAGTCACTTGGGTTCTAGGAGTTATAAATGGTAAGAACAATGGTAATTGCATTTTATGGCTCCCCTGAAAAACTTTTTGCCTGCTCACTTTTTTTTGTGTTCCTGGAGATCCCTGTAGTGTGTCCCTGTTGTGGAGTGTTGGTTGTCAAATCTTAAAATTATCTTAATATTTAGAGAGAAATGGTACCCAAAACACAATGTGTGAGCAGGGAGATGGGGACAACCCAAAAGAACTAAAATTATTGTAATTGCTAGTCCTGAAAGTCTTTTAACTATGTTTAAAGCATTGCTATTGCACTCTCTTAATGGCTCAGAAGTTATATGCATCATCCTTTCTCTGGGAAATTGGACATAGTTTGTGCTATTTTTGGACATAGTTTGTGGCCCTTAAAATTTTAGGATTTTGGTTCTTCTAAACTAAACTTTCAGAGGCAATGTAATTACTCAGGTACTTAATCAAATAGCTGCGAAAAAGTCAGTGGCACAGCGTAGAATCATTTAGCTTCCTCATTATTTAGCATAATTTATCTGAAATTCTGTTATATCAACAGAGTTCTAATAAAAGTTTATGACCAGGTGTAGGTTTGTGCTTTCAGACTACTAAAATTGGATCTGAAGAATATAAAATTAAAAGGAAAAAACCCCAATGCAGCATATGGGTCATTACAGAGATAAGTAGGAAAGGAGATTTGCCATCCTGTGGATGTTGTTCTAATTAGTCTTCCATCTTTCAAAGAAAAATCTGGTGCATTTTTCTAAAATACTATCAAAATTTAATCTAAATTCAAAGTCTGCCATTATTTTAAATTTTGGCAAATCTTACCATGGTAAGTACCTGGCAATCCATTTAACAGTCTAGCTAGGAATCTTTTCTTTTTCTGAGGAATTTATGTATATGTGTTAGGTAGCAGTGAAAGAAAGATCTTTTTCTAAAAATGGGATCATTTAAAGGTCTCCCCCGGGGTCAGTCTATACTTTAGGGTGTTCAGTAATAGGCTGTTAGTGCACTCCTTGAGTTCTCGCTTTCCTGAGAAATATGTCTGTAGCACACAAGGTGGATAATCTGTGGAGTAGTTAGGGCAACCTTTCTGAAGAAGAGTATAGTTTTGCTTTGAGGAATGCATTAAAGAATAATAAAGTTATGAATATTTTTACATTGTTACTGTATGCACATTTCTTAGCATTTTTCCATCTAAAAAAGAGTAAAGTTCTCGGTGCTCTTTTGCACTTTTTCCATCCCCATTGTGCCCAGAAGCCTAGTTCCTGCTGGGAGAAGTTTGTGGCCTCAGTCACTTTGTGAAAACAGAGACCCCAATCCTATAATGAATTTTGTCTGACACTGTTCTCATAGTTAGAAATGAGATGAAAACATGATATGCTTAACAACTTACTATCCGTTACATTTCTTTACTGCAACTGAGACGATAGTGGAGAAATTGCAATCTAGAACCTTAAATTCCACAGGTGATTTGGAATTGCTACTTTCTTCACCCTCATCTCCTCATTTTTCAACTTTATTATTATGAATTCTACTTTGTGACGTCTTAAAATGTCGTTTCCCACACTGTGCCTTCTCTCTCTGTTTTGCAACACAGAAATTGCACATTTTGTATGGCAATACCATGTAACCAGGCAATTTCTACTGGCGAGCAGTAAATTCAGAATGTGGTTTTACAAAATTGGTCATACTTCAAGTTATCTTAACATGCAGTGCTCTACAGTGTTTTCCCTCTCAAAGCTGTGTGTGCCATAGTACACGTCTCCAAAGATTGCTTCATGTGTATCGCCTTCTGCCAGCCAAGAAAAGCAGGAGATGAGAAACTGTGCTACTGAAATGTAGCTACCTGCAGTAGGTATTTTACCCTTAGTGGTGTTATCACAGCCTGTGAGTTGCCAGTGCTTTCCTGGCCCCCTTTACTAAACAGTCACAATTAAATGCTGTAGTTCAAGGTAAGTTTTATAAAGCCTTGATTTATAGTGTCTTGTGTTTCAGGTGTTTTTGACTTTATTTATTTATTTATTAGAATTTTTGAATACGTAATGGAGGGGTGGTTTCAGGAAGATAGGAATAATGAGGGGTTGATTTTGTTGTTAAAATTCACCAGAGATGGTAAACAGTGGACACTCCCCATTTTGAAAGGCATGTTAAAATGTTGCTCTGACTACAAAGCCACTCTTGTGCGTCCTGTATACACAGGAAGTCTACCATTCTGCAGTGGTATACATTTGTGTGCATTTGCTGTGATACAGAACATTTTTATACTGTTGACAAACTGGATATCTTTAGGACAGTGTTGTTTTGCTGGGAAACTTAAAGAAAAAACCGTAGATGGGATTTCTAGCTTGATTACTGACTATTGAGTACTCTAGCTTGAGTATACCGACTATGATTTTCATCTACATTGTTTAAATTTTCAGTATAACTTCAGTTTGGGGGAAGCTTTGTCATTGAAATAACAGATCAGCGAATCCTTTGACCTTCTGTATGAAATAGAAGTTCTTTCAATACAAATGAGATCCTTTGAATAAACAAAGGTGAAGTAAAATGCATTGTTAGCAAAATGACTGTGCTGGGCCACAGCCCTAAATAGACTTTGCTTAATTTGATAGTGAGACCACTCAGTTGGAGATAATGGGTTTGCAGTGGGGCTGTATGTTAGGAACAAAGCCACAATGCATATGTTCACTGGTGAGGGCTGGTACTTGTATTCTAAATGTATGAGGAATCAAATAGGGCTAAACATCATAAGATCACAGAATGGTTGTGGTGTTCTCAAGAAGGGAAGGCAGCTCTTGAGATCAACTAGTCCAATCCCCTTGCTCAAGCAGGTCCATGTAAAGCAGGTTGGCCAGGACCACATCCAGTGAGCTTTTGAACATCTATAAGGATGGAAACTTCACAGCCTTTCCGGGTAACCTATTCCAGCATTTCACCACTCTCACAGTAAAAGAGGGGGAGGGAGTGGTGTTTAGATACCTGTGTGTCTTGGGGTGGCTAAAGTCCCTCATGAGGACCAGATTATGTGAACATGAAGCTTCTTCTAGTTGTGTGAAGAAGGCCTCTACTTCTTCTTCCTGATCAGATCTATAGCAGATACCCAGTACAACAGCTCGCATGTTGATCTGCCCACTAATCTTGACCTCTCAGCTGTCTCCTGACCTGTCCCAAGGCAGAGCTCCATGCATTCCAGCTACAGTCTTACTTCACCTTCCTGCTGTTCTTCCTAAAGAGCCTGTACCCCTCCATCACAGCACTCTAGTTGTGTGAACTATCCCACCATTTCTGCATGATCCCAGTGAGATTGTAACCCTGTAACTGCTCACAGTCCCCAATCCCTTCCTGTTTGTTCCCTGTGCTGCATGTGTTATAGCAGAGGCCTCTGAGGGGCATCCAGGTGAGACAGTTCTGCAGTACAGGCTTCAGAGCTTTCCCCACAAGGCTCCTCTGCAGGCATTTCTTTCTTCACCTCCTTGACTATATTCAAAGGAACTGCACTTCAGCTCAGTTGCTTTGTGTATTGCTATGTCCCTTCTCTTCCCATCATCTCAGGCTCTCTTGCCTACGCTATCCCAAGCCTTCTTGTTCCCTCCTCCATAATTTCCAATTTAAAACTCTCCTTTGAAGTTTGCCAGCCTATTGGCAAAGATGCTTTTGCCTCATATAGTCAAATGGATCCTCTGTCTTCCAAGGAGCTGTCGAGCCTTGGAGAGGGTCCTGTGGTCATAGAACCCTCTTTGAGGCTCCTAATAATGGGCCTCTTAACATTATACTGACATAGTCTTAGCATAGAGCACAGCTTGATAGCTACTCTTTCTGCCAGGCGAAAAGTCTCATCAGAGAACCTGTGTGCATCTTTCCTGAAGGCTGTGGTCTTTAGCTCTGTTACAGTTACCCATAGGTGTCCCAGGGTGATTCATTCAAACCACGACTCTGACTGCTTCAGCAATCATTGGCATCACAGCAGCATGCTACCCACTCACAGAGGTGATGGGCAGACAGCTTGACTTTTGATAATGAGTAAGTTTGTAGGCGTGGCGTTTTGGGGCAAGCAGAAGACCAGAAGCACCAGAGGTTCTAGACAGGAGTATGTTGTGACATACAAATGGACCCAATTTGATGCTTTTCTCTTCCAGCTTCTAGCTGGATTCAGAACTCAGCTGGAACTTGTACTCAGCTGTTGCAATTCACTTTCAAAACAAACTTCAGGGATTACCTTATGACCATTTTTGACATCACCTTCAGAAATGACTAGTGTGACTGTAGCATGGCTGTTTCTTGTAAATTAATGAATTTGTGAAGTTTTACTAGTCTTGTGCTGAGTCACAAAAGCTGCATTCAGAGTCCAGTGAGATAAAATCTTCAGATAAAATATAATACAGGGTAACCAATCATTCTGTGTTTATCTCACAAGGGTGCTGTGAAGATTAATGTCATTTCCTCCTCTCTTCATTGGGTTTGAAGATGAAAAATATTACACGTGTGCCAAACTCAGACCTGTGCTCTTTGCTCTGGTTTGTAGGCATGTGTGTTTGACTCCCGTAGCGTGAAGTAGCAGGTGTAAAACAGTGGGATCATTTGCCCTTGCAACGCATCACAGAGCAATATTCCCATGGATTTCAAAATGCGCCTGCTCCGAGAGCATAGCTGGTAGAGAGATTTTGGGTTCTGCACACTGAAACTTGCTGTTCTGTTGATAGGAGCTGGTGGCAGTCTCTGAAACCTAGAACTTCTTAGCCGCACTGGGAGTCATGCTTTGTGAAGTCACACTGTTGTTTCTTCAACACACACACAAAATCACAGAATTATTGAGGCTGGAAAAGCCCTCTGAGATCAACAAGCCCAGCCTATGAACTATCACCGGCACATTGGCTAGACCATGGCACTAAGTGCCACATCCAGTCTTTCCTTAAACTCCTTCAGGGCCAGTGACTCCACCACTTCCCTGGGCAGTCCATTCCAATGGAAAAGTAATTTTTGCTTGTTATTGTGAGGAAGCTAGTGTTAGAGGAGGTCATCAGTTCATCTGCTTTGGAGTAAGCAGTGATGGTTGGTAGGCAAAGCAGGTATTTCTGTATTAATTCAGCCATTGCAATCCTATGAATGCACTGGAGGAGAAGCTGCAATTAAAATTGCCATCAGTCACACCCATCTAACGTTTCATCAAACTTTTTTTTCTGTCAGCCCTAGGATTCAGTGTTCTTGGTTTGAAGGTGTGGCTGAGAGAAACAAAAGACTGTAAACTGCAGTGTAGAAGTGCTTGTTTATGTTGAAAAATATTTTAAAACTGTAAAGGTATGTTGGAAGTTTCCCCCTTGCCAAGTTACTTTTTCGGGCAGTATCTAAAGGCAGAAAGTCCTTTTTAAATTACTTTTTTTAACATGTTGGCTAAGATTTATGTGCAAGAGAATTGAGAGCTATATTAAAGACCGTGTTACTATTCATCATTTTTAAAGTGGTGTGAAGAAAAACAACACTGTGTATGTGTGGCTAGATTTGCAAAATTTTGAAAGGAGCCAAATTTAAGTGTAGTGTAATGCCAGGGATGACTATTTGGAGTTACTGGGTTTTCCCCCCCCCTCCCCACTTGGGGTATCTGTCAGTAGTGAGCAAAGATCTGTTGCTGTCTGACAGATGTGCACTGTCTTATGTTAATGAATATTTATAGGTATTTTCATCGGTAGTTTCAGATGCTCATCTGTAGCTAAAAGTAAGGCTCTCTTCCACCTTCTATCCCAAAAACTTTCTTGCAAATTTTAACAAATTCAAAGTGGAAAAGAGTGAGGTGTATAATCCCATCCCATTGAATCTTTCACTTTCTGCTCTGTTCTGATTTATGGTGGCTTTTTTTCCCTATGTAGTAAAGGCAGCCACTTCCCACTCAACACTCTCACACCTCTCTTGTTCTCCTTTCTTCCTGCCTTCTGGTGGGATCATTGGTTATGGTTGCACTTACTTTTGGTCAGAGGTGAAAGGACTATGGGAACAGTTTCTTCTGTCTAGTACTTCAGTGGGGGTTTGAATTGCATGCACTCAAATCATACTTCACTGAAAGGGTGGTCAGTCACTGGAACAGGTTCCTCAGGGAAGTGGTCATGGCACCAAGCCTGTCAGAGTTCAAGAGCATCTGGATGATGCTCTTGGTCGTAAGATTAATTTTAGGTGGTCCTGCGAGCAGCAGGGACTTGGACTCCGTGATCCATATGGGTCCCTTCCAACTTGAGATATTCTATGATTCTACGATACATGCAAGTAAACATGCATGTAAAACAAATAGCTTGTTGTGCTACAGAGGCTCAAGAATACCTCCTGGAAACTGAATGTTGCCATGGATAGAGAGAGCTCTAGAAAGGTGATCTGATACTGGGCAGTTAATCAGGGGCTTGAATGAAGTACTATCTGTTATTTATTATTGCAAACAGTTGCATTGAGAGGGGGTAAGAAAAACAGTTTCCACTGCTGTGGGTCGTTGCAGAGGCAAGAAAAGATGAGAAAGGTTTAAACCTCTGCCTCTTTCCCTCCCATTACCCATGGCTCAGAAATATTTCCATCTCAGTACTCTGAAGTTAGTTTTGAAGAGTGTGAGTGAAAGAAGTAAAGTCTTTGGCAGTTACAGGAGTCTTTTTAAGGCTTCACCTGGAATCAAAAGAAACCGTTGAAGAAGTTGAGTCTAGAGAAGCTGAATTTGGCTAATTTTCAGAGAGATGTTCTCTTTTGCATAGGTAAATTATATGGGCTTTGTTGTCTGCTGAAGGAACTTGTCTGGAATTTCTAAGTGAATTCTGTGTTTGTTCTATGAATATTGAAAAGAAGTTGCCAGGTGGAAAAATGAATTGCCTTTCTCCTTCCATAGTTTTCTCCCTTTTCCTCAAAAAATACATGCTTTCAGGTTCACGAAGCCAGTCTTCCATTGTTAGTTTTATCATCTTTCAGCCATATGGTATGTTTTCTTATATATGCCAAAGAAATGGTACCAAGTCCAGGTGTCGCCCAACGTATCCTCTTGGCTGACTCTCTTTAAGCCCAGTAGAGCACTTCTGAAAATCGAGTATTTCTCCTTCTATCCACATTTAACCGAGAGCTTTAATGAGGTCTTGCCAAAACCTTTACAACTCAGAACAACCTAAATTATACGTTGTATGGAACCTCTAAGCCAGGGAAATGAATAATTGCTGGAGAGTACTTCTGTGACATAGCTTGGTTGTTTTAGTTTAACAGAAGTATAATAGGAGCTTTGCATTAAGGAGCAAGTCTATACTTAGCTCATTGTAATGCTCTTAGCGTGCTTAAATGAGGCTGTTTTATTTTGGTGTCGAAAATTCTTCATTTAAAGTTTCTTCCAAAATCCATGTCTCGTGTATAAAGGTTTTTGTCACATTAAGTCATTTATATGACTGACAAATAAAATTCAGCATCGAATTGCAATCCGAGAAAAATGATTTTAAAGGAAATAAATCTGAGCAGGAAGATTTAGTATAGTCATGGTAATGCCTTTCCTGCAGTTACTGGGAGCCAGGTTTTGACTACAGACTGCTAGAATCCTGGTGTTGTGGCTGTAAATGCTGATTAGTGAGATTGAGTTCTTCCCAGGTGTTGAAATTACATGTGCTATTGCAGTGTTAGGAGTTGTTAAAATCCATCATAAAAATGGACTTTATAAATAGGAGTGTTTCAGAGAGGTTTGTGCAAATCATGTTCCTTTTAACTAACTCAGTCTGTGTTGGATGGCCTTTATTGAAAGTCAGCTTTCTTAAAAGAAAGAAAGAAAGAAAGAAATTGCACCTGAGCAGTAGCCGTAGATACTTCAGTTTAAATACAATATCCTGCAAACACGGTTTCTTTGTTTTCTTTCTTTTAAACAGACATTAAGAAATACCTCTCAAAATATTGACTGAATGTGTTCTGAAGCTCCTTGATTCACTCAATACACAAATGACTATTATGCATTTTTTTTAACGCGTAGAAAAAAAAATCATTCTATCAACACATACTTGAGGAGCCTTTTGCATTGCTTGAGTGGTTGCTGTCTTGAAAATAAAATTAGAGGCAACTTAGTTTGGGCCCTATAATTGGCTATGTACTTTTTGTTGCTATTACATTCTTTCCCAAATTATTTATTTGCAGTCTTTGGGTTTTTCAGTAGTTTAAAAAAAAATGCTTTAATCTCTTCCAAGACTGTGTGAAACTTACCTGACTTTCTTCTGAACCTTTGGTCTCAGAGAAGCAGAAGTACAGAAGCTGTAGCAGTGAATTAGGCTTGCTGTTCATCAAGTAGAATATATCAGTTTCTCGAGTTATTTTTCCTATGTGGAAGTTCAAAGCTGTTGCTATTTTATACCAGTTGTAATTTGGAGCCAGTTTCTTCATCTAGTAGTGTACAAAAGTTCCAGTTGAATGTAGTTTAATAGTTTAATATTGCAAATGGTCAGATGCACGCATAGATATCTTAATACAGTTAATAGTTCTTTAAATATGAAACAGGACAGGTGGACATGGCAGTTGTTAGTAAACAAGGGGAAAGATCACAGGAGTGGTGATCAGACTGCTCGCCCTTTGGAGATTTACGTGAATCATAACTTTTGATGTGTGATATTTGGGGATGGGGTGTTTGTTTTCTTATCTCTAGCTTTCAATTCTATTTTTCTAGAAGTCTACATACTAGCTAACACCACGAGCCAGGTCACGTTTGAAGCTGTGTGCTAGTGGATATCCATGGTACATCTCCCTATTAGGGCAGGGACTCTGGCTGGCAGCCTCTTTCCTGGCTACGAATCTGCTCTAAACACTAGTAAGGAATGTAATCATATCATAATTATTTCTCAGCTGTGCCTTTTGTCTAATTATATGCAAGATTAAAACTATTATTTTGGCAATTTTGTATAAATATTGTCAAAATACTCTGCATTTTGCTCTTCCCGCCAGGATACCAGAACTAGCGGTTTCACTTTGGTTAGGGGTTTGTGTGCTGTTCTGGGAGTGCGTATGCACACGTGCTGTATGTATTCCCTGCTATTAAAGGTAAGGGAACCTGGTGACTTGTTTCCTTATCTCTCTAATGAAACATGAAGCCTGGCTACTGACAACAATAAAAGTAAAGATTGTTGGCAGATAAGGAGTAAATCTAGGATTTCTTTTCAATCACCACTTACTCTTCTTTCCAAAGGCACTAACTTCTGACTGATGGTTCTTTTCTAGGCAAATCTTGCCCAGCTGCTGAGTGAGGCTCAAGATCGAATTAAACATCTTGGAGAAGAGATTAGAGAGCTTCAGCAGAGACTAGGGGAAGTACAAGGGGACAATAAGGTATTATAAACTTTTGATAGCAGTAAATTACATGGAATGTGTAAACTGGGCTGGATTTTTGCATTTACTTCTTAGGAAAATAAATAAAACAGAACTCCTGGAATACTTTAATTCCAATAAATGCTCAAAACAGTGGAACTAAAGAAGCTTGTTTGGGATACCAGTAAGTGCAGCTTATTATACATTTCTGTATGCTGCTTTTGCTCTGTTGTCCTTAAGTATGTATTTTGTGCCTAGCCTTGTTTTAATGATCTCAGACTGTCTTTCCTCTTTTAGAATATATTTTAATACTGGTATTTCCTCTTACAAAGAAGTATGGATAAACATGTCTTCATCATGTGATAATTATTGGGTTTGTTTTTTGTGGGGTTTTTTCTTTTTTTTTTGCAATGGAGTTGGAAAATTTCAGGAGATGATAAAACATGCAGAGGAGGCATAATTTTTCCCTTCAAATATATGGAGCAGTTGATCACAAGTATATATAGTGAGCTTTGTATTAGACCCTCATCCTATTACCCTTACCTAACCCATTTATTTTGTTGCTAAATTTAGCAAGTTATATGGAACATTGCTCAAAATCTGCCATTTGGTATTAATCAAACTCCTGTTGTCTCTGTTAATTGAAATATTTAAACTCAAGCCAAATGTGTGTAACATTCACAGCTGGAGCTGTATGCAAAAGTACATTCAGAGATCAAACTAGTGAGAGGTTGAATTTGAGAGTCGAGGTGGTTAACGAAGTAAAAAATGAAGCAAATGACAAATGATAATTTCCCTCCCACAACTACAGTATTAAAATCATGGAATTTAAAAATGTGAATAAAATTGATGTGGCTTTTAATTATTCAGGTGGGTTTTTTTTTTTCCATTTAAGTTCACTTTATTTTATTTTATTTTGAACGTAAGTATATTGTGATAATGTAATTTTATTCATTGTTTATCACAAAGAACTTGCTTGAAGACATGCAGAGAGCTGGGAGAGGGTCAAATGAGACCTGAATTTGTAGTATGCATAGCATTGAGTGTAACTTGATCAAGTCTCCAAAGACCAGATTTCCTAGTCTTTCTTTTCATTTGCATGTTATTGTTTGAACTGTATTACAGTGTAGAAGACAGTGCCTTGCACTTCTCAAGTGCCAGTATTATGCCATAGAGCCTTTCCTAAGCCAATCTGCAACAGATAACAAGGGTTTGTAAGTACAAACAGAACCCAAAGGTAGTAAAACGACAACGTATTTAAGTATCAAGGTTATATATCTATTCTAATTTTTTATAACAATATGATATTGGTAACACAGAGCCTGCTTCTTTGTGATTGAGCTGGCTTTGTTTATATTTACCTTTACAGGTTAACTTGATATTAGCTGGTCATCTTTGTGACATCTGTATTCTCAGCATGAATTTAAGTTCATGAGCCTCATAATGAATGGAAAAATACAGAGAGTTATTCTGCCCCCCGTGCCCCTCTCCAAAAGGTGCAAAATAGTGCATCACTAAGTAAAGAGGGGGAGGAAAGAACTGCATCAGACAGGGATTAATTTAGACTAGGATTTTCATTTTTGGAACACATTCTTTACTTTCCTAGTAAATGAGAAATAGAGCTTATTTTAGAGTCAGGTTGCTCTTTTTTGAAGTGCCTAAAAAAGCATTGCCATCTCTCTGAGGGATTTAACACTCTCCTCCTGTGTCAGATTTTGCTACCTCCTAGCTTCGGTGATAAAATTCTAGGTTTGTTCCCGAAGCCATTCTGTTCTGTTCATCAGTTCTCCTGTACTGGCAGCTGGGCTACTTCAGGCACTGGAGTCCAGATAATGCATGTTCTATACAAAAACAAAGAACTATAATAATTTGCTTGTTCTTACTTTTTTTTTCCCCTGCATTCTTCTCTCTGCTTTTTCCAAAGTGAGGGAGGGCATCCTGCCCAGCTGGTCTACGTCAACCTTACTTCTGGCAAGAGATGAACAAACAGCTGCTTTTGCAGCAAGTGAAGCTGCTTATGGATGAACAATTCCGCCTCTGTCTGAGCAGGGGTGACTCATGCAGGCTTTGTCACTGAGTGGCAAGAGCTTTGTAGGACTGAAAAAGAAAAAAAAACTCTTTAAATATCACACATAAGCTCTATTGATAAAGAGTTGTTTTGATAGCTTGACTTGTTTTTCACTGCTTTAATGTTTGCTACTAGTGGGATACAGTCACTTGGATTAGTAGGAAGACCTTAAACTGGTGACATTTTATTTGTTGTTAAAATCACGTTAAGTATGTCATCAGTTAGGCAATAACAAATTGCTTGCATTTGGTTTAATTGGACTAATTTTTTTCCCTGTAATTTCAGCTGGAATTCTGTTGGCACAAATAAAAAAACTTCTTGAGGCATTCTCTGGAAGGATTTGTTGCTACAGTTTGAGAAATACAGCAGTAGTTAGACTGCAGTGCTTCAGCAACAGATATCTGAGACTATTTATTTTTATGATTGATCGCAATCTCTTATCAGCTCTGACATATGAAAACTATTCTATGATAGTTATTTGTAAATCTTTTTCCTTTCTAACATTATGGCAGCAATGCTGGGAGAACAATTACTGAAACTTAGGATAGTTAGGAAACCTGATTCTCCCTTGTAAAAGGCTGAAAATGGAAGGCATAAGAAAAACCGGAGGCTTCTGGAAGGCTGGCTGACTCAATTGCCTTCACTTAAATTCCTACCCACGCAAAGAAATGGACTGTAAGCTGTTGAGGGCAGTGTGAAGCAAGAGGAAGATGCATGGAAAACAATGGCTGCAGTGTTACTGACAGTTTGTTATTATAAGGCAGACAATCATTCACGCAGCAACAGAGCAAAACGTTAAGTGTGGTGCATATGTTTTGGCAGAACTGGGACTTAAGGTAGCAAATTTGCATAGTTCTGGTCCACTTTTAAAGATTTTGTAGGCAACGTGGTGAAGAGAGTTGCTGTCGGTGACTGTGGCTAAATGTGATGGCTTCTGCCCTCCACGAAGAGTTGATAGGTTATGCTTGTTTCGCTTTCCTTCTGCGTGCCCTATCAATAATCAGGAATGGACAACTTCAGTGCAGGCGTTGTCTGTGAGCTCCTTGCCTGCACGGCAGCTCGCACAGTGAAGCCTGTCTGGGGCATTCTGGGGCTGGTACAGAGTTGCTACTTCATAAAGAATTACTTTATCTGACGCTGATTAAGAAAAAGCTGTGATATGAAAATAATAAAGACTAGTGGCTTGCGGCACTGTATTGTTTTGGTTAACAATCTATGGGCTCTTAACAAACAGGAGTTGTCTCTGGTAAGGTGCTATTAAGTTAAATCCACTCTGCTGCAGCTGCTGTTCACAGAATCTGAAGGGGTAGCGTTGACCTCTTCTCTAGCTGCAAAATGAAGTTGGGCAGTCCTTTCCTCAGTTATTTCTGCATGACAAAAATAAAAATCCAGCAGCCAGAGGGCAGGTGTATAAAGTTTATAACAAAGCACTAATATATGAAATAAACCCTTAACCCCTTGGCATAACACTTAGTGTCCCTCTGGGTCACAGCATTTTCAGTGAAGAATTTTATAGCAGGTGGTGCTGCCTCGTGAGACATTCGCAATGCAGAATTAAAGGACTTGGCCTGTTCTGCCCTGTCAACTCTCTGATTAGCCAACTGTCTGGAAGAAGCACTCTGTTGTTTTATGGATTGGTATTTATTTTATTTTATGTATGTTTATAATGCTGCTTTTTACTGGCTGAATTTGGTTTCCTGAAGCATTCTTTTCATAAGACCTCATACATATTTTTTTTTCACCTCAAAATGAGTAGTAAATAAAGAGTTCTCCTTTTATTGGCAGCCTGTTTGACCTTGCAAGTAATAATTGCTTGCAGTTATAATTGCATCTTATGCCTCGCCCCCTCCCGGGTTGGAGGAGAGTTGGTTATAGTGCATGAGTCACAGCTTTGATCCAGTTCCCAGCCTGGTGCCGAGTGTTACACAGAAGTTTTGCTCTGCTGCAGGCATTGAAGGCATTGCTAGTGTGATTCCCCTTCCCATTTCCAGTTTTTCTGAACAAGATTGAGTCCTCAAAATGGTATTTGTTTCTTACTGCCTTTCGCACTAGTGAAAGATTCTAGAAATTAAATTGTCTTACTGAATTAAATTGTGTTACCATACCTTTTGTTCATCACCCTTTTAGCATTTAAAAAACCCCAGACCCAGAGCTATGAAGCCATTCCAGGATGTTTTTGTTGCCTTTCTGACTTACTTGTTTTGATAGAGAAATTAACAGGAGCTGTATCTCCTAGGATCTATTCAGCCTCACTAACTGTGCAGTGGTTTGTACTTTCCCTGTGGGGACAGGAACATGTGGTTTGCCAAAACCAGTTACTTTTGGGGGCACAGCTTCCCCTGAACAACTGAACTGCTTATCAGAACAAGTTGTACTAGCTTCAGTGACTTGCACTGAACCTGAGCTGAAATAAGTGGGAAGGTTGATTTTGGTAGTCTGTCTTGCATCAGCAGGATTTTAATTGGCACATTGCAGCTATGGTGACTGGCATCCCATAAATACCAAAGATAGATTTTAATGTACCATCTTCTACTTCAGAAGATTGATTTTTATTTTTTTTTTTTTTCCCCCTAACTCTGCAATATAATGATGTACATTAATTCCTTGGTGCAGTCAAAGACAGAGGGAAAGTCAGGCTGGTTATTGTGGTGGGTTTCTCTAGTCTCTGTGGAGCTCCTCCAAATGAGGTGGTGGGGAGGCACCACCTCTGCTGGCTTGTGCTCAGTATAAACAAGGGTAAACGCTGAATGCCTTATGGGCTGGTATTTTGATACTCCATGATGCTTGAAAGGTAGTTGCTTTTTGCTTTGAATTTTGAATATAACTGTGTATTAATTCAAGTTACGCTGTTTTCAGCTCATGAGCTTATTAGATGTTTGAGCATTTCGGTCAAGTTGTTTTTGATGTTGGCCTGATTTATTTGTTTTAACAGGAATTAACTATTTTGAGTAAACAAAAAAAAATATTTCACAGGCAAGTGTATTGGCAGTTGTTAATGCAAATTCTGCACTAATGCAGCACAGTGGGATTTTAAGTGGTATCAGTAAATGAAGCTGGGCAAGCCACTTCATGCCTTTTTTATTCTTAACTAGGAAGAGTTATCTGCAGCAGAGAAATTTAATTTTTACTTAGGAAAATGGCTTTCTGAGAATTCTTTAGTTTTTGTCTGACCAGAATTAGTTCCTGTCACTCCTAAACACAGACCAGGTGTCTGTGTTTACTTGGTCTTTCATCATTTGTATACTCTGATGACTATTGTCGCAGGGTCTAATTCAGCTCCCATTTATACTTTGACTGGGATTTTCCACTGAGAACTGGACTGAGCCTTCAGCTCAGAAAATTCCCTCTGGTTTAAATAATACCAGCTGCTTGTCCTGGAAAAGATGAAATCTATGACAGCTTTACCCTTTCAACGCAGCTGTACTCTGATGCTATAGCCTGTGTTATCTTGCTTATGGAATCTGGTTTTGTAATCGCAGCTCCTTCGAATGACAATAGCAAAGCAAAGACTTGGAGATGATGAAGTTGGGGCTCGCCACTTTGCAGCACATGAACGGGAGGACCTTGTTCAACAACTGGAGAAGGCTCGAGAACAAGTAATAACTACATGGGCATATACTATCATGTTTTACAGAGAGCTAGGACAGCAGCAAGTAAATGATTGCTGTTGTGTTTGGGGGTCTGGTCACTGATTAAGATTGTAAATAGCGGTGAAGGTGTTGAGATTTGTAATTAAATAGTTCTTACAGAGCACTAACTGATATATGCATATGTGGTTAGGGTAAAATTCCCAAACTCAGGAATTTTTCCTCTAGGTTATTGATTCTCCTCTTTTTATAATGTGCAGCAACAACTTGTGACAATTGAATGTAAATGGATGTCAGTGAAAGACTCCTTAGTGAAAGTTGTTATAAGTATTCAACACAATATGTGATGACTGATACATCTCCTAAAGATATTCTCTGAATCAGATTTTCTGTAGAAGTGTTGTTAGTCTCCTCTTCCTCCTGCCTCTTAGCAATTTCTTCCTCTCTTTTGAAAAATTTTTGCACCAGGTCTTTTTGTAAAAGACCATAAGTTTGTATTAACACTATATACCATGCCACACCCAATCCATCAGACTCTTTCCCAAATACCAGTACATAGGTTTCTGGTCAATTTGCGGGGGGTTGTGTTCTCTGTTGTTCCCACATCATTCCTACCAATTTCAGATCCACCCCGAATGAGTCATTCTGTGATCCAGGAGGAGATGCATATTTCTTGATTTTCAGTCTTCACTCAAGCACGGTGCTACTTTAGCTTACCTGAAGGACTGTTGACTGCACTTGGTCTTCTTCCAGTGTCATTATCTCTAGTACCTCTGTTCCTAAGCTCACGTTCTCTGTGTTCATCACCTGGCCTCTTTTCACATAGTCTTCTGTTGTCCTTCTTGGCACGTTAGTGTTTACTGAGGTGCCTGTGGAGACTTCTCAACTGATTGCAGACTTTTCTCACACTCTCCATTTCCTCTCAGTTTTTTCCCTCTGGAGACTTTCAAGACCCACCTGGATCTGTTCCTGTGTGGCCCGCCCTGGGTGATCCTGCACTGGCAAGGGGGTTGGACTCGATGATCTCCAGAAGTCCCTTCCAACCCCTAACATTCTATGATTCTGTGATTCTCTCCTTGGAACTTGGAAGCTTTTTGTCCTTGAGTATCTTTCATACTGGACTCCTTCACCCCTTTGCTTAATAACAAAGATCAACCCGTCAACCCCATGCTGGCTTATTTTGTGCTTTTCTCAGTTTCTTCTTATTCTGTGAAACTTCATTGCTGAATGTCCTGTAATTAGTATAAATTCCCCCTTACAGTCTCTTTCTTCATCCTTCGTATTTGCCAAATTCTTACTCAGTTGAGTTGATTCCTGGAGTCCTAGAAATTACATGCTAAAACCAGTTTAACATGTTTATAGAAGAATTATCCTGTGGATTAAGGTTTCTTTTGTTACATTTGTAATGAAAGAATTAGTAACATTTCAATTGCTACATTTTGCTTGTTTTCTAGAAATTTCATTAATCAAGTTAAACTGCTAAAGTACTTTGATTTAATGAAATATTACCAAAATAGAGTAAAAGTACTAGGGGTCATGAGCTCTGGAAAGACTTCTGACTGTCCAAAATCAATCCTATTCAGACATGCACTGCTTGTTGCTATTTCCACTTTAGGTGCTACGTAATCTTTTGTTTAAACTTCAAAATAGTCATACTGCTCTCCTTTCTTCTCAGATTGAAACTCTGAGATATGACCTTCAAGCTGCACTGGATGAGTTACAGGATGTGAAAGAGGAACGTTCTTTTTACCAAGATAAGTCTGACAGACTAAACCAAGAACTTAATCATATCTTAGGAGGCCATGAAAACCGTATCATCGACGTAGATGCTCTGTGTATGGAGAACAGGTGAGGGCATTGCAAAACCTGAACTGCTTCCCTAGAACAAGCAGTATATTGCTTCAACAGGAGCATTGGGAAGTCAGTCACAACTCAAATGAAAGAAAATATACCCAAGAATAAAAGTTAAGAGATTTTAGTCATTTGTTTTGTCTGTTTTGCTTGTGCTGTAGCTAACCATCAAATTTTGTTAGGAAAGTTAGGCTGCAGTAAATTACCAGTGTTTTATTTGGCTACAGAGATGTCAGTGATATTCCCAAATAGAGCTAAACAAGGAAAAGGAAGAGAAGTGCAGACATTTTTATTCCCATCACTGTATGACACCAAAAGCAAGAATATTAAAAATTGGTGTCTTCAGAAACTCATAGTGAGATGTAATGGGCTAATCTTGGATTGGAAACAGGGACTTTGAGTACCCTGAGTTAACAGTTTTGGACATAATTCTCACCACAGGGGGAGGTTGTCAACATGGAGTGATTTGCCAACAAAAGTTGCTGGTGAAATCACCCATGTAGATATTCTTTCCACTTCCTTGGGAAAAGAATGTGTTTTATGGTCTCTGCTAAGGATGACAGAGAGGAGTCGCTGACGGTACCTCCCTTAATGTCAACAATTCCCTTAAAGTGGAATAGATCTTGTAAGACACTTTCCATTTACAGAGACTTACACTTCAGGTAGGAAAGTGTAATACCAAAGGCATTACTTCCTCCCAGCAGTTCCAGGTTTTTTTTCTGGTTTGCATGGCCTGCAGAGTTCTGTATCAGTTTAAGCCCCATGCTTCCCTGACAGTGATATGACTTTTTTTCTCTAAAATAGTTAGATTGTCACAAACCTTAATATAGCTGCAGTTGCACTACATGAAACAGGATCTTTTATAAACCCTTTATACATGAAAAAGGTATTTTCTTATGTGGAAATAGCCATCCAGTCCAAGTGCATAAGCTCTGTTAGGAAGAACTGTACTGTTTCAGTTAACTGTATACCATTTTTCAACTATACTGTTAAATTTTCTACTTTGTGATTGCTTTGTAATGAGAAGTGCCATGTAAGTGATGGATATTGCAATGCAAAAGTTCTGCATAGTTGAGTCTTGTGTTGACATATATACAAATCTTCGTGTGTCCATCTCCTAGACCTTCAAGTACAGAGGACACGAATAAATGCTTCCTGACTATTTCCTCTAGACATAAATATATCCTTTTAACCTCCCTCCCCAAAAACCTGAGGACCGATATAAAATAGTTGTGCAGCATGCTTGACAAATCTTAACAGAAGGGCAGCCTCCCTTTCTGATGCAATTTGTTTCCCTACTTAAAGTTTTATGGGGTCAGGAGCGGTAAGATTTTGTTATTTTATCCCTCACAGAGCTGCAGGGGAAAAAGAACACTTAGTAGTTCAAAGAGAGGACATGCCCAATAGCATAGAGGAGTGCTTGAGGCAGTACTTGAAGGTAACATGAAGTAAAGTTTACATTTCTTTTTTTCAGGTATCTTCAAGAGAGATTAAAACAACTTCAAGAGGAAGTCAACCTTCTTAAGTCAAATATTACTAAATATAAGGTAGGATTCTCTCAGCGTATCATCTAAACTGTGCATTGTTGTTCATGGGGGTTATTGTTCATTCTCATGGTCATATGCATTTAAAGAACAAAATTGTGCCTTCAAAGCAAAATCCACTATTAACATTGTGACAGTATTAGTGTGCATACGTGTTACATGCTCAGTCTTTCTTGTAGCCTTCTTAGCTGATGTAGTACAAAGGAATACCCATTGAAAGTATTTTGAAAAATAAATACTTTTTTTTTTCCCTAAAGTTCTGTGGGGGAACCCTCCTTCTTCTTGGGGGGATGATCAGCCTTCCAGCCTGCTGGTAGGTGAATTGTGGCAGGTCACGCAGCATGTGGTGAATGACTGCAGCTGTGTTGCTGTCACAAGCAGGTCTTGTCTCCCTGTTCCCTAATCGCCATACTATTTCTTCACATTTCTTAATGATTGCTAAGTCTTCACTGTTCTTCCATTCCTGGGTTAAGACATATACTACTTCAGGACTGAATCCTGAGGGCAAAATATTCTTGATCTTCCCTGAAGCCAAGTACTCTAAATAGTTTGCAAGTGATTTTGGAACGTAGGAGGGGAGTCCCCCTTGTCAGGGCATGAGAAGGTGTATCTTAGGACTGTCAGTAGGACTCCTTAACCATTTAGGTCACTATGAAGCAATCACAGCAGTAATTGGGTTTTGTGCATGAGCAAAGCTCCTCAAAGTACCAAGTTCATTTCAATGTCTGTTCACACTCAGAGCGTGAGTTAGTTAATCGGTGAGAACTGAGCATCTTGGTGGTCTGCTGGGTTTCACAGAACTGTAATTGCTTTGGAAGAGCTGGACTTCTGTAGCACAATCCTTCTGCTGCTAATTCTTGAAAATCAGTTTTGCTACTAAAAGGGCTTCTAGAAACTGTAATAGAGGAGTTTGAGCCTTCCCTTTGAAGGCTATCCAAAGAAATGCTGGGAACCATCAGGGTTTTTTCCCAACTGATATTCCCTACAGGATACTGCAGTATCTTCACTGGCGCTCAGCCAGTATTAAAAAATAGGCAGGGCTTCAAAATGCCCCGGGGGGAATGGGTGGGAGAGACTACGATCAAGTGATTGCAATGAGACAAAATGAGTCTTTTTAACATTGCAAAGACTGTTTATGTTGGAATATAATACTCCAGGAGAGTCACACTCCCATAGGCTACTATGGGTGTAAGCTCCAGGCTGTGCAGAGTTGTTCTGAGACCAAAATCTAAAGTTCCACTCCTAAAGAAAGGATTTGTTGGCTGCTGTTTTTCTAAATAAGGTATTTGTTGTTTCCTTAGAATGCACTAGAGAGACGAAAAAATTCAAAGACTCATAGTAGATCCAGTAGCAGTGCACTGACTGGAGTCCTGTCTGCAAAGCAAGGTATTACATAAATGCAGCACGGTGTTGCATATCTCACTGAATTCCTTCCATCTTACCTCTTGATTTCAGTAACTCTTTCCACACGAACCAAATCAAAATCTTTCTGCTCTTTTCTGTGTGTTATTATGTTCTAGTTTTTGTCATTTTCTCAGTTGACAATATAAAATTTGCCTCTTGAGTACCGCTTCTGCTTTTGTTATTCTTTTGCCATCCATTCTCTCCCCTGTCAGTTTTATCAGTTGTTTGGTTTTTTTTTCATCTCTAAACCCCTCTGTAACTTTGACCCTGACGAATCACTTCCTTATTCATCTCTTTACTCTGATAACAATGGCAATCATATTTCATTTTCTGATGAAAAATAGACTGGGTGGTAAAGAAGGGTCTCTAAGTCAGGTTTTCCGCTGCTGTGCATTGAAGCTTTTACATTAAGGTGTTTTGCAAGAAATCCTTTTGTCCCATGTTTCTTCATGGGTAGCAAAATGGAGTAATCCCTTTGTCCTCTTCAAAGAAAATATCAACATTAGGAAAGAAAAGGGAAGAGAAAATTCTTTGAGCCAATGAACATACCTGACACTCTACTGCTTAAGTGTTAGTATATTCACAGATACACACACACATGAGGTCAGTAATATTTATCATAGTAAACTGAGACTTGCTTTTCTGCTTGTGACTTCTGTCCTATTCTTCATGTACTTGCATGCAGACACATAAACACACACATTATATATATATATATATGTGTGTGTGTGTGTGTATATATATATATATATATATAAAACAGGCAGAGCAAGATTCTGGTTACAGAAGTTAATGATACTAGTGAACTTCCTGATATAGTTGAGAGATATAGGCTCTAAGCTGCAGAGGAGAAGTTCACGGATGACTGTATTTTCACATCAGTCTTAAATAACCTGATTGATATGGTAATTCTAAAAAGTAATATAAAAGCTTCCTTGTGGGCTTGTGTTTTAATGTAAGTGGGAGAGAAATGACCCATTTCTACAATTTGTAGGCCTGTAGAAGAATGAGTTTGTTTCCTTCTGAACAAAAATAATTTTCCAAAAGCAGAAGTTTACATAAGATATGTCTGCCTATTCTTCTTCTGGCAATTGCTGTGGAATAATGATCAGCTTACAAAGCCACCATCTTCATATGCCAGCTAGAGATTGTATTTCTGGTCTTTCAGCTTTGTTTGTTAATTGAACGAAAAAAATATGTATTAAGTAATAGTAATAGTTTTGTATTGCTAAGTAAATGTTTGTGTCGTGTCTCTGTGCAGGAGAAGCCAAAACTCATTTGTGTTTTTAACATTATAGTCCAAGAGTTGTTGTCGGAGGATCATGGATGTAGCCTACCAGCCACACCACAGTCCATTTCAGATCTCAAGTCACTGGCCACTGCATTGCTGGAAACCATCCATGAAAAAAACATGGTCATACAACACCAAAGGCAAACCAACAAGTAGGTAGCAGGACTTCTAAATAAAATTGAACTCACCAAGCTATGCAAAAGTCATCGTTTTGGGGGAGTTTCAGGGAAATGGGAAGGAAGGTCTGTTTTCACAGATAATTTATTGTCATTGTTAACTGACAGGTTCTGTAGTTCTTAAGATCAGGTATGTGTTTAGAGAAAAATTGCTTTTTCAAAGTAAAGACAGGTTGACAGAGACCTGTCTGCCTCTGCTAGGCAAGGATTGGTTTACTGCTCAGGTTTAAGGCAAACCATAATAACACAGGGGGCACTTGTAGCAGGTAGTCTTTAGAGAGCGCTAAAGAAAAGCTACCGGGAGGAAGGACAGCCTGGAACTGGAAGAGAAGATATGTGTTAATTGGTTGTTAATGTAGGAATCTGCTTATCAACCTGGTGGGATTAGTAAATGTTGCACCTAGGAAAAGATCTGAAAAGATTTAGTGTAGTATTTGTTGCAGGCCAGTGGCCTATGTGTCATACAAATGATAGCTGTTGTTCCTGTAGTTACTTTGTCAAAAGTTGCAGGAGATAAACACACTTGGATTGCTACTATATGATTTTCATTCTTTTGAAATCTGAACTGAACTTTCAAGGAGAATTTGTTTGCTCTTAACTGTCTGCTCATCAGTAGAATTCTTTGTGTCTTGCACAGCTCCTATCATGGTGGAATACAATCATTTTTTGCCCATTTTACAACATTCTGATATTATTGTCCTTATACAGTGTATGAAAAGCAGAACTAGGGAGTGTTCCTTGATTCTGTGCTCAGGTTTCTTTTTTTTTTTTTTCTTTTTTTTTTTTTAACACTGAGTCACTACTGGTAATCAGAAGTTATTCAGGCTTCTCAAATGTGCATCAGGACCAGATGCCAGAAAGAGGCAGACATCTTTCACAAAAGGAAGGAGTGGTACTGAAGTAAACTGGACTGCACTAGAATAGATTATTAATTTTGAAAATTGATAACTCTGGTACGAGGCAGACTCCACTGCATAATTCTTAGTGATGTGGCAACAGAAGCAGAGGAGCAGTTTATAGACACTCTTAATACTTCTGAGAAAGCAAATGCCTAGTCAGCTAAAGGGAGACTACAGCAGTGAAAATGTAGCCTGGATCTCACTGATGGCAGCTCAGTCAATTCATGTCTGTGTGTCTTGTAATGCAAGAGGCGTTCTTGCACTGAGCAGTGCTAATGAAGGGCTACCACCTGCTTACTCCCTTCTTACTGCTGATGTAACACCAGAAGGAAGACATCCAGAGAACAACTTCTGTTATTCCAGGTATAACTAATCTTTGCCTCTTACATTCTGGTGCTGGAGCATTACCTGATGTTCTAGTTTGCATACTCTTGCCTGTAAGTACAGCAAACTTTTTTCTTAATTTTATATCTCTTTGATCATATGCAGTCTCTCATATCTCTCAAATGTATCATTGCAATGATGGCTTTACTTTCTGATACTGCTGTCTTACTGAGAAAGGGTTCTCTTGAGATAAGCCTTCACAAGAAGATACAGTTCTTTTATCTGCATGCCCAATTGGTCATGCATAGCCACGAGAGTAGAGATTGGATGTGTGCCCAAACTGGTGTTCTGTACCCAATAGAAGATGAGGTCTTGGAGGAAGGTCACAGTCCACATCTTTCCCAGGTCAGGAGCGTGCTGCAGTGTTGTATTCATCTCAAGGTGCTTCAGGGGGAAAAAAAGAAAAATAAATCCTGGGCAAGTTGTGCGAAGAGCCTCAGCAGCACTGCTGTGTGGTATGCTCGTTCTTTGTGTCGCCTTTGGCTTTAGTTGGATTAAGGAAGCTTTTAAGGAGCTAGGGGGAAAGGGAGCTACTTCAAGTAGAAACACCTAAAGCACAGAAGAGTTAAAGTGAGGAAGGGAAATGCAGGTAGAACATCACGGAGAAGCATCCTTTATTTGAGGTGGTTTAGCTGGTTGTTGGGGGCACTTATATGCCATGTAAAAAGAAGTAAAGACTACTCACTTCTGAAAATGGGGAAGAAACTGCCCACTTATTGGGGAAGGTTAGAGGTGAGAGTGAGGTCAATGTGCAAGTAAAACTGACAGGTCCACAAACTGGTACTAGTAGAAGATGCATTCTTTTATTGAAGACACTTCTCCATTCGAAGTAGGGAGTTGAGAAGAACCTGGGGCTAGAGAGAATCATAATGACAAAAGGTATTACATAAATCAGAAGGCAGAAGTCATCTTTTTCACCCCTCTGTCCTGTTTGCCTGTCTTTCCCTGTGCAAAGGGCATGTTTGGAGGACACAGTTACTTTTTGAGATTATGTGAAGAAAGTGACACTTACTGGGTAAAAACCATGAGATTTTGAGCCAGTTGCTTCATTCAGGGAAGAAGTTCTACTTCTGATATTTGATAGGTGATTGATCTATTAGTGATTCTATCATCAGTAAATGAGGCTTTTCAGATTGTATGAACTTATTTTCCTCCAGGTAACCTACTCTGAACTCAAAACCTCTTTGTTGCTTGCAGATTGAGATATGGCTATATAAGTTTACAAGAGCGGAATGGTAGATTTGCTTTCTGATTAACTGAAGCAATAAAAAGACAGTGGATGTTTTAATGTAGATTAGAATTTGAATGTGCCGTTGAAGTTGACTTTCTGCTGTTATGCTGTTGTTAAAAACATCCGTTGCCACTTGCTCTTGGAACAGACACACTATTATTATTGCCTCTTTTTCTAAATATGTGGCATGATAAAAGCAGCTGTGGGAGTATGTGCCTAGGAACAAGTAGGCTAAATCCAGCCTTCGTTTTTTTAGACCCACTTCAAAAAAAAAGAAAAAAGAAAAAAAAATAGTTGTTTGGGAAGAAAATGGAAAGTTCCCTAGGTGATTGGTAGCCACTACTGCTAAGTTTAAGTAACGAACGTCCTGTGTTTCTCCTCACAAGTGCATTAGCTTAATTTGAAAAGGCAGTTGTAAATGAATTCCGTATGCAGTTAAGTGTTGCAAGATTAAGTAGTTACATAAATGCAAAAATAAACAGTCCTAACCCTGCTTAGCGAGTCGATAAAAATCTTTTTTTTTTTCTTCTGCTAGCAATAAACCTTTTATTAGATGTTCCTTTTAGTGCAATTTGTTCCTGAAATTGCCAACACCCATGCAAGCCAGAGCAGTGTAGAAGCTGCTCTGCTGTTTAGACATGTTGCACTAACTTTAACATTTCTAACTCGGGCAAGCTCAGTCATCACCAAAAATTATAAAAAGGATTGTGTCCATCTATAACTGAGTCCATGTTTGCATGTGACGTGTAGAGCTAGATAGGTGACCATGACACACCCTATTTACAGCCACTGGGGTGATTGTATCTCTATGAGGGAATATGTCTTCTGTAGCAAGATCCAAGTTGGAAGTGAGGTGACTGGAGCTCAGATGCTGTAATAGCCCAGTTCCCTTCAGATTATGGCCATGTATGTTGGGAAGCGTCAAGAGCCAGAAGGGAGTTTCTAAATTCAAACAGGAGCATTGCTCCTGTTATATGAACAACAGATTTCTGTAAGACCTTATCCTGGAGGGAGGTTTAGACTAATTCCCTTGTTGCATTAGACACAAGACCTGAGGACAATGGAAAGAGCTATCAGCACCTTTGTCCTTGATGTGATCCTTCTGTTTTATTTGAAGGATCTGGTCCACTCCACTATAGCTAGAGATAAAAAAATAGATTAGGGAATTTGATGCTACCAACTCATGAGGTGCCTTTAAAAACACCTGTTGTTCCAGGCCACCACAGCTCAGTCTTGCAAGAGCACACACAGAGGTAGCTGATAATCTGGAGGTCACAGGGGAAAGGAGAGAATGGGATAAACCATGCTGGGTTCAGGGTTGCTTTCACACTTATTTTTCAAAATATGTTTCTATAAGACCTTGCAACTTTACGTAGGGTCTATTTCTCCCATACCAGTTTTCAGATAATGTGGTTTGAAGCAAACTAGAATCATACTCTTCACAATGTGTTTTGCTCTCCCCCTGAATGAAAGCAGCAGGGTTAAGTATTGTCCTCTCTCTTTGCCAGCCATTGTTCAGAGCCACAGAATGGTCTTTGTGTGCGAGAACCTGCAACAAAGGTTAAAAATAGCTCAGTGCAAATTCTGAGGATCCAGTAGGAATTATCAGGGTATATTTGCTCCAAAACCTCTAGAAATAGTGTGGTACAGCTGGTAAATTAATTATAAATTTTAAGAGAATCAAGAGAAAATTGACTTTGCTATGGCTGCCTGAATAACAAGAGCAGCAGCAATAACTGGACTTGATGCAGAGGGTTGAGTTTCCTTCTGCGGTACGGCTTGCTGTCAGGGAGGGCAGTCTCTTTCTCCCCTTTTCTGCCTTGGAACTACTGGTGAACTACTTATAATAAAGGACTTTTTTCTCTTCCCGGCAGAAGCGCTAAACTTGTGACCCCTTTGTGGTGACAATCATTAGCCAAGTCAACATCGTTTTGTCAGCTCCTTGACTGACGTAATGTGATGCGGAAGAAGTCTTGCATCATCTCTCTCTGTTCCCTGTCCATCTAAGCCAGGGGAACTCCAGGTCCTTCAGCTGACCCTTGGCGGGGCCTCAGACAGGGAGATGGGAGTAGGCTCCCTTTGCACAAGACAGAGCTTCTTGAGAGTTGCTGTGTGCCCTTCTCCATCCAACACGTGTTGCTTTGCGCTGCAGGGCACAGTTGCTGGGTGTCGGGCTCTACACTGGGATATGAAAATCAAGTTATTAAGGCTGAGGCTTTCATACCAGATGGAAGCTTTCTGGAAGCAGAATCTAGATTCAAACATCTTTCATTGTAATTGGAGAAGATGGTAATAGATCCATCATAACCTTGATAACCTATTTGATTACTGAGTTTCAATGGGGAAATAAATATAACTACTCCCAAATGTCTTCTCTCCTCTGCTTGTAAATGTGATGGACTGTTTGTTTGCTTTTTAGCTGATATACACCCCTGTACTTTCTTTGGCATTTATTATAAGCTTTCTCTTTCTCGTTTACGTTCTCTCTCTCATTGTGGTATTTTTTTCATCTTTAAAATACTTACAGGCTTTTATCATGCCATGCCAAAGCCTTCACAGTAGAGATGTCAAAAATACTTCGTCCTTGTTAATCAATTTTTCTATCCCCTTTGATATTCGCTGGGTCTGCTATCTTCACGTCCTTCCCAGATTCTGCCATCTTGTCAGTAATGACATTCCCAGTATGCTCAAATGTCTGCAGCGTAAAACCCTCGCTGGAGAGCACACAGTGCAGTATTACACAGCTCCGGTGAGCATGGGAAGATGCTGTTGCCTTGCTGTGTTGTGATATGCTGCTTCTCAGCATTCAGTTCAAATTTAACTGACGTATCCTGTTGCTGTAATTTGATGAGTAAAACTTGCTGTCCATTATCTCTGCTGTCATGTTTAGAATTGCTGCCTTGTTTAGGTTTCTCACTCTATTGAGTATTATTTAGGATTTATTTAAAGTCTTGTGACTCTAGGAGACTTGCTGTGCCTCTGAGAGAAATGCTTTCAAAAATTCATTGGAAAAAAAGAGCTTTCTTTGCAAGATAGAAATCTCTTATTTGATCTGGGGAGAGAATTAAGACTAAAAGTTAAATCCTGTAGGAGAGCTAACTGCAAATAGTTTTTGTGTAGGAATCAGATACAAAAGAAGAGATGGCCCAAGAAATGCAGTGAAAACTAAGGGTGGATGATAAAGGCACTAAAGAACCAGAAGCTTTTTGGTAAAGTAGAAAACGGAATCACCACTAAAAGAAAAGATGTAGAGGAAAAAATATTCCTTGCCATTTTAAGCAATCTTCATGATAGAGAAACATCTGTGAATAAAGGACTAGGCCAAAATTGTGTCTTAGAACTTCAAAATCAATCTAGATGTTGTCTTGAGCTTTTCATATTTTGTCTGCATAGTTTTTACCTTCTGGTTGTAGCTGTAGAGAAAGTAAAACTAATCAGGAAGAGATACTTGCAGGCATAGAAATAGAAATATTGTGAGTTGCTGTTCTTTGTCTTTACTGAAGAGTAACACTTGAATGTCCAGTACATCCTAGAGTTTTGGTGTGTTTTGTTTTGTTGGGGGTTTTTTGTTTGTTTAAATGGGATAGATTAGACAACTATATATAATTTTCTTTTAACTCTGGGGAAGGTTGTCCGTTCTATTAGTGAAAAGAGATGACACTATACAGGTTTACTGCACTAGTTAAGTAACAAGTTAAAAATTCCACTGTATTCATGTAAACAATTGGGTTTTGCTTACCTTAGTACAACAAGGAATATCTTCTCAGTTGATGGTCCCTGGCTTTTGCTTTGTTTTGTTTTTTCCAAAGAATTCTAGGTAATCGAGTGGCAGAACTAGAAAAGAAATTAAGAACTTTGGAAATTGCTGGCTTGTGGAGTCTTCCAGGTTAGTAAAAATTCAAGAGAACAGCTTGCATTATTTAGTTTTCAAGGGTATATTTGCATTTAAGAAAAGCTGGGCTATAATTTTTTTAATGACAGTTAATTTGCAAATGCGCTGTTCAGCACATTTGCAAAATTAGAAACCTCTAACAAATGTTAAGTTGAAACCAAAAATCACTAGACTCTTTAAACTCTAAAGTCAAATATGTATATTGGAGAAAAAAAAAACAAAACCGTTTTGAATAGTAGAAATAATCAAATAATCTCCATATTCTGCAGGCAAAAAAAAGGAAACTATTTTATTTAAACATGAAATGATACATATAATATTTGCCATTATGGTTTTAAAAAAAATGTATTAATTTTGTACTTTTTGTAACTTCCATGGATTTTATCACTGTATTTTTAATGTATTTTAGTGGAAAAATAAACTCTGAGACATTGGAAGTGTAAGCAATCTTAAATTTTCTAGTCCATCTCGCCAGAACAGGCTTATCCCCTGTAGCATCTCAAGTATTGTATTTGGGTTTGAATTACTCAAGTAATGGGAGATTAATCTGCTTCCTAATAGACCTCACTGTTAGGAAAATCTGCAAGATTTAATTTACATTTACTTTTTGCTTCTTTTCTTCCCATTACACCTAATTGTGTCTTCTTTAACCACTGTAAATTGTGCTACTCCATTTTTGATGTTTGCTTCATTAAACTCTGTTTACAGCTTCCTGTCAGTGCTACTGGGGGTGGGAGATAGTGTGGTTTAGGCTTCTAGTTTTGGGGCTCTGTGTTTTTTTCCCCCCCCTAGCCTTTCGATCTAGGAGAGAACATTTGACAGCACTGAAGAGACCTTGTGACAAACCTGTACTGTTCAACTCTTTGGCCTGGTGTATTTCCACTGCAGCTTGCCCATTACAGGCACACTCTATCACCTTTCTGGAACTGGCTCTCTTGACACTTTCCATAACCAAAGATCTCAAATTTAATTCGATGGGTTCCCCTTCAGTTAGTCACCTAACAGACACAGCATATGTACCCAGTGCATCTGCCCCTCCCTGCATCCTTCTAAAGATGCAGGTGAAATATTTGCCTAAGACCCTGCTAAGGGCTAAGGTGGTTTTGTACATTAGCACAAATGTGCATCATCCGTTAAAGGTACTGGAGGTTTTTCTCCAAAGTGTTCCATGAAATTCATACACTAATAAATGCAGCGTTTCTAGTCTTTGCAAAATGTATTTAAAAAACAGAACAGTGGGAACTTCCTGCACCCTTGTTCATCTGTCTAGGTAAGACATCAAATTAATGTTTATACAATAACAAATGTCTCTTTCCTTCCTTTCTTTTGCTGCCTGAAGGCCTGAGCTACAATGTCTCAGTGGGATTTGGGAGTAGGTTCTGCTTAACATATATTTTTAGTAACTAATTTTAGCAGTACGTTAAATATTGTCACTGCATGTAAATAAATGGAAATGTTATCTGAACATTTTTATATCTGGCAGATTAAGATGTAGAGTCAAGTGAGTTAGATGACCACAAGAGAAATAGAGGCTGTTCTACAAGACAGTTCCTTTACATTGAGGAGAACAGAAAGAAAGGATGATCTTAAGTAGTTGTAAAGGAATTTTACACTGGATTGAAAGTTCTGTTCACTTTCAAGGTTTGTTGATTTGCAGTTTGCTTTCTCAATCAAGAGGGCACTTCAGTTTCCAAGTGTACTGTAGTCCCGAGGTGGTCAGAAAGAGCCTTGCAACACCTGGTGGGTCACCAGTTTTCTTTTCGGAGCATGGAAGGCTTCTGCTCCATAAAAGAGCAGTGTGTAACAAATAGTGTGGGAACTACCGGAGTGGACTCTGCAGCTGAACGTTGGCTCGGGTGAGGGGCAGAACACGGAGAGTATCTCATCTAGTAAACCTCAAATCCAGCGAGAAAAAAATATTATTTGATTGAGACTTGAACTTTTTGTCATTGGAGAAAATATGCAGATGAAAGCTGATGTTCAGTCTAGCACTGAAAGAAACACACATTATAAATTGCAGGGTTTTAATCTGAAGTTAATGTTCTCACTTAGGCATCATTGTCCATATAGCATTTTTAACATCTGCTGTCACCATGATAGTATCTGAGAAATGGTGTTAATAAATTATGAAACTTGATCCTATTGAAGAAAGAGCTTGACCACTTCTAGTTTTTTGTTAGGTTATATATTTGTCATCTGCTTTTTGAGCAACGCATGAACGAATGATGGGGGAGCTAAATCAAGAGGAAGTGCATATTTAATTTTTGAAATGGTGGAACTGGTAGCATAGTTCATTTTCTGTAGAAATTCTGCCTACCACACACTTGAGCTTCCTCGCTTTGGAAAATGGGCTTTTAATTAAACGAACCTCTTGCAAGGTTCTTTGCCGAAAAGAAAGGAAGCTTAGGCATAGATTTGGCTTTGATTTCCTTTTCATGAGCTTACTTGCCTTGAGAAGGAAGCAGAGAATTCACAGAAGCGTTTAATTCTTTGCTTTGTCTTAGGTACATTGTGGTTCAAATATGCATGCTGAATGTGTTTTCTCATCTATATATTCAGTAATAGCACATGTATATTCAGTAACAGCACATAGTAAACACCACCCTGTTCCTCTCATAGTCTGATGTCACTAGACGCTCAGATAAGTAATGCTGTATTTTTCAAAAGCCATCCTTTCCTGAAAATTCCAGATTTCCACTGGATTAAAAAAAAAAACAAAGAAAAGAACTGACCATGACTCAGTCTTTTTCTGTCTGGGATGATAAGGGAGTTTCGGCAGTGCCTCCTGCTCTGCAGTAATCGGCGTGGAGCAGAGCAAGGTGGGATGGATGGGGTCCGCAGCTGCTGTGGGCATAGCCAGTTGCAGCGGCACAGGGTGCAGCAGGGATTATAAGAGGATACCCAACCCTGGAGAACAAAATGAAGAATTTACTACTACTGGAACCTTACTCATTTGCTTATTTTGAGATCCGTATACTTTTTACGGAAAGTCCTTGAAAAAATTCATTAGAGGAACACAAAGCTACACAAGTTATGAAATTGAGCTTCCACAGCAGCCAACTGAAATTCCCTGTGTATATCCAAGTTCAGATCCTAACTCACAGAATACAGTACAGCAACACCCCCATATCCCTCCTTCATGGATGGATCACTGTGAATCACTGTTGATAAATAAATGCGCATCGGACTCTTTGGGCCACATCTGTTGCTTAGTTGTGTGGATACTGAGCTGAGCTTTATTTTCTGTAGCCAAGATGCTTTTCAAAGAAAAATGTGAAAGCAACTGTGTTTACTGTGTAAATGCTGGCTGGAAGTCAAAAAGTTTCTTTTTTTTGAAGCTTGTCTTGCAATCTTTATGGACTTTAGCTAAGGCTTTACTTTTTTTTATTCCAAAAATGAGGAAAAACACTCTGGTTTCTACTTTCCTGTTGAAGCTACACCCCACTCCCCCCCACCCCCTAATTTTTTTATTCATCATCTTTTTGAATTCTACTTCCTCTGTTGGATTCATTTGTACCTTTGGATATGGGCTACTTTTGTCTGCATATGAATACCTGTTGGATATTTTCATACTGCTAGCTCCCTGTATGATTGCGTTCTTTTTCCAGCACAGAATTCCTTCACTGTTTTAGGGACGTGCATTCATCTAGGGGCTTTTGCCTTTTGAAATAGGCATTGGATTTGTTTTGCCTTTTTTTTTTTCTTTTTTTTTTTTTTTTTCCATGTTAATTAATTTTTTTGGGGGGTTCTCTATTTCGCTGTTAGTTAATATTATTTTTTGTTACTTAGTATGGTGAAGGCAAAATTCTGATGCATAATTGGTGGGAGGATCAAAGCTTGGCAGGATCCATGTTTCAAGAGCATTAATTGCATTCATATTGCTGCAGTATATCCCCCAACATTTTAAGAATAAAAACCATCATTAATACCTTCAGGATCAAGGTACTTACAGCCAGTGCTTTCAGAATTATTTAGGAATTGGGGTAGTCCAGTCAGACTCCATGGAAACAACTTGACTTTCCTTATTTTTAGTAGACACCAGAAGTTTCTCAGAGCTGGATTTATTCCGGGTGCCTCCTGACCTGGTGCTCTTTCAAAAGTCTTTGTCTTGGATGGGTGATTAGATTTAGGATGTTGCCTTAAGGTGAAACGTACAAACAGATTTAGAGGGGAGAAGCGGTTGTTACATAAATGTCCGTTCTTATGGAGATAAATAGAGCAGTAGCTTGCTGCCTCCCCAGCCATTACTTATCGGTTGGCAGTTGTTCTGGAGGCCACGCAAACACCACGCTTAGCTGATCTTGCACATTTCCTGCCATTTCCCCTCTAGGTTTAGGGTAGTGTCAGTCACTAAAAACATGAGCTTCCTGAAGAGTGGAGGATTTCCTAAAGGAACTGCAGGTGTTGCTTTCTATATATATAAAGACTAGACATCTACAGCAGAGTCCTCGGCTGAAGAGTTTCTTGCACTATTTTGTCTGCAAAAGAGCTGGAAAGTTGCCCTTTTCCATTTGGTTTAAAACAAAAATGCTCAGAAATATTTTTGGAGTCTTCAGATTAAAATCCCTCGTGTTCCCCAGCAATGTATACTGGTTTGCTGCCTCAGTTCTTAGTTATGCTAAGTTTTTAATACTTTTTTGTTAAGGGATTATTGTAGGATAATGTGTGTGAGTCTGTAGTGTAAAACTACATGTGATACGAGCAGGTCCATTGTTGAGGCAGAGTAATAGAGAGTAAAGAGCCAGTGCTGAACGCTTGCTGGTCATAGCATGCAAATGATCCATTACTCTTTGTAAAACTTTTGGTTTGATCTAATTATCAATATTCTGAATTGAATGCTAATTGCTAATACAATTTGCTGCATACAGCACCCGGTCTTATTTCCAAATCTGTTCTTTACTCGGTACTGTGGGTGAAAACAAGCCTTTTCTTTATTTGACTTGCACACTCCAGCTCCAGTACAGAGTATTTTTTGTCATGCTGTTGAAGGATCATTTGAGATGCTTTTCCTGTTCTGTATTTTTCCATAATATTGAAGAAAAAATTGTAGATGTGTTTGAATATCACTGGTGGGCAGTGGATGCAGTTGGTGAATTAATGGTTCTAACCTTCGATTGTTTCAGGTGGAAAGGATACCATAACATTCAGTGACCCAACCTTGCCTGTTATACAGCGGTCCAGGTCACCGTTGTTAGCGTTTACTGATAAGCCACAGAAAACTGAAGTACAAGGTGAGCACCTAGAACATAAGGAGCATGACGAGAGCTGAGCGCTCATTTCTTTCCAAATAAAGAGTAATAAATTTTTATGCTGGGATAGCAGAAGGCAAAGTTTCAGTGGTCAGAGAGATTGAATAAATCATCCACAACTAAAATGGATAGATGGTCCCAGTCCAAACAGCAAAAACTAACTGAAAAATGACCATCGAATAGATTGCACAAGGCTAGGGATCGGGTCTTACAGCTCAACGAATTGTCCTGCCAGACAACTCGATACTGTGAGAAGTTATTCATGCCATCAATGTTAAAGTTAACTGCCTCCTACTCTTTTTCCCTCAGTTAAAATGCACAGCAGGAAAGCAGTCTGTGGAACTGGAACTGTGGAACTTTCCTGCATTATAGCAGATATCTAGATGAAAGGCTTCCTGATTGCACCTGGTAAATTGAAATACCCAATGCGTTTTCCCCGAGAAATGGGCTGCTTTTTTTTATAGATTTGCATGTGTTTTGTTAAAAATCTTCCCCAACAGCAAGCTTTAACATCTTTCCAAAGTCAGGCTTAACTTTATTTGACAGTAGCAGAAGATAGTGTGCTGATAACCTTGGGTTTTTTCCCTTAGTTTTTCATAATGGATGGGAGATGGATTATTACATCTGCCTACTGGCATTTGGATAAGCTCTTTAATGGGCATAACGTTTTGGTATGCCCAGATCTCACTCAGCTAACCATGAAGCATCATAAACAATTTATTTGTTAGTCCTGAAACTAAATAGATTGTGGCTTAATTTTGACTTAATTACCCATGTCATCATCTGATAAAACTTGACAGCCAGACCGATCACTTTTTATGATCTTGATCAGCTGATATTTTTGCTAAAAATAAGAAATTAAACTACTGAGCAGTGAGTAATAACTCATAAATATTCTTTTTTTGCCTATTTACTTATTGATTTTTAATTAAATCTGCAGTTACTGAAAGTATTTACTTGGTGGCATTATGCTCTTTATGTATGTGTCCTAGGTGGGGTTGGTATTACAGGTTCGATTACAGTCGCCTGTCAAATCTCATCACACCCTGTTTCTGTTGCTTTGTAACACTGCCAAACTCTAGCTCTGGGCTGAAGCTTTTCAGGCTGTATTTTCTATTTCAGCTCCTGTTTTTAAAGTCAGCCAAGTCACATATTTTTGTGTTAAATTGTGATGAACACGTGTTTTTTGGTGCTTTTTTTTTTTTCTTTTACTATTCTTTTAAACATGTATCTAGTGTATCTATAATTGAAAGGAATTTGAAATCTGAGGGAAAGGTTACCACCCTGAGACAACAGGCTGGACTTTTCATACCGTTAGAAACCGTTCGCTTTCAACTCTCATCTTCTAAGAACAGTGAAAACCAAACCAATGATTCGGTTGAGCCTGCTCTGTGCCACCAACACACGTAGGTAAAAATCTGCATGCACCATTCCTTCAAGATAATGTAAACCAAGAGTGCAGAGAGGAAAGGAAGGCTAAGGTCAGGACTCTCAAGTGATGGGAAGACTGGATTGACATGGGGATTGACAGAGTTGAAGGAAGTCTCTGTGGGGGGGGACCTCTGAGCATAGGAGTGAGGAATCAAAATTCTGACAGTGAAAGCAAGGTGTGAGAGAAAAGATTGAAAGGTGGATGAGAAATGGGCAGAGTTTAGGGACTGGATAAACAAAGGGATATAGGGCAGGAGCAAAGAACTAGGCAGCTCTCAAGGCAGGTCTCAAGGGTTAGGGCTGGGCCGGCCACTAGATGAGTGACAGATGCTCTCTGTTCACCCCCCTTCCTTCCCAAAGGGGAAGAGAAAGGGAATAAGGGGAAGAGACTTTTGGATTGGAAAAGAAAATCAAATCAGCTTTAATGAAATAATAACGATAAAATTAAATATATGCAAATATATACAAAGCAAATATCAAATCCATCCCTCCTGCTGGCAATTATGTCACCATCACCACTGATGCTGTGGAGCAGGCACTGGAGAAGTCCCAGGCTGGACTCAGAATCAGCTGGGAACTGGATTCTGCAGCTGGATTCAGGAATGCACAAATGGGGATTGAAGGCAGAACAGATGGGAGTCCTCCTTGGACATTGGCCATTGAAGAAGAGCTTGATCCTTATGATCCCTCAGCTTTATACTAAATATGATGTATATGGGATGGAATCCCTCATTGGTCAGTTCAGGGCCACCTGTCCTCCCTGCTCACCTCTGTGATAGTTTAAATAAACTGGGCCGCCTTTTCCATGATATAGATGAGCACATATATACTACCAGCTGTGCAGGGCATGCCATAGCTTCTAGCAGTAGGTGGAGCAACAATAACTACTTCTGTTGCTCCAGATCCTTTTTCTGGAGGATGTTTGAGGCTGCCATCTTCCCTTTGAAGCCTGGAAAGGAAGCAGCTTGGTTTCAGCCGTAGCCAGTGGTGTCCCTGTGCTTGGAGTCACGCAGCTCCTCTGCAGTCAGCAGCTACACGGCAGTGATACACTGAGTCATCTGTGCCACGCTGCTTGGAGAATGCCTGCCTGCTCTTGAGCTTTAGGAGCTTGGTGCCTAGTGTGATTTTTCATTATACACTGTGCCTTCAAAATCTGGGGGAGCTGCTTGGCAGCTGTGAGGAATGTAGGAATGTGTTCATCTGCCTTCATGTACCAAGCAAACTCCAAAAAACAAACCCACTTTTATTTCCTATTAGTTGAATGATCAGTTGAGTGAAAACTGTTGATAAGTGTAATAGCGATGAAATTCTCACATATCATTAAATAGTAGGCCCGATGTCACGTCGTGGCACTGGTAGAGTTAGATAATGGTTGGACTTGATTATCTTGATGGTCTTTTCCAACCATAGCAACTCTGTGATTCCGTTCGTCAGCTATGGGGCTTGAAGTGGTGCCATTGATATGTGGTGCCTGTTTGGCCCAGCAAATGTTTTAGCTTTTGCACTAACACACACTCTGTATTACATCAGATGTTGCTCTAGCTAGATCTACAGATAATCAGAGGTGTTATTCAGGCTTTTTTTTATCTAATCTGTCTGCTTACCCTGGTTTCATCAAAGCCTGGTTTAGCCTGTGCTTGGATGGTAGAAGTCTGTAGGATATGCTGTGCGGTTCCTGTGTGAAAATGTGTAACAACAGAGTAAATGATGTAAATCGAAGCCTGTCTTGTGCCACCAAATCTCACTTTATCCAATGCAGAGAGTGGATAGTGTCATGGGATAGACTGCATCTGATCATCGTAGCTGCTAATGAACAGCTCTACAGGATTTTTTCCTCATTTAATTGTTGGGTACATTGTTCCTGCTGTATGGCCTGTGCGCTGTTTCAAGCATTCCTTGAAGACAAAAGTGCTGTTTTTCTACGAACTCTTCTCTGGTGATGTAGTGCTTTGAAACGGTTTATCTTCAGCAAGTGGCAGCGGGGTGTTGGGATGGTGTTAACCCAGTGTAGAGGGAGGAAACTGAGGCACGCAAAGAATAAGAAGGCCTGCTAATTTTGAATGCCAGTTTGAGATACATGTTGTGGCTCTTTTTTTTGGAGCAGTTTGAGTATGTGTGTTCAGATATACAACATGAGCAGAGCAGTACTGGAAATCAAGCTCCTAGGTTTCCAGTGGAGTGCTCAGATAATGAGGATTAGATCCAGTGGGTTGAACCTTTTGAATGTTTATCCTTGCCTGTTCCACAGACTTAAATTCCAGCTCTTCAGAGTAGCATTCCTGGCCTCCTTAACGGTAGTTAGAGGGTCTGTTCCCTTCATGCCAACCCTCGCCTCACTCAACTCAGCAGCCCCCACAGTGTCTGCGAGGTGGGTCGGATAGAGACAGCAGGCTCGGGTACTGTGTCCCTCTGGTCCCTCCCTGCAGCCAGGCCACCCTGGGCATCCTTCGAGGCAGGATTCCTGCGGCGAAACAGAGTAAATTATCATATACTAAAAAGTAACACATCTGCATGACAAGGGTCATTTGAAGCTGTCAATACAGCCATACTTCTGGCATTTCCTGATTTTTCTTACTTGACTTCACAAGCTTATTTTCAATGAGGCTTTTTGTCCTTAACTGAGAGGAGGACAAATTCTGTCTCTTTCACAAAGCTGTTTGTTTACACATTGCTGTTTTCTCTATTCTGATGCTTTGTTCAGTGTTTGCCTTTTGGTATAATGTTATATTTAAAATTCTTCCGCTGCTGCTTTGTTTTATGCTGTTACCCAAATTAGAATAATCTTTTACGTTATGAGAGATGTTGCAGGACCAATAACGAAGCTTCATTATTGGATGAAAGCCTGTGAAAAGCTCCAAATAAATGGAGCTTGCGTTAACCCCTGAAAGTGGCAGTGATGTGGGGATTAATGTTAAACTGTGCCAAAAATTTCTGTAGCAGTGCCTTGCTTACAGTTTGTATTCCTTGGAAAAAGTTTGCCTGACCCTGCTGTTCTACAGTACGGTATCGACTGCAACTCCTTTAGAGTTGTCAGTGTGAAGGGAAGACAGGCTCCAAACCAGGGCCAGATCCAGCAAGAAACTTAGTGTTGATTGCTTATCATCTAAGAAATGGGCCTGGAATGGGATTAGGGAGTCACTCTTAGAAATTCCTTACTGAGGTAAACATCTCTGTGGCACTGGTGGTGAAGGTCTTCAGGCCAGATATGTAATAAATACCTGTGACTGACTAGAGCATCTCGCTGTTCCATTTCTCTTTCAGGAGAGCAGAAGGGAGAACGTGATGAAACTTGTGCTGTTGCAAGTGAGTCCCTGGCTCCAGAGGGAACAAACTTAAATAACAGAAACCAAAACAAACATTTTTATCCTTCATTACCCCAGCTAACTTCCAAGGAAGAAGATATAAACAAGCTTGGAAGTCAGGTAATTAAACTGACAGCGCAGGCAGTCGCAGAACTGGAAGGGAAAAGAGCAGGCGCTTCTGCAGGGGAAGAGAACACGGTGGTTGGAGCAGAGCTTAATGGTTCATCTGAGGGAGAGTTCCCACCTTCCAGCCCTGACCCATCCGACCCCACAGATACCTCAAGCTTGGAGAATGAACAAACAGCTGAAACTGAGGCCCTGAAAGACACCAATGAAACCTCTGAGAGCGATTGTGAAATTCCAAATGAAAGAAGGGATCAAAATAGCAGGACCATGGACATGGTGCATACGGAGAACTCTGGAAGTCATGGAGGGCTCAGTGTTACAACCACACACACAAATAACAGCTCTGAGGAGCTTCCTGAATCTGAAAACAAGAAACCATCTGATCCTGCTGAATACTGTGAATATTTGGATAACAGTTTGGCTTGAGGTATGAAATGCAGGCCCTCAAGCATTTCACTGTAATCCTTTTGCAGTGTCTGTGCTGCTACAAATACGATTGGTGAAACAGTGTGCTAAAGGGTTGATTCTTACATCGAACTGTCAATATTTGTCTAATAAACATGTTTTTTTGTTAGTTTTGGCTACAGTATATCAAAAATACAAATTACATAAGGGAAAGAATTAGTGATGAAGTTTAATCATGTTGGCCTTCCGTAGTGATTTGAAGTTTTTACATAGATTGCTGTAATTTACGTTAGTGTAGCAAGGAGACCAGTGATAATGATGTCTCATGTTGTCACTAGGATTCTGGAACATGTATGGTCCTACTACTGGGCTGTATTTTAATGGTTAGAAGTGTCTTCCAAGGATGAAAAAATTTCAAGTGATAAATTGAGAAACATCTTAAGGATGAAAGGTGTTGCTTGTTTCTCAGACTTCATTCTATCTCTCTTTACCTATAGTGACTGTAAGTATATCCTTAGAATAAAATCAGTATTCCTTATAGGAAGTTTCTGAAAACCATTCCTGTATGTATATAGGGCTCTCACTACAAACTATATCATTTCAACTGTACAAAATTTTTCCTTCCCTCTCCCAGCTCATCTCGTGAAAATGCAGGGAGTTATTTCACCAGTTACTGAGAACCCAGTGTAATGAAGCTCTGAAGGAAGTCTCATCAGAGAAGCCAGAAGCCTTTCTGTCAGAAACGGCAATGCTGTTCCAAAGCCAGGAGAACAGCAAGAGGAGAACCAACGATGCCCTGTCCACCTACTTGGCACTCTCTGTTACTAGAAATGGATTTGTCACCTTACAGGAGCTGGAGCAGCCCTCAGGCTGCGTAATGGGTGGTAGATTTCAGCCTACTCCATCTGTGCCCTCTTTTTTAAAAGAATCTGGGTCTCTCTTATTTTCTTATGTTTTGGGGTTAAGGATGATTCTTCCTTGCCTCCTCATTTCATGTGGTGTGGTAGAAGGTTTATTTGCATTGTTGCTGCTTTCTTGCCTTGTTGATGTAGTCACAGGGAAACATTCCTGTAATAACTGGTGAAAAGGGAAGCTGCTGTATCATTCCCTTGCTCCCTTCTGATGCTGGAACTGTGCCACTCTGCTCCTAGGAAGGCAGCAACAAGGGAATACTTAACGTTGAAGTCAGCAGCTGTTGGAGAAGGGGAGGCACGTCCTTCCTCTCCTGTTTGTAGCATAAGGAACAGTCTCTGCAGCTGTGGAGCTTCTATGGGCCAGCAGCCGTCAAGGCAATTTTTCTGCTGGCTTGGGACCTAATTGTCTGTAAATGTTCATTTCTCACTCCTAGAACTTGAAACCAATCAGAGAGAATTAAACCAAATTTAATAAAATACTACTAATAAAAAGGAAAATCCCTCCCAGATTGAGTTCTCCTTTGACAAATAACTGCCAGCTGCAAATTTTTACAGCCCACTTGTCAGCTACTGAACAAACAGAGTTTATATTAGCAATACTGACAAACTCCTTTGTATATGGAAGATGAGCTAGCAGGTGCTGCCATAATCAAGGTGTCAGAGTCCGTGAACAGTTTGTATTCAGCAGAAGAAAGGCTGTATGTAAATTATTACATATAAATATAAGGAATGATAGTGGGAAGGTGAAAAATGTCGCTTGTCTCTGTTCTCATGTGTTTTCCCCAGCAGGTGCATTCACGTAACCCTTTCAGTGCCTGTCTGCAGGCAGTGGAGCCAACAGTGCTCCTCATATATATTTCCTTTCTCTTTAAAGGTAATTTGACAGTGCAGCATTTCACTTGATACTAAGCAGCAGCCCTTAGGAACAGAAACCATCTGTACATTTAAGCATATTGGGGATATGAAGCAGTAAAAAGTTTTTCTTTCATTATCCAGATCACCATTTGAGTTCCTCATCACCTGAAAAACCAAGAAGAGTTTTAAATAGCTGAAAAATTGTTTTGCTGTTCCCATTAATTGTGACTGACTGCTTTATTGACTCATTTATATGACAGTACTGACAAGTCAGAAGAGAAATATCTGCAGAAACTGAAACCTCCAGGAGAATGTGGCAGGGTTTTTTTCCTTTAATGCCTGAATGTCACATGAAGTAGCATTTTCTTCAAGATGTATTATTTTCCATCTTTCACAGACTAGTTCTGTGCAGAGCTAAATATCAATGCAGTCCGAACAGAGGCAAGCGGATAGGAAGGTCAAGATTTCAGGGAGCTGAGCTCAGAAATGTTGAGGGTGTTACATTTTTGTTTCCCTGTCTTTCCTGACCCACAGCCGTGTGAGTTCATGTTTTGCTCCTGGTCCCTTAACAGCCAGCTAATGCCATTAATTAATGAAGAGCTTGGTGCAAAAATTCAAGCAGGTAGCGGGAGTGCTGGACCAACAGCTTTTTAGTGCCTCATTCCTTGATTCTTTATAGTGTGTTTTTTCAGTGAGAACATAGTGATGTACAACCCAACAATTAGGACATCTTGGTAATTATCCTCACACCATTGTCCCTCTAAGATGCTATTTTTATACCTTTGCAATCATTACATTCCAGTGAGATATCTAGATCTCTGGAAACCTCCTTGTTAGTGCTGTATCGCTGTTGCAATACTGCCCCTCTCCTTTCTGCCCTAGTGAATGTGTATTTTAGCTACATTTTTAGCCTTCTCCCAGGAACACAAGACTGCAAATCCAGGAGATTTGTAAAAGTAAGACATCATTGCTGCACTATGTGATAACTAATTGAATATCCTTGTCAATATCTTCCTTGGATATTGCTGTAATTGATTTTGTTATGCTATTAGAACAAATATGTATTTCCCAAAGAATTAATTAGTGTTTTGTTGTGGAATCAATGCTACTTTAGGTTTTCCAGAGGCAGTCGGTTTGGTTTTGTTTTGTTTTATTTTATTTTGTTTTAGACATGTGTTCCCTTTTTCTAGGACTTCACAATGCGGAAATCTCATCCAGACATAGACACCTTTTTGGTGTTGGGCTTTGGGGAAGCAAACTGGGAAGGGAATGTTGTGGCAGGGGTATGGAGAGGAGGCATTTCACTAACTGATTTTAAGGAGATTGTCTCACCTAAAAGTGAATTCATGCATTATCTGTGAGAAGGATTTCCTTTGGAAGTACAATGTTGTGGTTATTTGAAAAACAGTGTTCACTGAATTTGTAAATAAGTGTGTGAAAATGACAGATTAAGAAGCATCTTTTAGAACGCGCTTCTTTTCTAAGCAAGGCTATTTTTAAGCATATGGGAATTTGTATAATAAAGACAGTGGAATTTCTTTAATCCATATGAGCTCAGGAATGTATTTCAAAATCTTAACTAAGATTAAGTTGAAAGTCTGCTACATTTCTAAAAGATATGATTTTGTTTACCAGCTTCTGTTTTGTAGTTTTACTTTCTAAATTATGCAGTTTAATTTATTTGCAAACCTATCTTTTGTTGCTGCCCGGATTAACTGCAGCACATGGTTCAACTATATTAATACATTTTGTCATCTTTAATAAAAGCATTTCCTGATATGCTTGTTCTACCTGCTTGTTTCCTTTTCTCAGTATCAGATGAATGATAGTCATGAGGTTTTAGTATTTTCAGTGAGCTGTGTTAAATTTACAAAGTAAAGCTTTATTGAGTGAGAGTTTTAAGTCTGAAAATTATCTGACTTCGATCTTTTCACTGTCACTTCTCCCAGTCTAAATTGACTGATTTACATCCTACGTTTTTGTACGAAGAAACACATTTGGTATTTTTTGAAAATAATATCTGTCTCTGATCTACCAATTTCATTATCATTGTCTAACCAGCACTGAATCTTGTATGTACAACTGGGACACTAACAGGCACAAACTCGAGGCTTTAGGGAGTTTTTGCTGAGGAGGGAAGGTGAACTGGAATATTTCTCTTAAGTCTGCGTTCAGATGTAAACAGTGTTACTTAGCTATAGCCATGTGGAGAATTTAAAAGAGTTAAGAAGCTTATACATGTCTGAGAATAAAACCTGAAAGTTAAATTAGAATGATGTCATGGATCTAAAATTTGAAACAGAAATGTCTGCACCTTTCCTTATTTTTAGGGGAAGTCCATTATCCAGGTCTTGCAACACAACACCCAACACTGTTGAAAACACAGAGATCTTTTTGTCTGTCAGATTTGCAGCTAAATACAGGACAGCAATTTCTTACTTATTCATACTAATTTTTTTTTCCTCTGGTGTCTAACTTACGATCCCCTAACTCTTTACTGACTATAGACCATATCCATTAGCACTCCTACTTACATGCATTCAACTCCCAAACTACGTATAGAGAATCTTTTCTCTTCAAGAAAATGCATCACAATGTTGAGTTGATGCTGGTTTTATTGATGGGCTTACAGAAAGGAGGCTCTACAAAGTGATACACGTTTCTTAGAGGAGCAAGCAATGAAAACAGAAATCCTTTCGCTGTGTGCCTTAGTGGTCAGTGGCACAGCCTGAGGTACTTTTGCTGCCCAGGCTATAGCCAGCTTGTTGGTCTTCTAAGCTTGGTTCTATGATCGTTTGTTGAGCCCTCTCTTCTTCTTGTCTGTAACCTCGGACAGTTTCTCTTCCCACAGGTTCTTGTTGCATATCCCAATCACACAGCAAGCCAGACGTTTCCCAGCATTTCCATTTTCCAAACTGGCTTTATTGTTGCCCTTGCCCATGTCATCTTCCTGCTCGTGGACCACAATGGATCTGCCCATGATGGAATATGGACCAAATATAGTGGCAAAGAGATTTGGTTTGTATTTTCTGATTTTGCCTTCTTTAGGAAAAAAGTTGCCGAAATCCCCTGGGTGCCGGGGGTGGTTGACGCTGAAAGGGTTGTAGTGTCCTCCTGTAGAATCACAGCCACTGCTGAGGTCCCCAAGCTCATGGATGTGTATAGCTCTACCAGACTGATTCTCGTTCAACGGAAACCCATCCAAGTAGAAAATGGCTTCTAATCTTCCATATGAGTAATACTGCCTAAATAGGACTTGTCCAGTCACTTGTGGCTTGTCAGCATCTATTTTGGAGCTGGGCTTCATTTCACAAGCGGCGTAAATCATCCCGTCAGTCTCATTACCAGGCAGGACCGGGTAGAGCAAATTCTTCCAGAGATCGCTCACTTTTTTCTGTATGTCATGAAATGACTCCTGGCTTGGATCTGTTTCTTTGTCTGTCATGACACCAGACAGGGCAAGCCCAGTGACCAGAGAAAGAAGCAGAAGCATCTCCGCAATTCAGAGCCTGCAAAAGGTACAAGAAGCCACAAAGCGTTAAGGGCTTTTTGCAGCAGCACGGCTGGAGAGAAAGGCACGCAGCCTGTGGCAGCGCCGAGCCAAAGAGCTGGAGCGTGGTCCCTGTGGACTGCTGCTTTCTAAATCTGCCTGCTGCGATGAAACTAGATCAGAATGCACGCACATGTTTAAACACACACAACTGACGCGCCCCGACTAAAAGAAATGCGAGTCATTTTGTATTTTACACCCCATCTTGATCTTAAAAGCTGCCTCTATTTCTCTGCAGGAAGCAAGGAAGCAAAAGTGTTGTTTAAACTGGTTTTGAGTTTATACTGAGACTTTTCTTTCCAGCGAGACAGTTTGCCAGGAGGTTTTTTTTTTGGTCTGTCTACTTAACCACTAGTGAGGCATTACAAACAACAAGTAAAAATCCAACAAGTTGATTACCTTGCAGAGCTGCTGCAGAACCCCTCGGTAGTAGCTCTTTGCTCCCCTAAACCAAGATGTGATCAGAGAGAAAGCCAGAGTTGTTTGAAGTTGATGCTTATGGGAACTGCGTGTTTGTGTAAAAGTTAGGTAATGCTGGAGCAGGGGAGGCGTCACTGGGAGAACTGGGGGAGGGGAGGGAGGAAAGAGGGAGGGAGGGGAAGGGAAGAAGTTTCAGGCATTTTCATTTTGGGGAGGGTGAACACTTTGTCCGTTCTCAGGTGGTTAGTTAGTCTGGCTCTCAGTCCTTACTGATGGTCCGAATAAAAAGGAAAAAAGTTATCAAGCTTTTAAATTAATCTTCCTTTTGATGATTTCATGTGCTTATCTAAAACAACCGACCTTCAACATGCAGTGAGGGGAAAGAGCTTTATTAAGGCACAGTTGGGCAGGTCACTCAGTTACACGCTGGTTGTCGTGGAGCTGGTTTGCATTCTTATTTCTTTATTAGCCAAAACTGAAAGTGGTGCTTGAGCAACATAAACCCTTACAACAAAGTTTCTGTGATTTTAAAACCTGAAGGGCACAATTCAACCTCTCGGATGTTGAGGTACCTTTCAGTGATGCTTCTCTATAAAGTTTCAGGACTACTGTCTGCTACTTTACTTGCCAACTTACCTGCTCCACTCAAGTGATTCTTTCCTCTTTTGTTCAGAGGGCAGTGATTCCTTTTGAAAGAGAGAAGTAAGCAGTGCTGGGGCAGTGCAACATCAGGATGAAGCACAGAGAAATTGTTTCCCAGAAGCTGGCTGGAGCACAGAGGGTTCACATGTGTTTCATCTTCCCGTTAACTGAGAAATGCTCTCCTCCTGGGGACACTGCCCTGCCTGTAGCGCTTCCCACTGTTGTAGCTGAAATGTGGATTCAGCTGTCACAAGAACAATTTAACAGGCTGAGATTTCTGTAGAGAGAAAAGAAGAGCTCTTACTACTCAGATACAATTCTCAACACAAGAAAATTGCAAAGAAAAACCTTTTTCCCAGTTCATGTCTCCTGCCAGCTAGGTAAGGACTGTGACTGTCATCTTTTGGAATGGTAAAATTGTGTGTGTTAAACTTACTACTATTGTGCTCTACATCAGATCTGAGATACTCGGTTACCTAAGAGTGGACTTGTTTTCCTTCTGTAAGAGGGAGAGTAATGCTAAAGGGGGGTCCTCTACTTGGGTCATTAGCCAGGGAGCGGAGAGTTATCTTCTGCATGGGATATTGGGATATTGAACACGTAACTTTAGCCTCAGGCTTCAGTTCCTAGTCTATGAATTAGGACAAGCAGTATTTCTTTTCTTCAGGGCATTTATGAGTTGTTGAGATTACTGTGCTCGTGGCAACCACACAGCATTCAGTGGAAGCTGAACTCTTAAGACCGACAGACAGGGTTGCCCATCACCCCAAGTCTAACACTCCATCATTTGTGGCATTTTACCAAGTCCATTCACTGGCAGTCTCTGAGCTGAGAAAATCCAGACTTGCAACATGGTAATGCTATGAAATTGCTAAGGTTTAAAAACTTGGAAAGAAGTAAAATGCTTTATAAACAGGTTTTATAAATGCGTGCAAAACACGTTCAGCTAACAGCTAGCCAAATGCAAAGTGGGATGGTTTAAGTTTGTCAAATGCAAGAAGCAGCTGTCCAGTCTAGGTGCTATTAGAAAAACTGGGTTTTAGCGTCATAAAACGTTTTTAAGGGGACATGATGAATGGAAGGAAGAAAGGAGCATCATTCATGGTTTACTCCTTGAGTCACAAAGTAATGGACTGCAATTGAGTTGAACACTTCTGCAAGGAAATTTCCAAGCCAGCAGTCAGTGCTCCAAGAAAAGAATTGTAAAGCTTCAGTTGAATCATAAGGCATTTTGGAATAGGAACTAGGGTCAGAATTTTAGCAGGTTTAAATACAATAATGCTGTTGACTTTGTGCTGTTTTACACCATCTGTGATTCTGTCCCTGGGAAAAAAAATAACCCACCCTGAAAAGCCCAAGGTACTTGCTGCAGAGGTGGTTTTTGACATACTGCACATGCAGGAATGAAGCAGAGGTGCAGAAGGGCGTAAAGGAGATGATCAAAGGGACAGAAAGGGCTGCAGCAAAGCTAAATGATGTATTTGTAGTGCTCTGCACTTCAGAGAATGAAAAGGAAATACTAGCTGTGGGCTGCTGTCAGAAAGATGTATTTTAAAAAGGAGAACTACAAGAAATGCAATTGCCTGGGTGATTTGGCATTCAGTCTGGGTCTGAAGGATGGAAGTTGCTAAGTACTAACCAGGTATATCATTAAAGTCTGTTGTTACCCATGGCCAAGGTTTTAGTTTTCTGGTTAGAAAGAGGTGCTGAATAATGGGCTAACAGCCTTTAAAGCAGACAGCAGTTAATGGGAGAAAAGCTCACAGTGACCTGACTGTGCACTTGTGCTTGTGTTATAATCCCTGTTTAAAAAATAGACCTCTGCTTGTCCCAGTTGTACAGCATCTATTGTATCCTGAACTTCATGCAATGTCCTGGAGTCTCCTGGCCTATGCAAGACAGTTGTCAAAACAACTTCTGCAAGGCTCTCTAGACCACATAGGAAAATCAGACTTAGCTTTACTTATGGGCTTTACAGTGGACTTCATATGCAGCTCTGCTCACAAGTTCTCAATCCATGCTGTGACCTTCAGGGTTGATTGGTCGGTGGGTTTGTTTTGTGGTGACATTGTCTCATTGCATCACCCTGCTCTTCAACTTAACACCGTTTGATTTGTCCAGCACAGAGTTAAATGTGGTGAAGAAACACTGCACAGGAGAGCCTCCCTTTGTAGAAAGCAGTAGTTTTGTGTCTCCAGCAGCTGGATCCGCTCTCAGGGATTTTATGGTAGAATGATTCTCCATAAAAGTGACACCCAGAGAATGCAGGTTTTATATATTCTGCGGTGGGTGTTGGAGCGGACTGCTTTTTTCCATGTATGGCAGGGGCTGGACCCACGAAAGAAAGGGTGATGTTTGTAGCCCGAGGGAGGCACAGCCGAGATCTTTGGGAACCTACTCTGCTCCTTCAGTTCAGGGCACTTTCTGCCATTTCTGAGTCATGGTGCCAGCCTGGAAGCCGGTTATGCCGGTGGGTCGTCAGGCAGCAGTAGGAGCACCCAGCATTTGTTGGCGTGCAGGAGGTACCCGCTTGCTGTATAGAGACTGCAGGGCACCAGAAACTTCCACATGTGAGCCTGGCGTGGTATCACACATGCTCCACGCAGCAACTGCCTGCGAGCGCAGCACCAGTCTCACGCAACATCTGGTGTGTCCCTGTCCCTGCCTGTGGGTCTGTGGGTAAAGCCTGCGGAGTTCATTTTCAGCTGTACAGCTCTGAGCAGTGCCGCTGAGTCAGGCAGGATTTAGAAATCGGGAATGCCGCCAGGGTGCCCACAAAGTGCAATGACTTTGCTGCTTGCTGCCTGTCGCCGTGTCCGACACAGCCCAGTGGCTGGTGGCCAGCGCCCCGTGGCTCTCTGGCGCTCACAAGAGGGGGGCTCCATCCTGGACTGGGGGGGCTGGTGCTGGGCTGCAGGCAGTGCCTCGTCCCGCAGGAAGCACGGCAGAGGAATCAGTTTGCAATTGCTATAAGGAGAGAAAGAAGACAAGGAAATGAAAAATCTCACTGTAGCAAATGGGAAACCTGTGACCGGTCTAGGATTGATTACTTTTCCTGTTTCTTCTTGTTTCTTGACTTGGTCTTTCTATTTAAAGAAATAAAGATATTTAGTGCCTGAGATAAGCATCTGTTTATAATATTACCTCAAAAGAGCTGTATGCATTTCCAACTTTTCAGGACATTACCCATAAAAATTCAAGTTAAATAAATATACAAAAGGGAAACAACACTGTTCTTTCTGGGGAATAATTTCTCTTGAAAATAGAAGATCATGAGCCTATCAAACTACTCTACATCAGCCAACTTAAAAAATTCTTGAAATTCTTCCTCTAATAGCTTGAGAAGAAATCATTTTATGAGAGTGAGGGAGCGATGAAGTGTAAGTAAGCTTTTTGAAAAAGCTGCATTCAGAAACTCATTCTAGGTCTGTCAACATAATTTAACAGGATTTCATCTTCACATGTGGATATAAAATATAAACCCGTACTGTAAAAAGAGGGATGGAACCCAGCTATTAGATATTCAGGTTATTATTTGTGTTTGTATTAATTCTCTGATCCTTTATTAAAGTTTATGCTTTCTGCTGCATAACATTAATCTGAAAAGGGCTTCGCTGTTTGAGAGGAGACAAGAAATAAACACAAGACTTCCCTCAAGTTCAGTGCCCAGTTGCCATAAATGGAAATATCTTGGGTTTGGTTTTTATTCCCAAGTGCTCATTGCACACACTGAGTATTTGTACAACCTCTACCCTGTGTGTAGCTTCAAGTCAGAGCTCAGGAGCCACAGGGACGTTGGGCCAGTAGGTTGGATACATGAGCATTGATTGTGTGCAAATAACTAAATACAAAACAATTTCTCCTTTTATGACACTTAATAGAAGGCGTCTCTGAAGTCTATTGATCATCACAGACGAACTGAGTGTGTTTTTCAGATATTTCTGTCTCTCTTGTGTACTGAAGAGACACAACTGTTGGTAAGAGGTTAGTCCCCGTCTTCTGCTTGTGTACACTGCGATGCTTCTACGTTCTGGGCTGGGACAGGGGTTTGTGGGTTCTGACGGCTGCCAGGCCCTTCTTGGCAGCAGCTCCCACTCGAGCTGGAGGCAGCAGGACTTTCCAGGACCAAAAAGGGGAAGATGAGTCCCTTCCTACAGGAACAAGCCCAGTCCTGGCCCAGGCTTGTCCCTGTCCTCAGCATCATGTTGGCAAGGTGAGAGAGGGCAGGCAAGAGCCACTGGAAGAAGCAGAGATGGAAGCAGGCAGGAAAGGAGGAGTTACAGATTCTTCTGCAGGCAAAAAGTTCAAGTGTCCCAAAACTGGCCTGATCCTTTGTCACACATTTGATTTCAACTTATGTTTATATGTAAAGGACTGGTCTAGTTTCACTCAAGAAGCAGACAGTATTTCAAATAAGAGAGTATAAACTCTTTTAATTTACATATTGCCATACAGATACACTTTGATTTATTTCAGGTAAATCATAACCCAGTGTTCTCTTTAAATAACCTCCAAAACTTGTTTGAAAAGCTATGGACTATCATGAATACCTAGTGCAGTTAAGCAGGAGGAGGAAAATGAACTGCAAATAAATGTGAGTTGTTTTAAGGACTGCTAAGAGAGTGGTGGTGGGGCCACTCGTGACCCCTTGGTTTGCACCTGTGTTAAGGAGGTCTGAAAGGGATTTAGAGACACTGTACCCAACCATACCAATGTAAATCATGACTTAAGCTTGTCTATCCTGTTCTTAAAACTCATCACTGATGATGGATCTACCGTCATCCCCGGTTTGACTACCCTTTCTCTTACAGGTTTTTCTGCTCTCCAGCCTGGTTCTCACTGCAGATTAGACCCACTGTTGTGGTTGTATCTACTACACACATATGGGGACAGATTATTCTCTTCTTTGCAACAGCCTCGTGCATACTTGAGAGTTTAATTCTATACAGTGGCCCTTCCTCCTTTCGTCTAAACAGTCACAACTCTTTTTAAGCTTTGCTCCTGCATTTTGTAGACTCCTATGTTGAATGGATTGCCTTTTCCTATGGACTGTGCAGCCCTTTCTGGAAGAGGAATGGACAAACATCTCAGCGTGTCAGCCAACCAGCGTGGACTACTTCTGCAGACTATATTACTCTCTATATCATAATGTGATCTTTGTCTGATCCCTTCCTGCAGAACTGCTGTCTCTGCAATTGTGTCTATCTTATATTTCCTTATCTGGCTATTCCCACCAAATAGGGAATTTTGCCTTTGTCTTAATTGAGTTAGTTAATTTTTTTTTATTGCCCCTGCTCCTTATTTGTTCTCCAGCTTGTCATGAGCATTTTGAATTCTAATCCTTCCCCACAGTGTATTTACAGCCCTTCCAGCTTGGTGTCAGTAATGAATTTAATCATGAGTTTACTTTTTGTTCTGTCATCCAAGTCATTAACAGGGGCTGAATAAAACCAAATCACAGACAGACCTGCACCCGAGGCAGGCTGTTCGCCCCACTGGGAATGACTGGATTCCAGACTGGGTGCAGATTTCCCACCATCTCTGTACCTGCTTTCTAGAACTGTGATAAAGACCATTTCCCCTCCCTCCAGTCTGTGTGTAAGAATGTCATATAAGTGTAGTTAAGATATTTAGTAAAGCAAGTACAAATAAAGATCTACTTCTCTATATGCAAGACTTGCTTTTCTTCTGAAGATATAAAATTAAAGTTCCAGATGTCCTTTATTTATTTCCCTTTCTGGCTTTCAGGTGAATATAAAGTTTGCCTTTGTTAGTGGTTTTCCTGTGGCTGTGACTCCTGGACTGAGCCTCGCCTGTCCTCCCTGAATCCTCAGCACCTGTTCCAGTGTATCCTTGTTCCCCAGCACCTTCACTCCAATTGCCAATACCACGAGGCACACCTCACTGAACCCAGGAAAGCTATGCCTGTTCCTCAGTTTGCATTTTAATGGAGAGGCATATATGTATGTTAAGGTGCTAAATAAAGTGAAAAAACATGAAGTTTTATTGACAAACTCCGGAGGATCTTGGTGCTCCTGTGTCACAGACAAGAAGCCTCCCATTAGCACTGCAGTTGATGCTGACACCTGCAGGGACCAAAGGCTCTGCTTTGCACAACAGCAAGCTAGAGCAGGGAAGAAGCTGAGGGCAATTACATTTCATGAAGACAAAAGCCCACCTGGCTTTGACAGCAGTTCCAGCTCTGATGAGAGCCCAACTGCAAAGGTTGAACGTGAAGGCAAATAGCCTTGGCCACTGACTCTGAAAGGAACAGCCCTGGGCTTTTGCTGAAGTCACCACTCTAGCATCTGGCCTGTTTCTTGTCCTTGAGCAGGGCAGGGTGTGAGAGAGCACGCTGAGTGCCTGGAGGCTTTCTCAAAGCAGGCATTTCACTACAGCTGTTGTGGGATGCTACTGTTCAAAAAGAAAACAGGTATGGCTTATTCTTGGATAACCATCTCCTTTGAAGACTGTGTGTAGTTCAGGGCCTGAACCTCTGAGTACTTTTCAAAGCAGTTTGTGGTAAAAAAAAACAAAAACAAAACCCCAACATTGTGTTTGTATCTTTTAGAACAATGGAAAAATAATTTTTTAAAAAAAGTAAAAATTGGGGTTTTTTTTGTAAAGTGTCTCCCTGCCTTTTTAGGCATATTTATTCCACTGGGTTGATTTTTGTAAGCATAACTGAAACCCTGGGAAGCTAATGAAGTTTAATGCTGTGTATTAATTATATCTGCTTTTGTTGTCGCAATGAAAACACGGGATTCTAAATCCTATTTACAATCTGAAATTTCAGAGGTTCCAGCCCCTCATCTGAGGGCAGCATCGCTTATTTTCATGCAGCTTGTGTAAGCCTGTGCACATATTTAAGTTCCCCTGTGGAGAATGCTTTTGGAGATCAGATGATCGGGGATTAGGAACACAAAGGGTTTTTTTACCCTGTTCAAAAACATTTTGACATTTTAGTGTAAGTCATTAAGATTGTTTTCTTGAACTCTCAAATGGGCCACAGTGTAGGTGAACCGGTTTTTAGAGAATGTAAATAAAAACATTTTAATTTCTAAATGACTCACCTTTAGGAATTTTAGCATAAGTATTTTGCTCATCCTGAAGTTTCTATCTGAGGTAAATATTTTCACCTGAACTCCCCCTCGGGGAAGATTAGTTCCTAACAAAGTAAATAATGCTAGTCAGGGGCCATCCTGAGGGAGAGCTGGGAGGAATGGTCATTTCTAATGAAGGTGCTGTTAGTATTGTTTACATTTGCATTTGATTGCTTTTTCTTTTTTTTTTCTTTTTTTTTTCTTTCCTTCCTTTATACTGTGCGGTGGAACAAATGGGGTTTTTTTCCAAATGGTGTCAGGTTTTGGGATCTCCACAGAGATGCAGTGTGGTTCTCTGGGTTCTGATTTCAGACCAGATGTATCCCATTAATTCCAACCCAGCAACACAAAGGAGTCAAGCATCTTTGGAGCGGGGTGTTTGGCTCTAGAAGAACAGAGAGAGCATAGATAGGAGGCAAAACACTTGCAGAGACTGTTTTAACTTGGTCCATTGTATGCGTTAATAAGCAAGTCTGAGAGTGCTACCTGCTTACGGGAAGGTTTTCATCTCACAGGGCATGGAGTTCTTAATAGTATTCCATTAGATATAACGAGGTGTGCTGGTGCCGCTTTCCCCGTGAATAAGTACACACTTGTATAAAATAAGGCTCCTGCTGGGGTGTTTTATGAATGTAGAATCTTTCTGTTCCACTTAAATAGGATAACCAGCTGGTTCCCAGGGCACATGGCAAAATCCTTGGGTTGGTTGTTGTTCCTACTGTCTGCATTAGGATGTCTGCAAGAATAAAACCACAGAAATATTTCACTGTGGCCTTCTTGAAGGGAAATCAATCCTTTGGATGCATCAGAAATTGTTCTAATAGATGTGGGGAGGTGGGGGGAGGAAATCCACTTTCTTTGTCCTCTTATTTTGTTACAAACCGTCCTTCCATCTTCAGCCTCCAGGTTTCCCTCCTGCCAGGTGTCATCTATTTTGTCACTTGAAGACTTTATTCCCCAAACCTGCAGATGTTATTAAAACTGAGGATTATAAGGTTATGTAGTACATGGTAGGAGCCAGATAGAGACTGGATGTTTTTATTAGAGGATTATAAAATTTTGTTAACAAGAGTGTGCCTGAATAATTCCACTGGAAGTTCTGCTGTGCTTGTTATGAAACATCTGATCCTGAAGCGGATACAGAGCTACACCTTAGCAAGGTCCAGTTTAATATAGTGAGGGGAGACGGGGGAGAAAAAGGAAAAGACAACAGGCACTGAAAAAGCAATCACTCCCCACCAGCAGATCAGTGTCCAGCAGGCCCTGAGTAAAGGCAACTTTGGAAGAGCTTTAGCTCCTAGGGTTATTGCTGAGTATGACATCATATCATATGGAAAAGGGGTCAGAGTGAGAAGCAAAGGCCTTGACTCTGTGTAAGCACTGCTCAGCAACAGCTTAAACATCCCCATGTTATAAACACTGCTTTGGTCACAAAAACAAACCACAGCACCATACAAGCTACTATGATGAAGATTAACTCCATCTCAGCCAGACTCGGTACACCTGAAAGCCTGGATGCTGGCACAGACCTGTACTGGAAGGGAGAAGAGAAGACAGATTTGTAATGTGCATTGGTGGTCTGCAATTCTGGGGGGCAAGTGAAAGATATTGAATAAGGACTTTGTTTTGTACTTCTAGGTACACCTTTCCTTCTGCTACAGGGCTGAATTACCACTGCTGTGATAATAAAGCCCGCTTGATTTCTCTGAGCAGACTCCTCATCACTTAATGTATCACTCAAAGTTATTTGGTAGAGTGGTAAATTATTAACTGGCTGGAGATCCAACAAGCAGCAGCTGTTTCATACCAGAAACTTGACTGGGAGAACCATCCAAAGAAAGTCCATGTTCAGTGCCAGAACCATGTTTTGTTTTGGGTTTTTTTCTGAGTTTTGAAGTTATTTCTCACTTATATCCACAGGGAAAGGGAAAATTTGGCTCCATGTATATAATTGTAAGGTGTAATTAGTGGCAGAAATGATTGGTATTTATGTATATTTATTTATTCGCTATCTGTGAATTACCCACACGGTTCCACTCAATCTATTAATCAAGTTGAGTTCTTGTGATTATTCAATTTATGAAAATCCAGTTGTATGTTTCTGCAGGAAGGAGGAATATCTTTTGCCTTGGTTATGGATATTTGCTCATATTTCTGACTAAGATCTAAGATGGCAGAGTAGATTCTTGGTTTACTATCTTCTGATTTAATGGATAATTTCTAATTTCAAGATTGCTTTCATAATATCCATCTAGATGAAGGTGTTAAAATCAGCTTTGTGAGAGTTCAAGTAGAATTCTACTATGAAATTCAGATTTTAAAAAACATCTCACCAGAAGGTTAATGTGTCTCTAAGGTAGAACAGATGATGCATACTAGATGTTATAGTTATATAGTTCCTCATTATATCAGTGACAGTATCACAGCATAGCAGGGGTTGGAAGAGACCTCTGGCGATCATCTAGTCCAACCCCCCTGCTAAAGCAGGATCACCCAGGGCAGATTGCACAGGAACATGTTCAGGTGTGTTTTGAAAGTCTCCAGAGGAGACAGCACAACCTCCCGACCACACAGGTGGAACTTCCTGTGTTCTAGTTTGTACCTGTTGCCCCATGTCCCGTGCCTGCACATCACTGAAAAGAGACTGGCCCCATCCTCTTGGCACCCGCCCTTTGTATATTAATAAGCTTTGCTCAGACTCCTCTCAGTCTTCTCTGTTCCAGGCTAAACAGAGAGAGGTCTTGAAGCCTGTCCTTGTAAGAGATACGCCCCAGTCCACTCATTGCCTTTCTAGTCCTCCATTGGTCTGTCTCCAGCACTTCCCTGTCTCTCTTGAACTGGGGAGCCCAGAACTGGACACAATACTCCAAATGTGGCCTCATTAAGGTAGAGAATAGAGGGAGGAGAACCTCCCTTGACCCGCTGGTCACACTCTTCTTGCATCAAGGATACCATTGGCTTCCTTGTCTGCCAGGGCATATTGCTGCCTCGCAGTTAACTTGCTGTCCACAAGGACTCCAAGGTCGTTCTCCATGAAGCTGCTTTCCAGCAGGTGAACCCCTAACCTGTACAGGTGCATGGGGTTATTCGTCCCCAGGTACAGGACTCTACACTTGCCCTTGCTGAACTTCGAAAGTTCCCCTCTGCCCAACTGTCCAGCTTGTCCAGGTCTCACTGGATGGCAGCACAGTCTTTCAGTGTATCAGCCACTCCTTTCAGTTTTGTATCATCAGCAAACTTGCTGAGGGTACACTCCATCCCTTCATCCAGATCATTGATGAATATGTTAAACAAGGCTGGACTGACCCCTGGAGAACACCACTAGCAACAGGCCTCCAACTCAGCCCTGCACTACTGATCACAACCCTCCGAGCTCTATCACTCAAACAGCTCCCAATCCACCTCACCGCCCACTCATCTAACCCACAGTTCTTAAGCTTCCCTATAAGGATGTTATGGAAGACTGTGTCAAAAGCCCAGCTGAAGTTGGGGTAGACAACATCCACTGCTCTTCCCTCATTTATCCAGCCAGTCATGTCATCACAGAAGGCTATATGATTGGTTAAGCATGACTTCCCCTTGGTGAATCCATGCTGACTACTCCTGGTAACCTTCTTTTTCTCCATGTGTTTAGAGATGACCTCTGGAACGAGCTGGTCAGGGATGGAGGTGAGGCTGACTGGCTTCTATTTGCCTGGGTCCTCCTTCTTGAAGACTGGGGGGACAATGTCTTTTCTCCAGTCCTCAGGCACCTCTCCTGTTCTCCATCACCTTTCAAAAATGATGGAGAATGGCTTAGCAATCATATCAGCCAGCTCCCTCAGCACTCATGGGTGGATCTCATCAGTGCCCATAAATCTGTTAGTGTTTGGTTTGCCTAAATGATCTCTTACCCAATCCTTATCAGGCAGTGGAGAGTCTTCCTTCCTTCAGGCTTTCGCTCTTATCTCCAGGCACCGGGATTCCAGAGGGATGGTCTTAGTGGTAAAGACTGAAGCAAAAGTGGCATTCAGTATCTCTGCCTTCTCTTTATCTTCCATCACCGGGGCACCTACCTCATTCATCAGCAAAACCACATTTTCCCCAGTCTTCCTTTTCCTTCTGATGTATTTGAAGAAGCCCTTCTTGTTCTCTTTTACATTATTTGCCAGATTTAATTCCAGGAGGGAGTAGATAGAAGAGAGTCTCTGTGTTTTGAACACTTTTGGTGTGGTGTGACTACAATTGACAATAATTGCTGTCTGTAGCTTCATCAAAGAATATTGTCACAAGAGGAAATATGGTCTTCAGATTAAAAGGCAGATTTCAATTCCAGCTGCATTTTAGTCGATGTCTTTCTCTTGACGTGGAATAAGCCTTCTAACCTCCTCTTATCTCCAATTCATCCTTCTTCAAAATGTTGATAATGGTGACTCGCTTCCTCATGGAGGTACTTTGAGTTTTAGATGAAGTCTGAGAAGTTGTTCCTGACCCTGAGAAAACTGATGTCAGAAATTGCAATATTGGAATATTAAGCTTTCAAAGCTTAGATAAATAATTGTCCACAAATGAAAAGCTATTTTCTCTTAAATTTTTTGGCACCCACTATAATATTACTTGAATTAGTAGAGTCCAAACTTAATACAGACAATAGAGGAGACAGTGGACACTGCTTGCTTAAGTAAACAACAGCCAGAGTCCAAATTATTAGTAAATACCAAGGCTTCATTTAGGTTGAATAACGCAGCAATCCAACAAATAAATGAGCCTTCAAGTTTGAATTTATGTAGCATACGAAACACATTAAAGCCATCTGACCATGACAAAGGCCTTTTCTGCTGTGAATAATGAGGCCAACACATTATAATATCCTTTAGATGAGACATTAAACCCAAGGTCCTTTCTGTTTGTCTCTGGTGGCTGTCCAGGTGGAAGTTAAAGACTCCATGGCATTTCAGTAAAACCATGGAAAATCTCTGGCCCTCAGTGGTGTTACATTCCCAGTAAATATATAAAAGAAATAAAAAAAATAGAATGGCTAAGGCTGTGCATGCATTGAATATCATCAAGCAAAATACCACTTTTCCTACCCATGAGGACATTGGGGTAAGTTTTCTTGTTTTAGTGAGGGCAAGGTCAATATTTCTGGTATGAAAGGAAGACTTCGAAAGTTCTTTGGGATTTTGAGAACATGAAGCAAAGAATAATGGCTCATTCTCATCATCAACAAAAACTGTGGTAAAGAAGAACAAATCCAAATCATATATGATATGTATCCATGTGTCTATATTTACATATCTAGACATGCTCGTTTACATGTGTAATTTTGCAGAAGAAATGACTTGGAGATAAAGAATAATTATTCTAGGAAAAATACCTTATCTTAGCCTATATGTGTGTGATTATCTCAGGAAGTCCATCTCAATTTTAAGCTTCTTCTGTATAATCCTAATGATTTCATATTACTCGAGATATTTTAACTATACTTTTAGTTTGGTATGGGCCTCAGTGAATGTTTACCTACCAAGTGAAAACTAGGCACTTGTTCACTAAGCTTGCACCTTAGTTGCGTAGTTTCACACCAGAGTTTCTTAGCATTAAACTCTCATAAGGGTATGGCACAAGAGGTCACATGAAAGGTAACCTCCAGAGTCCTCTCATAGGTGTAGATTTGTTACCTTCCTATTATCAAGCTGACTGCCCTCACTCACTTGGATTTAAAGGAATTAAAGAGAGAACTACCCCCTTGAAAGAAACAGAAGAATCATGCTAGATCTGAACCCCCTCAGCAGCAGAGATAATAAAGCCTTTCATGAAGAACTGACTGATGAATCTGGGCATCTTTCAATTTTCTGAATAATGAGCCAGTTCTTCTCTCTTGCTGAGAAACATATGGGATGTGAGGAAATCAGCTGGAAACCCAGCCATGTCTGTCCTGTTTGCCATCCCTTCTGCCGGCGGCGGGAAACCGGTGCCTTGTGAGGAAAGATGGTTTGAGGGAAACCTTGGTATTCAGTTAAAGCAAGCTCAGTCTTTGTGAGACTTATGCCCCTTGAGGTCTGCTCCCCTTTTGTCAACAGGAATGCCACAGGAAGTCAAGGTACTTTTCCAACAGAGATTAATGCTGGCTGGGCTAAGGAATACATTTTGCTTCCTTTTTTTACTGTGTGGCTTCTGACTCTATGGAAATATTCCGCAGGTCATATCTTTCCAGCTCTTTTATTTGAGAGAGGCACTTCCCATCAAAGGAGAGGGTGGTAAGAGGAGGGCAATGTAAATAGCTAACCATGACATACCTTAGTATTGATTTCATTGACTTTCATTTCATTCATCTCCACGTTAGTGATAGAAGTTCTAGTAGTGAAGACTGAAAGCACAGGCTTCCCTTCTCCCTTCTCCCTTCTCCCTTCTCCCCTTCTCCCCTTCTCCCCTTCTCCCCTTCTCCCCTTCT
>JANVCC010000035.1:24432953-24464941 GCA_025345505.1 Todiramphus chloris collaris
TCTCCCCTTCTCCCCTTCTCCCCTTCTCCCCTTCTCCCCTTCTCCCCCCTTTTTTTTCCTTAGTCATTAAAGGCCACATTTTAAATGTATTTAATGACACTTAAAGATGTAGGCTCTTTGTGAGTTTTATTTTCAAAGTGCTGAGATCTTGGCAGTATAGACCACCTCATGCAGGGAGGATGAATGTTAGTGAAACAAGAGAGAGAGGTAATGACACAGGACCAGTCTGAATGGGCTCCAGCAGCCTCGCCCCACATGTTGTAGAGCACAGATGTCTTAAGCTTTCCTTGGGTGTTTGAGAGTAAGGTGTGAACCTCATCCTAGGAGTGTCCAGGGTTGATGCTGTGGATGGCAACTGCTGAAGGCTCTGCCTGTGTATCAAGGATGGCTCAGCTCCAAACCCCTGCTGAGGTTACTGCTTTCACACTGGTCTGACACTCAGGATACGTGTACTCTGTGACAGTACAGCCTGGTGTGATGCACATAACCTGGGTCATGGTTGAAGGAACAGACACAAAGTTGTGCATCCAGCCCCACCCCTAATGATCATTGCATGACTCCATTTCACCCTCTGATATGAAAGCCTCAAAGGATTAAAAAACATGTCCCAGATCTTCCTATCAGCAAAAAATTGTCTGCTATCCATGTTACTTGTCTAAATGGGAAGCTCTATAAAAAAGACATTTAAATAGCAAATTAATTTTAAAACTGTGGCTTTTCTTTCATGGCAATAATTAAAGATGCTATTCTAATCTAAGGGACCAGATTCAGCCTGTGCTTTGTGACAGCGACTTGGCCCAGGTGATCACAAGCCTTGAAAGCAGCATAAGTGGTCTTCAAAGCAACAAGTGGACTTCTCTTTGTTGTGGATCTCTCTGAGATGGACATGGAAAAGAATTTGCCCCTTCAAATTCAGCACCTAAACTTTTAAAAAAAATATTTCAGTGATCTGAAATTTTTGTCTAATCTTCCATACAATCTGGTTTAGTATCATTGTGTACCCTTGCACAAATTACCTATATAGCTTTATTCTATACCTTAAAATAACTTCAGCATGCAGTATTCAACTCAACAGAATTTTTTTAAAGTTATTGATTACTAACCTTCCTTTTTGCCTCTTTACCTGCTGTCCAAAAGAATGGAAGCAGGGTGCTCACAACGTAGTGTCTGTGATATATGACTGGATCGCTTGGACTCCATCCAGTGGAGGGTGGTGATAGACATCTGCCCAAAACCTGATGAACTGATATGCATTTGGAGAGACAAAACAATCCAGTGGTGATTTACCTCCTCCAGAAAGGGTTTCTGTTAGAGATAGGGTTGTTGTCTATTGTGTTTTTTCTTTCAGCTGTTTTACTCTCAATTTTCAAGAATTAAGAGAAGTGGCATAATATTTTACCATATAGTGCAGACAACTATATGTAGAAGTAATTAATAGGGACATTTGAAGGGAAAACAGGGTCACACCATTAGCCCCTACTAAAATGCACTGGAGTTGATGAATTATTTTAACGGGACAGAATGACAAAAAAGGGACTGTTTCACCTAAGCAGGGACAGCTGGTCCCTATGACAAGGATACATTGCTGTCTTGTGGAGTCTGCCAGCCAGCAAGGCTGAAATAATAGCACTGAGAGAGGTGTGAACGCTCCTCGTTCACCTTAATTGAGAGCTAATATGAAGTCTAATTATGAACACTTTGTATTAACTGCTTCGTGGCTGAAAGCAGACATTTGATCAACAGCCCTCCATCACGTCCAGGGATGGTCTGCTTTGATTTTCCAGACAGTTGCACATCCCAATGCCATGATGCCAGGTGTGCCAAGCCACATCCAACTAACAACTGTCCCTACCAGAGGCTTTTGATCCTATTTCTGATCCTGAGCAATGGGAGCTTGGGACACAATTTCCATCTGGGCAGCAACCCGCACGTTTCTCAAAAGCAGACCATCCCCCTCGCTGCATCCTGCGGGGCCAGGAGGCAGCTCTTTGGGCCCTTTCCAGGCTGTACCTGTGCAGAAGTGTCCCTTCACCGCAAATCCTGCCGTGTGCGGCAGCCCGAGGAGCGGGGCTGGTCCTGCTGCCAGGGCTGCCCTCCCAGCGCTCTCTGGGAAAGCCACCCACGTCACAGCCTGGAGGTGCGGGCACAGGCCACACCGACTGAACCATCTGCCAAGATTCAAAGCACGGCAGGTGGGATTAGAGGATTTAGGCGACTAATTGCAGAATTTACTTTCATACAAAGCGTTTGTATGAGGGGGAGAGAGAGGAGGATTAAGTTAACTGCCAGAGATTCCTCAAATTATTTGAAAGGTGGTTGTAAACTGTCTATTCAATCTTGCGTCTCACCTGCTTCTGAGAACAGAAGTGCTTAAATTTAAAAATGCCAATTAGATGGGGACAGGATGGCTCAGGGGACTAAGGCTGCTGGGGCTTCATTGGTAAGTCTCAGAGCCCAGGCTCGTGAAGAACGCAGTGCACCAGCCATTCGCTGGCTTTTGTGGACTGCGTTAAATCAGACTGGAAATTGCGGTCCAGTTGTGAAAGAATTAAGGACCTGATCCTACTTCTGTTTAAAACAGCAGCCCAGGATTGAGGCTTAAGTACCGTGCTGCAAATCCTCAGTGCTGCTTTTAGCAGCTGTCCTGGCAAGTGGCACAGGGAAGGTGAAGGCGAGTGGGCTCTGAGGAGCAAGCACTCGGTGTAACCTGCTGAACCAGCCTGAGCAGCACTGTCTCAGCAGCGTGGGGCTCAGCCTGATGCTCAGATCTGGAATGAAAAAGTGGAGAGGATCTGCTGTCTCCCAACACTATTAAAAAAAAACAAAACACAAACCAGGGAGGGAGGGAGGGAGGGGACGGAAGGAAAGGGAAAGATGGAAAACAAGCTAAGAAAAAAACCAAAACACAAAAGAACAAACATAAACAGAAAACTCATGCCAAAACCAAAGCCTTTGGTCCCCTGATCAAAACAACTTTGATCAATGCATCTATTCTCAGAAGCACCTTATTTTAGAAATCAGATAGCTTTCTAACAAATAAAGAATTGCTCTGTGGTTTCTTTCCAAAGCTTAAATTCAGCTTTCTAGAGTAAGATGAAAAGCTAATTTTCTTGAAGTTTAACATATTTGTGTAAGCATGTCAGGTGAAATAAATGACATTGATATTCAGTGTGTATATAGGTGGCACCAGCTCCCAAAACTCTATCTCTTTTTCATCTTACTGGAACATTAACTTATGCTCCTGAGGGCTATGCAGCATGCAGAGTGAGAGTGCAAACTTAAAGATAATTTATCTTAGCTCTCTCCTGTGTATCACTCTTTTTCCCTAAACTTTTCTATATCAGAATACAGAACAGAGGGAGTTTGCTTTTGCCTTAGCTGTCTCTAACTGCACTCATGGAGGGTCTTACTCAACATAAATATTTGCATCCTGCAGATTGACTTCTCAGCATGTTCCCTTGGTAAGTAGATGTGTGGATATCTTACCGTAACAACTGGGTCACAGGAACCTTGAGAAGTGGTCTTTTGAATAACTATAGTAACAGGAAAATATATTTAGAGCTGTAGCAAGGGCAGAGGAGGGAAGGAGGAAAGGAATTTCATGGGAAAGCCTGTGATCCAGGCCAGTAGGAGCCGGTGACAGAGGGGACCACAGTGCACCATTCTTCACTCCTCTCTCCAACCCACCGTGAGCAACAGCTCTGGAAAGGCTTGCACTCTCTTTTTATTATATACTGGTAGGAGTGACAGAGGTGTTCTTCTACTGCAGGTGCTATCTGGATAACCACAACAATTAATAAGAGGATAAAAATGTATTGTTAATAACAATGTAAATTACAAAGTGCTGGCACCTAGTTTGCCTTCGCCTCATAGCCACATCAATAAATTACTCTCCATTATTTCCTTAAACTTATCATTTACCTTTCAAGTAGAGCTCACAATTCACATTTTGCAGAATGGGAAACTGAGGCACACATAGGTTACATGACTTTTTTCTTCTTGATCTACTGAAAGAGTAGAACTACAGAGTTTGAAAGAAATATCTGCTATTTCTGCACCACAATACTGAGCTTTTATTACTGGGGTTTTATTTGTATAGGAATACCAATGTATTGGCTGATGCCAAATGTTGCTGATAGGGATCAGAATTAAAGATGTCTGGAGATGGCATATTAGATAGCTTTATTTAAAAAAAAAAAATGAAGTGTTCTGGGGTGTAATATATCTTCCTGAGTTTTATTTTCCTGTTCTTGTTTGTTCATACTGTTAAAGGCAGGAGTAGGAGTAACTGCAGAACAGGTAGAAAGCGATGAGTGAGAGAACACATGGTCCTTGAAGGTTTGTGATTCAGAGTGTAGCAATTCCCCTAAAGTATCAAGATCCAGAGTTATTGTTTATTTGTCTTTATCTGTGTCTATAACAGAAAGAGGCAGAAAGCACACCTTGCAAATTGGCTTCCAAGGCCTTTTCTTCCATCCATCAGAGAGACAAACCACAGCAAAATAGTCCTTTGGAAAAGCTGGCAGAACATGTCATCAGAGCAGCTGCACGTTTTGAAGAGAAAACTGCCTGCCACGGTAGATGATGGCATTATACAGTCTTGAACCCATAGAAACATGCAACATCTGGGCAAAAAACTCTCTGAATACGTGAGGGGCTGAATGACTGTGTGCAGACTGGGCCCACAAACATGCTAAGCAGTGCTTTTCCACCCAGAGCTATACCTGTAAGGAAAAAAAACATTTCACAAAAGCTTGCTGGTAAGGGGCATGAAACAGTAGGAAAACAAACTCTGTGTAGCCTGTAGAATATCTGCTGCACAAAGATGACTGCACTGCCAGCTATGTGAGACTATATCGGATTGTGTTGTGAGTATGGTTCCAATGGTGCCTGATAAAATGTGGAGAATGCAAGCTCTGTGGCTGGCTCAAGAAACAGGCTGTTGAGTGCAAAAGGCTTGGCGAGTATCCTCAAGAGTGTTTGATGCTGTATTTATCCTGTTCTTGCAATTTCTCCTTACTCATATGCTACAGGCCAGTGTTCCAGAGGAAGTTTTCAGCCTATAAGAAAAGGTGACCAGTCATTGCAGAAGCCACAATGTAATGAGAATTTCCAAAAGTAACAGCAGCTTTCCATGCTGGCTGTTCAACATATATATTAACCCTGTAATAAGCTTTGGGGAAATTGTTGGCGTTGAATGAACTGGTTGTTCCTAAATCGTTGAAGCAAGAAATGTTACATCTGCTATGTAGGATACCTAGATATGGAAAAACATAGACCATAGGTCAGAACCATGCTATGCAGGGATAAATGGACCTAAGTAGAGAAAAAACACCAGTGGATCTTTGAAAAAATTATAAAAAATAGATCAATCAAAAATCTGGAAGGACAATTCCGGACTATGGTCTAAGGTTCACATGGATTTGTTTCTTTTCACAGCAGTCCAATATATACTGGGTTTGGATTGCTACCACTGTTGGCCAGAGTTGCATTTTTTGTGAAGGCAGTTAGAAAATAGGTAATCTCGCATGTGTTGCCAGAAACCACTTGTAGTGAGAAATACTGAGCTGGAACTTGATAGTTATGTGTTTACATGCTTATGAGAAGAACATGATAATAAGCACTCTCCTCTGAGATCCTCTTAGAATAGCCAATGGTGCTGTTGAAGAGAGAATACGGTTAAAATAATGCTTGACATGGTTAAAATAAAGTTTTAAATAAAAATCTGAGGAATGTTATACCCCTGCATGCAGAGCTGTCACCTACTGGACAGCTGGGCCCAAAGAGCACTGGTGAGTGGAGTTAAATCCAGGTGTGACCGGTCACAAGTTGTGCTCCTCAGGGCTCAGCATTGGGACCACTTCTGTTTCATATCTTTATCTTTAATATCTTGATCTTGATGAGGAGCTAGAATGCACCCTCAGTAAGTTTGCAGATGACACCAAGTTGGGTAGGAGTGATGATCTGCTTGAGGGTAGGGAGGCTCTACAGAGGGACTTGGACAGACTGGATCAATGGCCAAGGTCAATTGTATGAGCTTCAACAAGGCCAAGTGCACTGAGGACACAACAACTCCATACAATCCTACAGGCCTGGGGAAGAGTGGTTGGAAAGCTGTCTGATAAAAAGGCACCTAGGGTTGCTGATCGAGAAGCAGCTGAATATGAGCCAGCAGTGTGCCCAGGTGGCCAAGAAGGCCAATGGCACCCTGGCTTGCATTAGAAATAGTGTGGCCAGCAGGACCAGGGAGGTGATTGTCTCTCTGTACTGGTGCCACTGGTGAGGCCACACCTTGAGTACTGTGTTCAGTTTTGGGCACCTCAATACAGGAAAGATATCGAGGTGCTGGAGCAGGTCCAGAGAAGAACAACTAATCTGGTGGAGGGCCTGGAGAACAAGTCTTATGAGGCCCAGCTACGGGAATTGGGGCTATTTAGTGTGAAGAAAAGGAGGCTGAGGGGAGACCTGAAAGGACACTGTAGAGAGGTAGGTGCTGGTCTCTTCTCACAAATAGCTAGTGACAGAACAAGAGAGAATGGCCTCAAGCTGCACCAGGGGAGGTTTAGACTGGACATTAGGAAAATTTTTTTACTGAAAGGGTTGTCAGGCATTGGAATGTGGTGCCCAGGGAGGTGGTTGAGTCACCATCCCTGGATGTGTTCAAAAGCCATATACATGTGGTGCTTGGGGATATGGCTTAGTGGTGGAGTTAGAAAAGTAGGGTTAACAGTTGGACTCAATGATCTTAAAGGTCTTTTCCAACCTAAATGATTCTATGATTCTGTATAAAGGTGAACAGCTCTTCAGTGGTTTGTACTGGACGATGGTGTTCCTAGTGTAACATCTTGTCACAGACTAGCTGTTTGGAGTTGGTGTTAGCAGGCACTTACTGCCTTCCCTTGGTTTAAACTCTTGTTTATTGTTTGTAGGTGTTTGGGAGGAGAAAAAGTTTCTATCTACCTGATCACAGTGAATGAAAGCAGGGAAGTATCAGCCAGTGCAAGCTTCCAACACATGCACCACAATGAAAGGTGTCCAAATGTGTCCACTTTGGTCCTCTAACACAGGTCTAATGTGCTGTACTGTTTAAAAAAAAGAGAGAAAGGAGATTGACATTGTGTACTGTAAAAACTGTCTTTTGTAGTTGCAGCTCACATTGAAACAAGTTTACGGTAATAGGAATGCACAAATATTGGTGAATTTATGTATATGCAGCAGGCTTATGAGGCAGGACTGAAGGGAAAGATTCTAAAAAAGTCCATCGGGGGTACTGGTTTTGGTGGGGATAGAGGTAAATTTCTTCATAGTGTCTAGTAGAGGGCTGCAATCTGGATTTGTGCTGGAAACAGTGTTGATAACACAGGGATGTTTTAGCTATTGCTGAGCAGCGCTTACACAGAGTCAAGGCCTTTCCTGCTCCTCACCCCACCAGTGAGCAGACTGGGGGTGCACAAGAAGCTGGGAGGGGACACAGCTGGGACAACAGACCCCAACTGACCAAAGGGATGTTTCACACCACATGATGTCATGCTCAGCAATAAACTGGGGGGCAAACTTGGTGGGGGATCTGCTGCTTGAGAGCTGACTGGACATGTGTTGGTTAGTGGGTGAGAAATTGTTTTTCCATCGCTTGTCTTTCTTGGGCTTTATTTTTCTCTCTTTGCTATTTCCACCCCCACTCCCCCCTTCTCCTTACTTAAAAAAAAAAAAAAAAAAAAAAAAACAACTTTTTATTTATGAGATTGTTTTTTATCTCAATCCATTGGTTTCTTTCTCACTTTTCCTCCTGATTCTCCCCCATCCCACTGTGAGAGGACTGAGTGAGCTGCTGTGGGGAGCTTAGTTGCTGGCCAGATTTAAACCACAACATAGGGACATGGTTTTCATTATTGTTTGTCAGAAACAAAGGATATTTGTTTGTATCCAAGGATCTGGATGGTATAGGTCCTATATACTGAATTAATCACTCATGTGTGTGGTAACCATTGGTATATAAAAGATTAAACTAGTGTCAGCAAGTAAGGGAAGCCTAAGAAAGAAACAGCCCTCACACCATGTTCTCACAAAAATCTTCAGCTGGTTTCTTCAGCCTTGCTGTCTGGCTTATCAGGAATCATTATGTTGGCCAAACAAAGAAAGAACCAGATGTGTAATGTCTCTCTCACTGTCTAGAGAACAGGGATGACAAAGAAGGCAACAGCAACTCAGCTCCATGATTGTTCTGAGCCAGCACATGAACTATTGCCATTCTACCAAGAATCCACCAGAACTGTTGGCTTGCTAGGTCAATCAGTATTATCTGTTTACTTCCTTATTGTTATGATGCAAACTACATAGGAATTAAAACAGGAATATTCATGCATACATTTTCTTTCCTTCTTTGTTCTCCACTATACTTCCTACAGCATCAACACCATGTTAACAAGGATAAGGTTGGGGCTTTTATAGATTGCTCTCTGAGGAGCAATATTCTTAATGGCATGAAGATTTGCCAGAATAACCAGCAGGCTTAGAATGTAAAATTCAGGTCTTGGACTCTGAATATATTCATCAGTATGTTCTCTTGTGCTAATGGTAACAAGTGAGTTATATAGCTATGTATATAGAGCTTGATTTGAGGACTGTCTTGGGACAAGTTAAGTTCACATCAGCTACTGCTTGAAGTAAAAGTGCCCAATATATTATCAAGATGTAACAAAGATAGCATTGCATGTGATATATGCATACACCTTTAAAGCATCCTTGCTATAGATGCTCCACTCTTCTAGGCATTTGACCTCCAGGGTGACAGCAATCCACAGCATCTGAAATCTGACTTCGATTTTCTAAGTTCAGGTGGCAGTTCAAAACTCCATGGAGATTGCTTAGATGAAGATGGAGTATTGGATACTACAGCCAGCTGGCTCTAGAGGCAGTTTCTATGCAAAGGAAGGGGTCAAGTGCAATCTTTTCTCCCTTCAAAGCAAAGTAGGTTTGTTCCTGAGGCTTCCAACCTCTATGGCCATCACCCTAAGGCTGAGAGCATTTTACCCAAGCCTGTGTATAGCATGAAATCTTGTAGGTCTCAGCTAAGTCACTGCCTGACTAGAAGCCACATAAAGATGTGCAAGGACGCAGCATGAAATTCAATGGCGAGCTGACCAAAGCAACTGTTGCTTAGTCCCTCTTATGTCATAGATTCATAGATTGTTAGGGGTTGGAAGGGACCAAGAAAGATCATCTAGTCCAACCCCCTGCCAGAGCAGGATCACCTATAATCAGTCACACAGGAACGTGTCCAGGTAGGTTTTGAACGCCTCCAGAGAAGGAGACTCCACAACCCCCCTGGGCAGCCTGTTCCAGTGCTCTGTCACCCTTACTGTAAAAAAGTTTTTTCTTATGTTTATCCTAAACCTCTTATTTTCCAACTTGCTCCCATTGCCCCTTGTCCTAACATTGGATGACACCGAGAAGAGTCTGGCTCCATCCTCCCTACACTCGCCCTTTACATATTTATAGACATTAATGAGATCCCCCCTCAGCCTCCTCCAGGCTAAAGAGACCCAGCTCTCTCAGCCTCTCCTAATAAGGGAGATGCTCCACTCCCTTAATAATCTTGGTGGCCCTGTGCTGGACTCTCTCCAGTAGCTCAATGTCTTTCCTGAACTGGGGTGCCCAGAACTGGACACAATATTCCAGGTGGGGCCTCACCAGGGCAGAGTAGAGGGGGAGCAGAACGTCCCTCAACCTGCTGACCACACTCTTCTTAATGCCCCCCAGGATGCCATTGGCCTTCTTGGCTATGAGGGCACATTGTTGGCTCATGGTCATCCTCTTGTCCACCAGGACCCCTAGGTCTTTTTCCCCGGAGCTGCTTTCCAACAGATCAGCCCCCAGCCTGTACTGATCCATGGGGTTGTTCTTCCCCAGATGCAGCACTTTGCACTTGCTTTTATTAATTTGCATTAAATTTCTCCCTGCCCAGCTCTCCAGCCTACCCAGGTCACACTGCATGGCAGCACAGCCTTCTGGAGTGTCAGCCACTCCTCCCAGTTTTGTATCATCAGCAAACTTGCTGAGAGTACACTCCATCCCTTGGTCCAGGTCATTGATGAATATATTGAACAGTATTGGACCCAGCACTGACCCTTGGGGAACACCACTAGTCACAGGCCTCCAGCCAGACTCTGCTCCACTGACCACAACTCTCTGGTCTCTGTCCTTCAGCCAGTTCCCAATCCACCTCACTGCACAATCACCCAATCCACCCTTCCTAAGCTTGGCTGTGAGGATACCGAGGGAGACAGTATCAAAAACCTTGCTGAAGTCAAGAAATACCACATCAACTGCTCTCCCCTCATCTATCCAGCTACTTATGCAATCATAAAAGGCTATCAGATTAGTCAAGCATGATTTCCCCTTACGGAATCCATGCTGACTACTCGTGATAAGCCTCCTTTCCCACACGTTCTTTGAGATGGTGGCAAGAACAAGCTGTTCCATCCCCTTTCCAGGGATGGAGGTGAGGCTGACCGGCCTATAGTTACCCGGGTCCACCTTTTTGCCCTTTTTGAATATTGGAATGACATTGGCCTTCCTCCAGTCCTCAGGCACCTCTCCTGATCTCCAGGACCTCTCAAAGATTATGGAGAGTGGCCTAGCAATGACCTCTGCCATCTCCCTCATCACTCGCGGGTGTATCCCATCGGGGCCCATGGACTTGTGGATGTCCAGTTTGTTCAGCTGATCTCTAACCCAAGCCTCTTCGACAGAGGTAGAAACTTCCTCCAGACTTCCTCTGTGGTCTTGAAGGCCTGGGACTCCTGGTAGCTAGACTTAGTAAAGACCGAGGCGAAGGTGGCATTCAGTAACTCAGCCTTCTCTCTATCCTTGGTCACCAGGGCACCCACTTCATTCAGCAGCAGGCCCACGTTTCCTCTAGACTTCCTTTTGCCTCCAACATACTTGAAAAAGCTTTTCTTGTCATCCTTGACCTCCCTCGCCAGGTTTAGTTCCAGAGAGGCCTTAGCTTTCCTTGTTGCATCCCTGTATCCTCTGACAACCTCCCTGTATTCTTCCCAAGTGGCCTGCCCCTCCTTCCATGTTCTGTAGAATTCCTTCTTCTGCTGATGTTTCTGTAGTAGCTCCCTGCTCAGCCATGCAGGTCTCCTAACTCTCTTCCTTGATTTCCTACTCTTTGGGATACACTGTTCTTGCCTGGAGGAAAGGGTTCTGATCCCTGGAGGAAAGGGATCTGTCCAAGCGTTCTGATCCTCCAGTCCTGCTCAGTTTTTCTGTGGTAACTGAAAGATTACCCCTCTGTTGTCTGTAGTGTCTTCTGAAATAAGTTATGATTTTGCACGGATATGACAGGATAGGCAAGGCATTTGCTCCTTAGGTCCCACAGGTAGAGCTCAGTATGAAGTAGTAATCTACAGCATAAATTAAAGCAGTAGTTTATGGACTGATGTATTCAATTCAGCTACCTCTACATGCACCTAAAGGAGGGAAGAGTTGTACCAGACACTTTCCATGGAATGCAGTTGATACTCTCTTTGGTTCACTGGCAGCTTGAGAGAGGATAGAAGCACAATTACCATGTGTGACTGGACAAGGACTGCAAGGTAGTCCCTCCAGAATGTCCTCCAGAGTGACACCATATTTGGATCTTCGTTTTTCAGTGGTTCAGAAACTTGCCTCTGTGCCTCCTTTTTCCTTCTCCAGGACTTCCACCCACAGGTCAGCCTGGATACTGCAGCTGAAGGGTGACCTGCCCTTTGTGGCAATACCAGCTGGAACAGCAGGTAGGTCTTACATTTCCAGCAGAAGGCAATGAGAACTCTGGCTTTACTTTGGCAAGGTCTTCCAAAGTCAGAGACAGCTGGTGAGAGGGCTCATATCTGAAACATTGTCGTTTCAGGCAATGAGAGAAGTCCATCTCCTGGGTCTGTATTCCACATGCTGAGATCAATCTTCCCATGGGTGTAACAGGAAGTACTCATGGTTATTTTAGCCAGGTGGGTTTCAGAAGACAGAGAAAAGCCTGAGATGCTCACCATTTGCAATGTGGAAACTGTTTCCATGTGACAATGTGCTTTGGCCATGTCTTTTAAATGTCTATTGATCACCTCCTTCAGACATCAAATGAATAGGGTAAGGACAGAGACTGTGCAGACAAAGAGCATCATTTGCAGTAACATTCACACTCCACTCATTCTTAGGCTTCAGAGAGGCTTACCTATTAATTTTATCAGGGTAGGAGAGGCTCTCTTTGCTGACCTACACTGTATAAAATAAAATATATTTGCTAAAGCTGGATGGCTGACTTTGCTGTAAAGGTCCGAGTTTCTCTTCTCCCTTGTTTGATAAATGAGTGTCATCAGAATTACTGTGCTCTCCTAGAGCAATTAGTCATTATTGGATGATCAAAAGTATTTATCAAAACTTCAAGTGCAGTGCGATTGATCTTCATTTGGGCTGGAAGGGTTTCCTTGCTGGATTTTGGCAAAGGAATCCATCAGTAGCATGGCCATCAAACAGAAGGCAGCAGGTATATCCTTGTCAGAGAGATATATGACTATGCAGAAATTCAAAACGTGCCAAGAAATGCATCTCAGTAGCAGGGGTGGCTACTGTCACCTGACAAAGCTGTTGGGGTTTTGAGTAGGAGATGGAAAGAACAGCAAACCAACCCACCCACATCAGGAACACTATAGCCTACTTTAAAACGTGCACAGAATAATTTTAATTAAAGGTTTTATCCAACTGTGGAATCCTGAAATCCTCTGAGTAATGTGCAATGGACTGAGACTTCCCTGGGAACATCTCTTCCATATTTGCAATGTCAAAAACCTACAGAGGAGCTACTCCGACATGATGTGTTTGATCCACCTTATTCAGAAATCTGGCTTCAAGATACATAACCTGGATCAAAGTAATCTAAAATGTCATTACAGCTGTTACAGCATTGTTACAGCAATAGAGCTGTTTGAGAAGACATCTCGATAGCAGGTCTTGACGCCTTTAGCATCAAGTGAAAGGTTACTGGGTTTTGGAATACTTATCTTCAAGATTTTCCAGTGACCTAAATGGTTTGCGACCGGTAGTGCAGAAATGCAATTTGTATGGTAAGACTGTTTTCATATGTGAAAGAGGTTAATGTTTACTCAGGAGAGGCAGCCTTGCTCCTTGAGACACCAGTTTGCTCTTGCTATTCAATAATTCAAATACAAATAAATTAAATCCCCAGCTCAACTGGAAATACAGAATTAGCAGTGGGAATTGCATTTGCAATCACCTTCCTTCCTGGGGCAAGTATTGCAGCAGCAATGCATTACACACCAACTCATTTTGAACAATCAATGTTTAATTTTTCTTCTAATTAGTCTATTTTTTTCTTTTTCTTTTTTTTTTTCTCTCTTCTCCCTTTCCTTTTCCTTTTTCTTTCTTTTTTTTCCTTTTCCTTTTTTTCCTTTACCTTTCCTTTCCCTTCCCTTTTTTTTTTTCATCTCTTCCTTTTCTCTTCCTCTTCTTTTCTCTTTTTCCTTCCTTCCTGGGCCAATTTTCAACTGTTTTTATAAAAGGAGTTGTAAAATGAGACAAATCTACTGAAGACAGTTGGGTTACTCTGGATTAACAGTGGCATAAATAACAGCAGAACTTGGCACAGCATTTCCAAATTAATAAATCTAAATGTTTTTCAACTAATGAAGTGGCTTGAATACGATCAAACAGATTTTTCATTTAATCTGTGAAAGAAAAATGTGTTTACTTGACCTGTAAAGCAAGTTATGCCAAATTTGATCATGAAACAATATTTATGACTAATTTTTAATGCACTGAAAACAACTGAAGTGGGAAATGCTGATACACCAGTGAAAATATTACTGTGGAAATGGAACTAATGTGATAACTAAAATGAATAGGTGTAATGAAAGAATAAACCCATGGAGGTCTGTAAAGCCTTAAAATGGTGTGATTTAAAGCCTAATGTATAGGGGAGGGGGCAATCAGCACCTATAATATGTGTCAGGAGTCTTTGCTGACATGTGCAGAGCTCTGTTGTGCTAGCACTATTGTAAGAAGTGTCCGAGAGCAAGAACACTGCAAAGTAATGAACTCCAGAGCACGGTGAGAAAGATACATGTGCATGGACATAAATGTGGTCAAGTCCAGCATATTTTGATTGAAATTCATATAGCAGCTGATTTAGAAAATAGGCTCAGGATCTTCTATTGGTGAAATACTACCCCTTCCTATTCACTATACTTGGAAAAGAAAAAAAAAAAAAACAAAACAGCTGAGGACATACATTTTTGATAGACAGTACACGTGATGTAGTGCTGACTCTGCCTATCTCTGAAAATAGAAGTAATTGTACCACAAAGTAAACCTGGATAAGTGCGGAGGGAAATTACTTCCACTCAGAGTGGTGTTTTGTTCTGTTTTTAAAGTATCCTTTTAATGTTGTTAATAGATCTTCTTAAAAGTAAATTATTTAAGGAGGCTTATCTTCAAAATACTACTAGAATTATGATTAGAAAACATATGAATCATTGCTGTTCTGTAGCACAATTAATTTTCATTGCCATGTTTGTGACCTACTTACACAGACCACAAACACTAATCTCACTGGATAATTAAAAGAGTGTAAATATCATTTGTCCAGTCCCCAATGATTTGTTTTAGAAATCCTATGAGCTCTCTACAGTAAACTTGCAGATAAGAAATCCTCAGTTACATATAGACTTCAATTATCACACACTACTAATGATTCTTAATACTTGGTTTCATCTTTTACACTTGGAATAATACAAACTGCATTTAACATGCAATTAAATATTTTCACCCACAAATTTATTTCTTTAACTGTAGCACTCTGATGCAACAGGGTATGGATATGTTGTACAAAACAGACAAATACTTAGTCTTGGATAAAATATTTGTAATATTTTTGTTGATGTAAATGAGGTTTTCTTTAAAATTTACTACTAGTCTTCTAAATACAGGTCTATATTTCAGGATTGGACCAAAGAAATCATTCACAAACAAGGAAATATTTCACTAAAGGCCATCCTGATTCAGTGATAAAATAAATTCAGGCATAAAAAATCATACATATTAGTTGCATGTGTAGTAAATTACTTTGGGAGTCATAACAAATGGGAAGTGCTTATACAAACAGACTGAATGTTACAGGCACAGCAAATTGACAAGAGAAGCAAAAGACAAGGGGAAAAAACTCTGACAGTGAATGATCATTTTATAAAGTATAGTAAGAATGACAAAAATCCCAGAAATGCTATAAGCTTGCAGCTAGCTAAAGGTACTAAATTTATTACTAATGATGAAGGTAAAATGTTATTTAACTGGGGGGGTGGCGGCTTCTGTTGGAAATAAACTGGGTGCCATACTTGTACAGCATGAAACATTTTCTAATCTACTAGTAAACCGTGAGTAGTATAACCATACTTATTTGGCATGTCTGTGTTAAATGGACAGATAAATACATCTTCCATCTTTAAAAATGCCTCTTAAAAGTATTCCAAAGACAGACCTCAAGTCCTGCTGCACATTGGTTATTAAAATACTAAAATACAAAATAATTACATTCTTGTTAAATGTATTATAAATAGTTCCAAACATCAAAACTCCAAGCCAGTAGTGCTAAGATTGTGGGAAAACCAGTAAAATCCAGGAAATACAAAATTCAGGGTGAAGCATGCAGTGGTCTTCAATATGAGACCTCAACAGAGGTAAGACAGTTGTTTCTGTGGTACCTTACTGTGCCATTACTAGAAGGACATACGGTGTGTTTCATCCTTAACTGTTAATTTTCTCCATTTAGTTACAATTAGAGTCCAGGTACCAAGCAATCACCGTGTAAGTCGCATACTTGACCGCTTCTTGCTTTTTCTTTAAATAGCTGGAATCAAGTGTGCCTTCAGTATGCAGTAAGACACTATTTACCTCCATCTATTTAACATATGGGTTTCAAGACCTGACTTATTCAGTACCATTGAAAAACATGCAAGCCTTCAGTAGAGAAACTGCTGAGAGCTGCTACTTGCATGTCCTTCTCTATTGTGTAACGTTTGCTCCTTCAATTCATACAAGTTTTCTGGTCCTCCCTATCCTCTTTACTCATGGACTAACTGAGTGTTAGGAGACAAAGCCAGCTGGCCACGTCTTGGGACGTATGCTGAGGTAGGTGTGACATTTTGGACACTGAGCTTTCCACCTATAATGTTACCATCTAAAAGCAGCTCAACTGAACAATGATAAAAATTTAATCTGTTAGAGCTTCTGTGTGAAGGGACCGATACAGGAATCATGACACTGAACACACTGGAAGCACGTTAAACTAGGAATTGGAAAAGGAGTTGTTTCAGCTACAGCTGGCATTTTTACACTAGAAATTACTGTGGGAGAGCTGTTCCTTACTTAAGCTTATATCTTACCTTGTTCTAGAGTAGTATTTGTATGTATACAAGCCATTAAACCCACGCACAGAACCCTGTATTTGAAAAATTTCTGGTCCTAAATTGTGTTGTTATTATTATACTATGGAAAAATTTGCAGATTCATCAAAGAGGCTGCAAATTGCATGAGAATTGGAGGACAAATCCATTATTCCCAGGAGATGCATCCTTCTCAGACTAAGGTGGGGTCATATAGGCATAGTTGTATCGGTGGGAAGAGTTTCTTGTAGATAAACACAGGATTTAATTCAAAAAAGCTATTATCTAATGCTTCTAATTGAAACTAATTTCTTTTTTAAACTGATGGTTTTAATTATTGTTATGTATGCAAAACAGTCTATTTGCATAGCATACACAAAAAGCTACATAAAACACAGCAGCCTGAGGTGATACATCTTCTTTCCCTGACCCACTTCGTCATCTTTAATGTTTCTTTTGTCTCTCCATTGTCTTTTATTGCCTTGATAGAAAAATCCTTCTCCCTTATCATTCTCTTCTTGTTTTTTTTTTTTTTATTTAGACCTATCTACTTGTTTCTTCACTTTTCCATACTCCATCCTCTTCCATGAGATAAAGATATTCAGTAGTTGTCTTAGAATTTGGGCTGGCCTATCCACTAGTTGTGTTTTGTTTTCACAGAGGGATTGGGTGAAATTCCTACTGGATCTGATCCTACATAAGAGTGTTTCTCCAGCAATGGTTGCACACCAGTCTCCAGATGCTCAAGTAGTATGATAAACAACTACATTACAGAAGTAAATGTAATAACTCTTGCATAGTAAGCTTTTCAGGCCCTATGTTTTTCTTTAGGGAGACTGATAGAAATAGTGTATTAGCCTAGAAACTATTAATAACAATTGCAGATTAAAATATGGTAAGTGACTAGGTTTCATCCTGTCTCCATAGTGCATCACCCTCAGGGTTCCTCATCTCCAGGACATCTGTTCCCAGTCACCCACTCCAATAAATCTCCCTGTCATCCTTGTCTTTCTGTCCATCACTGGAGGTGATGTTAAAGTTCAATTGCCCTGTTCTGTCATGTTCAGACCATCAGGATCTACTCCTCCCCAACCTTCATCTGCTTCCTGGTCCTTCACCCCAAGTGACAAGCTGGCCACACCCTGTGACACTGCAGAACTCAGTCTCTTTCCAGTTCCATTTTCCATCCTCCTTTCCCTTATTTGAAGGCAGTAGTGCTCCTACTGGGTAAATGCACAAGTCCATATCAGTACTATGATGATGCAAGCCAGCAAAATGTTATAAAAAAACCATGAATTCTTTATTTTACTTGATCAGTGATGAAAGTCACAGAATAGGTATGTGAATTAATAGTTTCTGGCATGACCATCTTGATCTAACTTTTTGGGGGGGTTTACCAAACACTGGAATTTCATCTCTCCCTACAGGAAAAACCTAGGCTCGCTTTCTAATAAGAACAAACAAGCAAACCCTGCAATGATGCCAACGTTCTTCCACATCCTAAGCTGAAGTGAATGCTATTCACAGTAAGAATGTGATTTGGCCACCACTTGCTGTTGTCATAGATCTACCAAGAGTAAAGATGCAGACACTGAATTAAGACAAGACAGTCAACATGTGGAAATTACCATCAGGGTCTGTTCTGAGAGAGAAAACTGACTGCAAGCAACACAGAGAAATCTGAAAAGGGGTTGCATGCAATGAGGTTTTCTTCAGCATGTGGCATGACTGAAGTGAAAAAAACAAAAAAAAATTTTGGTACAATTTTCTCCTGCATTTAAAGGATTATTTTAGCTATTGAAAAATACTTCTTTATAACATAAATGGCTCCAAACTTGGTAAACAGATTTTCTTTGAACTTCCTAATTAAATTAGTTTTGGGTAGAATGCAAGCACAATAAATTTCAGCTCTAAAGGTCACATTTTGGAAACATTATAAGCCACTTACAACAGAAGCTTAGAAGGAGAATGCTTTCTCAGCTTTTATGACTGCCTTGCAATGCCGTAATGGCATCGGGACAGCAGTATTACTGTAATTAAATATCCTCTGCAACAGCCTCCAGAAGCAGAAACACTCTGGTCATCTAAGATGTGTAGCAGAGCAATACCCTTGCGACGGAGATTTGCATAAGGACTAACTCTTTCTCAGGCACTGCAAAGTGACAGTATCAGCTCCCACATATATAGCTCAGTCAATAAGCTTGCATTGATGTAACGATTTAATTTATATATTTTATTGGTCAAAACTTTTGTACTTATGGAAAAGGAAATTCTTAAAGCTGTCTGTTATGGGATTTCGGAGACTTAGCTGTAGTCATGTGAGGCTGTTCCACTCCTCACTCTTCTGTGGTTGCAATTTCAGAGTCAAAACAGCAGTTCCAATATATGTGGGATGGAAGGGTGGCAGAGGCACTCAGAGACATCCCACTGGACATAAGCAGCCTCTGAGACAGAATGGAGCAGTTGGCAGACCTGGAACATCCAAAACTGTCCCAGATGAATCCTCCTGAGCCTGTCTGTCAGGGTCTTATCACCACAGCTATTTCATATTAGAGAAAACAGTGACTCAGCTACTGCTCTCTGCCTTACTAGCTGCAGGTTCTTAAGCTTGAATCTGAGATCAATAGGTACATGTCCATATGCAATATGAGCCTCTGTGTTCTCCAAGAATTCTTTGGTGACAAAAGGTAAGGACAAACTTTGGAAACCGCTGTCTCTGGTAAGTGACATTCTATTCTATGGAAATAAACTTGCATGCAGTCACACAATCATTATAATTAAAAATATAGAAATAACTTAGTTTCTACAGTGTTAAAAAGAAAAAAAAAATCAGCTGAGGGATAAATTATGGTAGTAAATACAACACTTTTCTGTCCTTCAGGTTCATTGGGATGTCGTGGCTGATTCAATAATTGTGTAGCATCTCTGATGTGTCTGACTGCATTCAGTGTAGTTTTTGTACACCTTTGTCAAACAGACACCATTTTGGCTGATAGCAAGCTTGGTTCTCAACTAAAACTGGAAAAAAAATGCACATCTTGCAAAACAATTAAAGTAAAAAAATATGAGAATGCTATACTCTCTGTAAGCAGAGCATAGAAACACATTTAGAGAAGTAGCTTTCATATTCTCTTCTGATATACAAGTTCATTCTGTGTATCTGTATCCCACAGCAGCTTGAACCTTCTAGGAATATTTGCTTCTATGGTATCTCCCTTCTTGACCAATACTGGAGGTTTTCACTGTTGCAAGCAGAAGCTTTTAAAACGTAAGCTTGTAAGTGAAGGTAAGAGGTTTAGCTGAGAGCTACAACAGTCATCTCCTCTGATTTGGGCATGGATGACATTGTACAATTCACACTGTCCAGTGAGTAATACTTGTACTGACTTGCTGCATTGCATTTCATGGCTGGTATTATATTCTGGTTGCAAATATAAAGAGTGGGATTATACGGATGTAGCAAGATTGTTTCTACATGTTTCAAAAATTAATATTTGTTGGATTGCTTACAGCTTACTTGTGCATTTAATGCAGTGAATATTTACATAAGTTGCAAGCTCCAATACAGTACTTCTATATGGTACAGAAATGCAGAAAATTTCCTCACACCCTCCCCCCACTACATATTCATATTTCTTATGGCTGCCAGATGGTGTGGAGCAAATTATTCTAGCACTCAGACCATGTGAATTTTAAGCAGATGAATGTAACAATCTCCACAGCGCTTTGCCTTCTTTTATCATTGACTGTGGTGCTGGCCTGTTTGATCACACCCCAGAACAAACAAATCTCATTAATCAGTGTTTTCCTTTATTTTATTTTATTTTTCCCCTTGGCTGCTTTTTCCTTTCCATTCACTTTTGGAGAATTTCTTTGGAAAGCCTTGTTTTTAGAATGAGATGTACTTTTCAGTCTGTTTGGTGCTTTTATTTAAAAGTTAATTTAGCTTTAAGCAAAAGTGCCAGCATGATAAAACTGAGAAGCAGTGTGGTTCATGTATAAATGAAACTTGGCCTGCACATCTATGATGTAAATTATCCACTAGTACTCCACAGCAATTTACAACCCTATAGTTAAAAGGGTAATGTGATTTAAAATCCATGTATCTTACATTACTAGGACTCTTACTGAAACTGTCATTGAATATTCTCAATTATGCAATTCAAATATAGTTACTTCACCTCAAATGCCAGCGATATCAGCCAAGCAATAATTTGATGATGCTGCTTAATTTACTCTACCATGACTGAACTGGTCTAGAAGCACTCCTGACTTCTTCTTTCACTTTCAGTTTACAGAGTTGTAAAAATATTGTTCAGAAGGGACCTTTGGCGATCATCTGGTCTAACTTTCCATTTGACTCGGGACTCTTGCCAGTGCTAGATCAGGTCAGGTACGGCTTTATCCATGTAGGTCTTGAAAAGCCCGGAGGGTGGAAATCCCTGTCTCCAGGGAGAAACAATGGTGTGAACCTGCTGCAGTGCTGCACTGTCCTCCTAGCAAGTCCAAACTTCTCTAAATGAAATTTGTGTCCATTGCCCCTTGGTACTTTGTTTCTTACTATGGAGAAGAGTTTTGCTCCATCACTTTTGTGACTCCCCTTCAAGCATCCTAGGCTGTGAATAGATTGCTGCTTAGCTCTTCACTGCTAATCTGAACAAGCCCAGCTGCCTCCTTGCTCGCTGATGGCCAATGACCAACCGTGCCCCTTGATTCTGTAAGTGATTCGGTGGCCCTCAGATGGACCATCTCCTGTTTCTCCACAGCCCCTTCAAAGTTGGAGACTGCAGATATGCCCTGGCCAGTGCACCTCACTGGCAGTGTCTGAATGAATAACCCACTTTACAGCTGACATAAGAAAGCAGGTACTATTTGATGCTGTTGGTTACTGGGTTCTTGCAGTAGTTTTCCTGTATTAGGACTTTGAACCATAAAGATCTTTGACTCTTAGAGAACAATTGTGGAATACACAGCTTTTGGTACAATCTTGACTTTGCTTCTTGACTGTACTGGGGCTGCTTAAAGGTTTCAGAAAACTTCCCTCCAGGAAGCTGATCTGGTAGCATGAATACTTTGTCTCTACTTATCCTCCAGATTAAGAAAAAGCAAAATAGTCAATTTGCAAACCAAGGGACCATCACTTGAGCATATATAGAAAAAATATAGTCCTGTGCTCTGGGGTTTTTTTCCCTAATAAGCTCTTGGACGGGGATGGGAAAAAGCTGGAGGTTTGGGGAATTTGTGGGGAGGGCAGATTGTAATGGTAGTTTCAAGAGCTAAATTTAATCATGTGGCAATTTTTTTTGCCACAATAATAAGTATGTGTTTCTGTCAGTTAAGACCTACACAGAAATACAGAATACACACTGGGAGGAAGTCTTAATGTTGGAGGTACAAGAACACTGTAGTAAGTGATAAAGAAACCTTTATTTATCTCCTCTTCAAAATTAGGAGCCCTTGTTCATATTCCAGCACAGACAAGGTTTATAAGGCTGCTGGCAAGAACAGCAGATCTATTTGAATTGAACTGAACACTGACAGCAGAAATAAAAAATCCAGTGCAGCAGCCCAGTGCAGATAACGGTGTGTGGTACACACCACATTGAGAAATGGACAGGAAGGAAGAGGCACTAAGAGTAGCACCAGTGCAGACCAGCATGTATTGCATCACAGGCATCTGGAAAGAAAATACAATGAAATGCAGAAAACTGCACTCACTGAACAAAAGCAAGGTCAGAATTTAGGCTAAATCTTAGTTCTGATCTTGACTCAGTGTAGACTAATTAGATTTACGTGGTATTTAACACTAGGAATTTTTGTCTTCTTTCTTTCTTATTTTCACCTGCCTCAATGACACAGTCACAGTTGCGTTTTCCATAGCATCTGGGCTTATCTCCTGGGAGATCAGTGACATTGTTTCTAGAACATATGGCCACTTTGCGCTTTCCCTGACCAAAGTTTCACCTGCAGCCTTTGCTCTTAATTTGTTTTATGTTCTTCTTTTTCCTTCAATGAAATATTAGAACTGCTTCTCTCTCCTTTGTGGTTTAGAGTTGATTTCTCAACATTGGTAGCTTGCAAATTATTTTTCATTGAAAGTAAATGGTGTGTGGGAGTACGTACACAGCCTGTGCAAGCCTGTGCCTGCGTGCAGTGCAGAGGAAGGCCGCTAAGATAGACTGCTGACGACAGGCAGGGCAGTGTAGCCACAAGCTGTTTGTGTTTTACAACATTAGGATAAAGGGGGAACAACGGGTAAGAAGTAGGTTTGAGGTTCACAATTTCATATCAATGTGCTGGTGAAGACATCAGTTTGCACATTAAATGTTTGGTGGGGAGTTTACACCAAAAGAAAGTGGTACTCTTCCTTTTCTGTAAGTGGTTAGTCTTACTTCCTGCGACTCTTCCATCTTGACTTTAAAATTTATCCCTTTAGAAAGTCTGAAAAGAGGCTCTGTTCAGAAGGCTAATTTTTTCTTCATCTTTCTTCTGTTTCTGCTTCTCTTTCTCTTGTAACTGTGAACTCTCTTGCTCTTCTGTTACTTTACCACTACTGTTTTTTTCCTTGGCATTCTCATCTTCTTTCTTCCTCCAGGGGAACACAACTGTTAGAACTGAGATAAACCTAAAGAAGTAGAATTCCTTCAGGGAGCATCATACAAATTATAGGCATGAGCAGAACTGGATCATTTTGTGAATGCAAGAGCACATACGACAAACTACATCTCAAAAACTTCATCCTAAAATAAATTAATATTTTTCATACTGATCCCATGAAACAGCACAATTTTCAGATCAAGTCAGCAGATGTCTTTGAAAGCACTGACAGGAATCTCAGTCTTAACTATTGTGGAGTGAATATGGAAAAGTGATTTGTTAACGATGACATGACAAAGCAGATTATGAACATGTCTCTTAGCTATTTCTTAGCATTAACTACTGAGAAAGTTTTAATTCTATAGTATTAATCACCATGCCATTAGCCAGGGGTGACATTTACTCTCAGTCAGAATAGAGATGGGAGACGCTGTGGTTACAAATAAAGTTACCATAGACCACCTGCAGAGTCTGCACTGGTTATTGTTCAGCGCTATTCTTAAAGTACAAAGCACCAAACCTCTTCTAGATCCATTCTGGGGATTACAAGTCATTATTACCCTCAGCTTCCTAGCAATGCCCCTCTGCTAGACGGTTAATACTTGCCTGCCACCCTAATCTTCCAAGAAAACAATTTATGTAAGTACTCCCTAAGTCATTTCTGTCCAGATGAGAAAGGTTAACTTAAAACAGCCCCAAAATCAGCTCTTTGTTAATGTGGCTTATTTGACAAAAGTAGATCAGAAAGCTTATAAAAACTACACCTATGGGAGAACTTTAGAGTCAGAGGATGTGTAGGAGGGATATTAGAGCTTTCTGTTGTATGTCTTTCAATAGACTGGCAACAGAGCTGCACAAGTCTTGTTCTGCTTATTTTAGATTTAAGTGCCGAAATAGATACACTGTTAAAAAGACAAGCACATGAGAGTCTCACTTGATTTAATATCCTCTACAAGGTCCACAGTATTTCAGCTATGTCTTGGAGGACTTGATATGTTTTCTCCTCCTGCACTTGTTCCCGCAGAGCAACATCCTTCACCTTTAGGGACACTTCTCATAGAATATGAACACTTTTCAGAGAATATCTGTACTGAAGATTCAGTCCTCTCCCACACAAGGTGCTAAGCGGCACTGTGTTCTTTTACAGGAAAGAAATTTCTCTAGAGTTCTCCACTATGAATTTGCTCTAAGGTATTAATTAATTTCCACTGAAATCTATGGAAAAATAAAGCTAATGCCAAATATCTGAGTATTTCTGAAAGAAAAAAAATGCTGAGTAAGTGTTCTTCTAAGAACAGCTGATATTATTCATGTAAATGTATCCAAATCAATCAGGATGTCACTTTAACACAGAACCAGTCATCTGGTATGGAAAAATGCATATTAAAAAATAGCTTTTACAAGAAAATACACAATCCTTTGGTCCTGATCCTTCAAAGATGTATTCAAGTACTGAACTTTATTCACTATCAGCAGCATCAGGCTGTTATGTCATGGATTTTTTCAGGCAACCTGGCAGCTGACACAGTGTCCTGTCTCCATTTGAGTGCCTGTGTCCCCATGCTAGCCCATCTGTTGTCCTTGTTGTGAAACCAAGCAGGCTGAGAAACTGCTTTTATGTTGTTGTTGCTAGGCTATTTTTTTAGCCATATCAGTTTCACAGCCTGATGCACTGCGTGATTACCCACACAACCATGCCACACTGAGGGTGAGGCTACTGCAGGGATGGGACTGAGCAGTCAGGATTGGGAAGGTCAGGGACTGCTTAGGTAGTGCTGCAGCACAACCTTGAAAAACCTCATTTTCTCCTGCGGAACTACTCGCTGCGTGTTAAATATAACATAAGACCGGGCGGTGTGTTACATAATTCATGTACCTTTGTACAGTGAGAAGGTATTTTAAAAAACACTAAAATTGCAGAAGAAAGCACTTTTTTACCTGTGACAACCTTCATTCTGACTCCTTTCTTATTATAGTAGTATTACAATAATAGTACAGTAGTGCTATAATAGTAGTATCACACATTCATATAGTACATGAAAATGCTATATGCAATTCTATACACAATCTAGCAGTATTGCACATTCACAGGAGACAAAAAGAAGTTTGAATTAGCATTGTTTTCTTTAGGCCATGTAGGCTGCGTAACACCTAACAAGCACAGATGAGTCCCAGGCATTCCGTTTTCTGGAGGCATCTCCTGCAAGGAAATGTTCACCGACATGATACAAGATGGGGTCCAAGAAAATGAAGCCTGAAAGCAATCTGCTGCCTTCAGAACAAGCTATCTGATTTGCAGTCCAGGTCCAAAGAGTCTGAGCAAGGTTATAGCAGCAGCATGCTTCTCACCTTCTTCTTTCCCAGTACTTTCCTGATCTGGGCAGAAAGCAGCACTTATATAAGAAATCCAACCTGCACACGTATGGATCAACTATCCTATGTGCCTAAGACAGGCCCAGTTATAAGACAAGAAAGAGGACATGCATATGGCTCACCTTTGCGAAGGCAGAGTTGTGTAGAAGACAAGGTTACCACTATGCTAAATAAAAAAATGAGCCTAAGGGCACATGAGACAGTTCTTTATATTGACCTAGATATGGCTGTTATAATTTTAAAAAATGCAGCAATTATCACATTCTCCTTGTTTTCCTGCTGGGAGACAAGTTGCTCTATCTCTACAAAGAAGGTCACTAACCAGAGTACTGCATTGGTTCTTTTGTTTTTACAAGAAGGAGTGGCTCTAGAAGCACCCTTTCCCTTTGGGAACAGCTTTGCTCATTAGTGAGAATGATATATTTACAGGGTATTTATTGTCATATAGCAGTGCATTAATACTCACTCCCCCTAAAGAAAGCCCCAAATCTTAGCCAGTGTTCTTCCTTCAGCTCCTTTAGGACTGAATCTTTATATATATTATATTTTATATATATATATAAAATACTGGTTTTTAGGTTATACTAAGGTTGTTACTCCTAGCTGTGAGCTGAGGGTAGAATGACAGACACTAACAAATAACCCCACTTCTGCAAGGCTGGAGCTTTACAGTAGTGAGTTTGTAAGAGGGAGGTTACACAGCTGCAGGAGTTTAAATCCACTTCCAGTGTTTTCATTGTCTGCTGAAGATTTTTCTGCAAGTGGAACTATAATGCAGTTAGGAGGAAAAGTTTTGATCATCTGGTGAAAGAATAAAGAAGGCTGTTTGTTCAGAAACTTGGCTCAGCTGGGCAAGGTATTGTTAATGCTTATGGTTTGTTACAAACTATTTATAGGATGTGCTAGATCTTTAGTGTGTTAAATTTTTTATTATTGGTATTTTGTTATGTATGGAACTCATTATGAAGATAAGGATTAGTATTTACCATTTTAGAGGTTATTAGATCACCTATTGCACTGCTCACTAGCTTTTTTTATAATCTTCGCATGTTGACACTGTGTGTGTTTTATATAGAGAGCAGAAACAAATACATTTCCTAATACTTAAGCAGATACTGAAAGTGACAACGTACCATGGGTAGATCCAGCATGCCTAAGATTAGGCATGAAAGAATATAAATGTTTTATAGATTGTATTAAAAACAGGACTTAAAAAAAAATGTCTTAAGGAGCTAACGCAATAGGGAATAAAAAGTTACGGTGCTCAATACGAAAGGAATGGAAAATATATACCAATGCAGAGCATTTCTTCCTTCTGATGTGAAAAATTTGCAAAGAAAATGCAAAAAGGTGTTAGACCTTTGCAAAACAAGTGCCAGATGAAAAACTTGCATTTGCTCTTCTTCCAATAGTCTGGCACAAGATCAAACAACAAGCTTGAAATTGCGGGCTTCTCTGACTTTAAACAGTTCCCCATTAAATAGTTACTACTCCCTAAAAACACCTTAAATATAAGGAGCTTCTCATGAATTTCAGACTTGTCATAGAAAGCAGTCAGATTGTAAGGAGCTTAAAAGATAAACTGCTTTCCCACACAACATAGTATCCTGTAGTTTCAGGTGTTTCCGAATGCAGAAGGTATTAAAACCACGCCAATTTCCAAACATGTCACTTTAACCACGAAGACCTGCATGTTACAAGAACAATGTGTGAATTCTGGGTTTAATGAATGCAAATGGGATGTATAACCTAAATTTACCAGGGGGTGATGTTTTACATTTACACTATTTCTTTCCTTTATATTCAAAGCACATAACGAAGACCTGCTCGTGTAAGGTTTCTCTGAGGGGACCAGAGGGGATCATAAGGCCTAGCAGGTAACTCGAGTGGCTCAGGATAGCAGCTGGTTGTCTACAACAACCCATTTCCTTCTAGAGTATGGGGTTCGTCTTAGGAAGTGAGTCGTCACTCTGGTTAATGTTCTCGTAGATACAAAACCTGCAGTCTCTCTCTTCCTCCCTCCCTCACTTCTTTTAAATAAAACTTTACCAAAATCATGCAGGCCTTTCTGAGCTGCAGACTCAGATACAGTGGTGTGTTCCACGTGAGTTAATGTTTAATAACCATTCACAAAATTCAGATAGTGTCTGTACGGCTGATAAAGGTTTGTTGTCGTGGCAGTAGTGCTGTTGCCATGTGGACTTCCTACAGTGTCCTTCCCAGAGCAATTCAAAGTGTTGATTTTTATATATTTGAAGTGTTGCAAAGTGTAGCTTCTGTAATTACAGAGAAGCTGCCTCTTTTCTTCACTGCAGAAATTGAGATCGGTTCATGTATTCATCTTCATATTTTTAGATTTGAAAAATGTGGAAGTCTGACATTTTTAAACATACTCTGATTGTGGGTTCTTGTCCCAAGCATTCTTCCTGTGATGCTATGACAGAACATGAAGATAATATCAATTTATTCACGTGGGCTTGGTGGGGGAGAATAGAATGAGAACTTGCCAGTGATGAACATTTGCATTTGAGGGTCCTGCATCATTTTTGAATGGTATTACCCATTTATAAATATATATATATGCTTTTAAAGCAGTGATTGCAATTATAATCATCAGAAATACTTAAGTTAAATATTTTTAAACTAGTTTGCAAGAAATTATTTAATATCATGTTTTCTAGATTTAGAAAAAATAGGAGCTAGATTTGTTTTTAAAAAGCAAGCTATTAAATAAAACATATTGGCAGAGCAAGTGTAGCCACAGAATGGGGAACATATAGACTGTAGCTTAGGGTCTAACACAAGCCTGCCAACCACAGAAGAAAAATGTATTGCAGAGGTTTTAGGGCGCTAAAACACAGGCTTTAGCAGACATAACCTCTCCTAGGTGCCTGTCTTAAAACTCTGCCCATTATTATGGCTTCCATAATTGTGGTTTGTGGTTTCATTTCACTGTCCCTTGCTTTAGCTTAAGCCATTCAAGAAGGTGTGTTTCAACTAAGATGCTAGATCTCATTTTTCTGCCCTTTACAGACTTGGTAATCTCTAGGAAAGGGGTGAAGCAATTAGCTACAAGCAGTAATATCCTACGCTGTGACACTTCTCTGGCAGAAGCCTCCCCTGCTCCAGGCTAGGTCTTTGAATTATGACTTGTCTGAGACCCATGTTTATTCTTTTGGGAAGAAAGCAATGGACAATCAGAAAAAAAGGAGTAATATTTTAGAGGTAATGTTATCCTCCTAAGCCATTGTTTCAATTTTGAATGTTAATTCTCCTTTCAAGCCGAATAGCATAGCATGTATTGTGCCCATTTCAAAAGCAAACAAATATTCACTGGAAATTGGCTAAGAGGATTTTAATACCAATGAGTATACTTTTTAAAACTAGGGTAAGAAACAGAGAGTAGGAGTGTAGACAGTCAAACGGCAACTCATATAAATGACTACTGTTTCAGTAATCTAAGATTTTAATTTTTATAGATGGATATAAAAGTCTTGGGGGAGGGGGGTATAAACCCCTCTTATATAATGAATGCCTTTGAAAAGGCAGAAAATATGCTTAAATATGCCCTATTTTATACATTCCTTTCATCCTTTAGCCTTTTTACATAATGCTTATCACTTTGTCATTATGTCAATTTGTGCTTACCAATCTTTTTTTTTCCCTTGTCTCATCTTATATTTAGGCTGTCATCCTGTGAACACTTACCTACAAGCTCAGTTTTGCTACTCTTAGTAATCCCTTTGAAGTTAAAAGGATTATTTGCATTAGTAAAATAATGCATGTGTGTGCTTGCAGGATGAAGGCCTTACATTATAAACTCCTTGGGATGGGACCAGATCATTTATTATGCAGTTGTATCGCTGAAAGCACAGCTGGGTGGAGGATGAGTTCAGGAGCTTGCAAAGTAGTAACAGAGAGAGAACTAGTTTGTGGGATGTCCGTCTGGCGCACAGCATGCAAGCAGCTGCTCAATCCAACTAACTAACGTATAATCTTCTTTCCTTTTTTCTTCCTTTTGCTGCTGAGGTACAGCCTAAGATCTCGTACTGGCTGAGATACCTGCTCCTTTCTTCCTGCCTCCTAAAGCAGAAACTTCCCTGGTGTTGGCCATGTGGTAACCTGGAGCAAGACCGTAAGCACCTTAATGCTACTGTGCAATCAAGATTTGGAACATACAGCTTCAGAGCTCTCCAGGCTCCTGTTGTTGGACAAGTTGTTGACTCCTGAGAACCTCACAGTAGTAGCTGCTCACCCCAACTAATGCATGTAATGCCTTTTGTCTTCTTCCCATCTTCCTACTTTCCAGGGAGACCTAGCCACTGTTTTTTTTTCTTCTCTCCCTTCTCTGAGAAGTTGCTCAAACACTCTATTCCAATAATCATTTGGTTTTGTTTAAGGCAGACATCATTTAAAATCCACTTGGGGAGAAGTGCAGGAAGTCTTCCCTGAACTGCGTTCTGAGAACTCAGCTCTGTGTACACTACCACAGCCTCACAGAACAGAAGCTTGGTATGTGGGATAGAGACACCCTGTAACACTTATCCTCTGGCAATCTCTGACACAGATATTCCAGTGGTTTTTGCAATATAACTTGAAAAGTCGCTTCCAGCTTCACAGGAAAAGCTCAAAGTCCCGTTTTCCAGGAGAATTTATTTTGATCAATAACTCTGAGCAGAAAAATGTTACTTTTATTACACTAGTGTCTAAAACTCCAGTTGAGCCGTGGGAGACATTTTGCTATATTATCTAAAATTAGGGACAGGAGTGCTCCTCTGTTAAAGAATATACTCTAAGGACTTGACTACATGAAATATTGTAGTAGTTACACTGGTGTAATCCCAGAAAATCTTTGGAACGTGAAGCTATGGACAAAAACCCACTTGCTGAGCTGACTGTACTTGTGGAACAGGTCACTGCTGCTAGATGATCTTTACTGACCACTTCTTTATTTGTTAGCTGAGCCATTTATGTGGATGCTCCCTTGCTCTCACAGTCAGATAGAGTTAACAAAAAAGTTAGTATTAAAAACATCTGAAGTAACCCAATTCCTTTGACCAGGATGCTCACAGAGCAAGTGCTCATTCAAATAGCTGAGCAAAGGCTGTGCATCTCTGGCAGAAGGGCTGTGCAGAGTGACAGGGAGCAAGCCTTACCAAGTGTAGGTTTTTCAATAAATGTACCTAGATGAAGAATGATACCATAATGATGGTTGTGTTTCTAATTTCTATCTTTAAATTATTTGTCTATGGTATGAATTTAAATGACTACAGTGGTTCTGAAGAAGTATGAAACAGAGTGGGAATGAAGAGAGGCGGAACAGAGAACAGAATGTCCAGTGCTTGATATTCTCCAAATAGCTGTCAGAAGTATCAAGAACAGTGCCTCTTGCCTGGCCCTTAAGAGACTGGTTTTTATGAGCTGTGCTGAAGTATCAAGTGACTGCACTGGAAGGCGAGGCAGCTGCTGAGACTTAACGGCTGGGAGAGAGCAGAAGTGTTGGGAGGGAGCTGTTGTGTGAAAGCAGAGGTTGCTCAGTAAGCACTAAGTGTGCCTCTGACCTGAAGACATCGTCTACAGAAGCATTTCATGGTCTGCCTAACTTCATCCTTTCCTGCCCAGGCTCATCTGTGTTTTCAGTTAAGAGAACAAATGCTGCCTGTGTGGTTAACCCAGCACTCAAAAGGTGCTCTGGGTGGTATGCGATGGGTAACAACTCAGAAGCACAACAAACTCCAGGACCAACTCTTCTGGACCAGGCTTAAACTTGCAGACTTCTGCTGGCAGTTTCGCTGGTTAGAAGGGTGAAAAGTAAGTCATTGGAGTAGTAGGTGTTCACGCCAAACCTAACCGTAGTGAGGAAATGGCACTTGAACTCACGTACCTTGTTTCACTTCAGGAACTGTGTTACTAAATGCCATTGTAGCTGTGTTCACACTTAGACGTTGATGTAGTAGAACTACGCGAGTGCCCACCAGAGCCTGTGTTGGGACTTGAGCTCGTGGGGCTTACCAAGAGTTATCCCAGCGTGAGCTCTCTCCGTGCCAATGCCCTGGCGAGCAGCACAGGGCCGTGTAAGCGGCTTTTCCCGCAGGCTTCCCTTGTACTGCTAATCTTGCACGGGCACGGCACACAAACTACCAGAGAAACTGGCAAAAAGAATAGTAACTGCATTTCTAGGTCCCAAAAAGACAGTTACACTTTCTCTTCATGAACTGCTCCGCCACGAAGTTGACCCTGGAGTAGTTACAGCCCACGTGCGCTTCCCCAGCACGCAGCTCTCACGCCGCTGCCTCTGTGGCGCTTGCGAGGGCTGGGGGAAGCTGCCTCTGCCGCGCGCGGGGCCGGGCTACCCAGGCGAGCCTGCGGCGGCCTCGCGCAGGGGGCTTTCCGAGACAGTCCTCCCGCTGGGAGCTCCCTCCGCGCAAACGCCCGAGCGCCCGGCACAGGGCTGCGTGAGCGGCTTTTCCCGCAGGGCACGGAGCAGAAGGGGCAGCCTCTGAGGGCCCCCCCCGGCTCGCTGGCCGCAGGGTGTTATAAATTTAACTTCACGAATTGAGGGAAGTCAGAGTCAATTAG